>JACMZG010001914.1:42922642-42955142 GCA_018340805.1 Microvelia longipes
AGTAATGTATAAGTAATTTATATGAAAGTAATATTATTAGTATTAGTCTCCATTTTATAAACGATTGTAATTGATAGACACTAGATGGGACCAATTATTCGTCCCATCTAGTGTCTATCAATTACAATCTTATATGAAAGTATAAATGAGAAAAGAGTAAATATAAAAGTAATTGATATAAAAGTATAAATAAAAAAAGTATAAATAAATAAGTATAAATGAGAGAAGTAAAATATGAAAATAATTTATAAGTAATTGATATGAAAGTATAAATAAAGTAATTTATATGAAAGTATAAATAAGAAATGCTTGGATTTCTCAAAGGCATGATGATAGCCTAATTTATTATCTCTCTTGATTATTATTAGCTTTAAACTTTATTACCCGAGTGTGCCAATTTATTAACAAGAAATCAAATTAATGTGATAAACTAGATAAAACAGGTCGTACATTTGACGATATAAATATTCAGTTTGTGCTTCAAGTCTTTGTATAAGCTCGTCGCTTTTAGTTTGTGCTTTTAGACGCTGAGTTAATTAAGGATTAATTCCATATCCCTATTTATCTCCGGGCTTTAACCGATTTTTCTAATGTTTAAATTATGAGGTTATGGAACTTGATTCTAAACTTATATATTATATATATATATATATATATATATATATATATATATATATATATATATATAAAATTTTCGAGTTCTAGACGTTACTATGGGACACGATAACTTTCGAACGCTTTCTTGGATCGAAATAAAATTTACTATAAAAATCAACCCTGTTTATGTCCCTAACCCTTTTCTTTAATTAATATTTGTGGCGTCATTAACCCACAAAAATGACCCCACAAACATTTCAAAACTACTAACTAGACATATCTAGTAGTATAAGTGTTTAAAATTTACAGCCCAGTATAGACACTATATGAAGATTGTGAACCATAGTTCACAATCATACAAAGTTCCATTTTATTATCAGTATTAGTTCTGGTTTTATTGATTGACATTTATCTGTCATTAATTGACACAATGTAATCAAATCAAGTTTATTCGCTAATACATTTGAAAATTCGCTTATATCGTGGCAGTGCCTCTTATATAAACTATTAATATGACGAACTAATAAAGTACAACAACCATTTGGCAGCGAAGCGGCAAAGAGGCCGAAGGCCTCTTGTTTTAAAATATTATAGTATATAATATAAAATATAATATATAAAAATTATATAATATATAAAATATTATAGTAGTATAGCAATAAATAGATTGGATCGTTCGCCTCGTCAAAATTTATTGAATTTCATAGTTCTTAAAATTGAGCCCCAAAGGAATTCACATAACACCCTGCTTACATTTAAAGCTATAAGCATAATCGTAACACCAAGGCTATGAGCATAGCTTATACATTAACTGGTAGGAAGGCTGCTGTAGTGAGTAGGAGAAGCTATGCCTGTAGCCGTAAAGATAGTACATAATCATCTCCAAGGAGGGGGTATTACCAAGCAGTATAGATATACATACTCTTTAGTATTAGTATTAAAGCAAATGTACAATAAAATATAAGTTACTATCGTTATTTTGTAGATCTATAAAATTTTATGTTTTACCAAGTGATATCAGTAGTGAAATTGATTTTAGATTGAAATTACAAACACAAAACATAGTTATATATGTATATATATATATTATATATATATATATATATATATATATATATATATATAATATATAAATATATATAGTAGTAGTAGTAGTAGTAGTAGTAGTAAGAGTGGACAGTAGTCAAGCCTGGTGAGTAGACCACACCATTGGGTCCTTTTCACCAACCCCGAAGTCAACCACCTATCACTGTACTTCCACTACTTTCTCCTCGTCGAACCTCCTGCTACGATGGATGAAAGTAAGAATGTCCTGCCATCTTAGAGACTCCATTTCCTCTTCGAGAAGCGTTCCAGTTTCAAATATTTGTAACCTGAGCCTTCCAAACCCTTCACACGTTGCCAAATAGTGATAGGCTGTTTCTTCCTCATTGTCATCGCATATTGCACATATTGGGCTCTCAGTCACCTAAATTTTATATATATATATATATATATATATATATATATATATATATATATATATATATGTTCGAGATTTTTGTTCCTTGACGTTTCTATCGCGCACAATAACTTTCGAACGCTTTTTCTAATCTAAATGAAACTGGGTACAAAAATCGGGTACGGGGTGCCTCGAAACTTTTTCTTATTACATCGGATTGGCAAAGCTCAGCCTCCCTACTTCTGTCTGATTCACTTCATTGGTCCTCAGGATATACTAGTCGTTAAATTTACTGCAACCCGTCTTCGCTCGTACTCTTGGGCGTCCGCAGGGGGGGGGGTCAAATTGGATCTCGACCCCCTCCTGCATTTTTTCATAAAAATAACGTAATTAATAAATTATTTTTTATTAATAAACTAGGAATGCGTTGCATCAGGAAGTCACGTCAAAACAATACCTCAAATACAGTTATTTTCCAACAGGCTATTAGATAGACTTCAATTTACGGCCCGTATTCAAAGACGTTTTCCTAACATTCTCCTAACATTTTTCTAACTCGTAACATTCTCCTAACATTTTCCATTTTCCTTCTCTTTCCTTTTCCTTTTTTTCTCCTTAAGGAGAATGTTAGGTTTAGGTAAGGGAAATGTTTTTAAGCCACGAAATTGAAATGATCGTTGCCGTGTTTTAAAAGTCTTTTAGAGGCTTCGCATGATTTTATTTAGTAAGAACCTAAGGTAGTTAAGTCAAAAGTGATACCATTGTAAGTAACGTAATATATCGCAAAATATCAATGTTATAAACTTTTTACCTGGATTTACGACACACTTTGTCGTATTAATAACTATCTACATAAATTTACATAATATAAGTTACTATTAATCCACTTACCTTACTATTAGGGAGTTTACCCTAAAATTATTTTAACACAATCAGATTTTTTATTTTCTATGGTCTGTTTGTGGCGGGCTATCGATTCAAAGAGGAAATTCAGTTGGTCCGGTGTGAATAATTCAGCCATTATTATACCAAACAAATTTTACACAAACAAAAATAAATTTCATGACAAAATACGAAAAACAAAATTGAAGTGTGTAAATGATTTAGCAAAATTAAAACAGTGTTGCACTGATTAACAGGTCTTCATTTAGACACCTTTGGATTCGTACGACCTGCTCCACGATCAAACTTGAAACGCTTGATACTGCTTTATTTATGAAAGCTGTTACAATAATTGAACATTGTATTTGTATTAACTCTACTGTTTACTGAAACATATGTAAATAAAGTTTCTATATATTTAACATTCGCCAAAGCAAGGCCGCATTGTTGTTTATGACTAAGTGTGTCGTAAATCCAGGTAATAAGTTAATAACATTGATATTTTGCGATATATTACGTTACTTACAATAGTATCACTTTTTGACTTGACTACCTTAGGTTCTTACTAAATAAAATCATGCGAAGCCTCTAAAAAACTTATAAAACACGGGAATGATCATTTAAATTTCGTGGCTTAAAAACATTTTCCTTACCTAAACCTAACTTTCTCTTTAAGGAAAATGTTAGGAAAACGTCTTTGAATACAGGCCTACATCTCTATGTGGAGATAAGAAAATTTTTAATTCTGATAAGATTGCAATGTATCGAGGGGTGCCTCAAGAGTCAATAGTGGGGCCTTCTATGAATTGCTTTAAATTTAATAAACTTATTGATTGCAATTTTTGTAGTAATATTTACTCAATCTTATGATTGTTATCAGGTTAACGGAGATGGAGAGTGGGACTACGAAGAGATCACCCTGGAACGTGGCAGCTCCGGCCTGGGTTTCAGTATCGCTGGTGGAACGGATAACCCTCATATTGGTGATGATTCATCAATATACATCACCAAGCTGATTGGCGGAGGCGCTGCCAGTGCCGATGGAAGGCTCAGAGTCAATGATGTTATATTAGAAGTAAATAGAGTCAGTGTTGTGCAAGTCACTCACGCCATGGCTGTCGACGCTCTTAAGAGAGCAGGCAACACTGTCACCTTGGTGAGTTGTCTCTGAAGCAAGTCTCTGAACATGTTGTCTCTGAAGCAAGCAGAATCTGTCAATATTAATAAGTCATTATAGTTAGTAATAATAATAGTTGTTATTGATTTTTTATTAATGACTAATAGTCAATAATTCTTGTCAATTTAATAATACTTAGGTGATATTAATAAGTATTTAGTTATAATAGTCAATAATAGTAGTCAATTTAATAATACTTAGGGATATTAATAAGTATTTAGTTATAATAGTCAATATTAGCAGTCAATTTAATAATACTTAGGTGATATTAATAAATATTTAGTTATAATAGTCAATAATAGTAGTCAATTTAATAATACTTAGGTGATATTAATAAGTATTTAGTTATAATAGTCAATATTAGCAGTCAATTTAATAATACTTAGGTGATATTAATAAATATTTAGTTATAATAGTCAATAATAATAATGATGATAATTATAGTCATTATTGATCAGATGTATTAATTTACGATTATAATTTTGAAGAAAATGACAATGTGATAAAACAGTGGTTCCCAACCTTTTTTTTCGTGCTTCACCTTTTTAAAAGAGTCAAGTGAGCTAGCTCTTTAATTCACTTTCGTTATTTGTGTCCCGGTTTCACTTTCACTGACTAAGTTTTTCGAACATAAGAAGGCTTAGTATATCTTTCCAACCTTCATCTCCATCAGCCCGCAGAACCTTAACTTTTTGTAATCTGGAGACAACGGAAACGTAGATCTAGACTTGTCTCAGACGAAACAGGAACCAACACCGCATTTGCTTATTAGCAGCCTAGAAACCCACGTAAAACCCTGCCTGGGTTGGCCGGCCTTAAATTCAAGACCACCCGTGTGTAAGGTTGAGCAAGACCAACCTCATACTAAGGTCCTCCCCTGGCTGGATTTAAACTCTCGACCTCGAGGTCGAAAGGTGAGCACTCTACCTCTGAGCTACCCCAACTCGGTAGCTATTGATTATCATTTTTATTGCGTTTGTTGAACAGTATGTGAGGAGAAAACGAGAAGGAGAAGGCCAAGGAGGAACGATGCGAGTGTTAGAGATTGAACTTATTAAAGGTAATAAAGGACTTGGGTTCAGTATAGCCGGAGGAATTGGTAATCAACATATTCCTGGTGATAATGGCATATATGTCACCAAGATCATGGACGGAGGGGCTGCCCAGGTAGACGGCAGACTGGCTGTCGGCGATAAACTCATTGCTGTCAGAAATCCCATGGTGAGTTCTTTCTCTTTTATTTATTTTAAAAATGTCATCATCGCCGCCTCTTCTTTACATAGGTGTAGAACATGTTCCAATAAATACGTTGAGTGGTGAGAATTTATTTATTTACCTGCATAAATTTATTATGTATGTAAAATGGAAGGGCAGGTTAAGTAATACCTTGGTATTTAAGTCATTTCTGCCTCTTTTTACAGCTGATTGGTGAGTAAACGGAAGAAGTAACTCTGTGATTGGTAAATTTCTTACGTAAGTAAACTTTGAAATGAGCCAATAGCAGTGTTTATGTGTTTGTTTACTCAGCAGTCTCACTCTTTGGCTCCAGCTTTATATACTACACCTTAGACAGAGAATTAAAATGTGTGAAAAAAAAACTTTTCAAACATCTAATGTTTAATTGCATTTTCTAAAACACAAGCTGGGAAACAGCAGAATAAAGATCTAGTCGTTCACTCATTGTCCAATAGAAAATTGGAACACATATAAGTATAAAAAAGTAGATCATCTATAAAATGCCAAATACTTAAGGATAATGATCGACTATAGGCTTAACTGGAAAAATCATATAACCTTATCTAATAAATTTAGAAAATGTATGTAGTATTTCAAAACTTTAAGAGATTTTTGCAATTTTGATATTTAAAAATATATTTATTGTGCATTAGTTCAGTCTATTCTACAGTATGGAATAGTTTCTTGCGTTGGTGTTTGTCCAACAAATTTAAACTCACTAAAAGTCATACAAAAGTATATCATTAATAGATAGATTACTCAATACAATAGATTACTCTTCAAACCAACTTTTCCTAGACTCAATATAAATCAATAGTAAAGAACCCATTCTTACACATTTTTTTAAATTTGAAAATAGAAGTCCGCGACTATGCAATTATAACATTTGTCAAAAAATAATGGGTCAGATAGTAACAATTAAAACCTGGTCAACTTTTGCTCAAATTCATGCATTTTTCAGAGCAACTAAATCCCAGCTCATAGAAATGAGGGAATTATAACTATGCATTAATTTAGAAAATAATTGATTATGGTTGAGAAGAGTCTCTAGCCATAAAATTCATTCAAAAATAATTATAATAAACAATTTAATAAATATAATGTTGTTTTTAAACTTAAAATTTTAATTTTGTTTGTAATTGCATTTATTTATTTTATCTTCTTTATCATACTAAATAAATGTTAATTGTATAATAAATAATGTAATAATTAATGTGTTAATAATATTTGTAGTATTAGATTTTATTAAAAAGAAAAAAATTACAACTTATTATATTAAGTGTCTGCCTCCGTGGCAGTGATCGTAAAGCGTTCGATTTCGGCACCGGAGGTCCGGGGTTCGCAGCCCGGGCTAATGCTCTAAGATTTTATGAATAGTATTTGTATAAAAAAGATTTCGCCAACTTTAATTAATTCTGGAGTGTATAGATGCAACCCACCTGAGGTTGTTCCCGCAGGGTTAATACCCTAATGGGCCGAAAGGCCCTAAACGGGCATTATTTTATTTATATTAAATTATTATACCGTAACTATTCCTAAAATATTCAAAATAAACAAATAGTTATAATAAATATAAAATAATGTAATCACCTCCTGATTCAAGCATTCTGCAAGTTATATTATATATATTAACTAAACCTGGCTAACTGGCTAGAAACCTCTGGCTTATCATCCCTTTTCAAGAATCTTATTTTTGAGGATTTTTATACTGCTCATGACATAAATAATTTAATAAACTGTGTAGGCTTCCGCGGTTATTGTATGAAGATTTAGGTCTTCCGGTGGCGCTCACCACGCGCTGTCAATGTAGATGAAGAATCCGACATTTCGCTTGAATCTTCAGGGATTAAGGACATCATCATTGAAAACACAGTGCTTTACAAAACCGAATTGCTCAGTTTTATAGATCGTTGTGTTTTTATCCATCATGTCCTACATCCCTGAAGATGTCTCCCACAGTGGAAGTGAAACATCGGATCTTCATCTGCATTGACGCGTCACACCGGAAGACCTAAATCTTCATAAATAATTTAATTAAGCATTGAATTTTTAATTTGTACTCTATATATTTTTAAAAAGTGATAAAAGGTTGTGTAAATAATACAGCTCTAGATATATCACCTTATTTAAAAATCAGCTTTGAGAAGCCGTTATCTATTAATAAATAAAAACCTTATATGATGATCTTAAACAACATGTAGCAGTATTATGCTTTTAATGCTGCTTCTATTAATGCTTCTTTAAGACATAATAATGCTTTATAAAAACGCTTTTTCAAGTGATATCAAGGAAGAAGAAAAATTTATTTGTTTTATCTCACAATGAAGGTTACATTTAGAAAGAAAACTCTATTTCCTTGCTTCTTATCAGTGGTTTATATTTATTATATTAGAAAATATGGTACAATGGGAAAATCTCATAATGTGAGTAAAATAAAGACTGCCTTTATTTCTTTTCTCTCTTTGGTGAATTTCTTTATTTGAGTGTTTGGTGTGATTACAAATGTCTTGTTTGTGTGTTGGTGTGATTACAAACGTCTTTGTTGTGTGTTGTGTGATTACAATGTCTTTGTTTGTGTGTTGGTGTGATTACAAATGTCTTTGTTGTGTGTTGTTGTGATTACAAACGTGTTTTGTGTTGTGTGATTACAAATCTTGTTGTGTGTTGGTGTGATTACAAATGTCTTTGTTTGTGTGTTGGTGTGATTACAAACGTCTTTGTTGTGTGTGTTGTCTTGTTTGTGTGTTGTGTGATTACAAATGTCTTTTTTGTGTGTGATTACAAATCTTTGTTTGTGTGTTGGTGTGTACAACTTGGGTGTTAACACAATAACTTGGTTGTGTGTTGTAGGACAAAACTTTGTTTGTTGTGTTGTTGTAGGGTACAAATGACTTTGTTTGTGTGTGTTATTGTAGGGTACAAATGACTTTGTTTGTGTGTGTTGTAGGTACAAATGACTTGTTTTTTGTGTTAACAAATGACTTTGTTTGTTGTAGAGTACAAATGACTTCGTTTGGGTCTGTTGTAGAACATTTGATAGAGTTAGCAATCATGGTGTGTGTAGATTATTATTCTTTCAAACAAATTTAGTGTCTGTTATATGCACAGCTATAGCTAAGAATAGAGGAAATGTGAAAAATAGCCTATGCTTATGTTTTAGCCAATTTTCAAAGAAATAATGAGCTTTGGGTCAAAATGAGCTAAGATTGGGGGAAGTGGGTAGATTTTTTTGGAAGGAGGGGCCTACCTGATCAAGGACATATATATATTATATAATATATATAATATATATATTATAATATATATAATATATAATATATATATATAAATATATAAACATGTATGTACAAAAGTATGTTCCTAGATGTTTCTATGGGACACAATAACTTTCGAACGCTTTCTCGGATCGAATTAAACTTGGTACAAAAATTAACCTTGTTAATGACCTATATCCTATTGTTTATAAAATATGTGCGATGTCATTAACCAACAAAAGTGAACCCACAAAAATGATCACACATCTTCTTATAGTGTTTAGATTAGGCTGCAATTTTTCACACATTTGCTACTATGTGTGGTTCACAAAGATACGAAGATTCATTTTATTATCACGGTTAGTTCCGGTTTTATTGATTGACAATATAATATAATATATATATATATAATAATATATATATATATATATATATATATATATATATATATATATTAATATATATATAATATATGTTATAAATGAGTACGTTTGAAAATTCGCTTTTATCGTGGCAGTATGTCACTTGTATCAAGTAGAAATTTGATGAACTGACATAAGACAATGATCATGTGGTTGTAAAGCGGCCTCAGGGAGCTCGCTTTACTGTAGCGCTTTACTTGGCTGTAGTCCCCAGTGGCGACACCGAGTATTTTTCGTTGATGTTGCGCAAATGTGAAAATTAAACATTTTATAGTATTATAAATTCTTTTATAGTTGTTATAAATAATAAGAATATACTCTTAAGGGATCTCTTTATTTAAAGTATTACTATTTAAAATTATTATTTGAAAATTTTATTTGTTTTATCTCAAAAAACAAAAAAAAACAATAATTTCAGAAATTTAATTACTTTAAATTAAAATTCAAAAATTGGATGTAATGTTCAACAGTGTTGGTATATTTCCATTTAAACTGTTGAAAATGAAAGAATCCATTAAACCTTAAGTGCAAGTTTTTCCTTGGTTATAAAATATTTTATGGAACTAATAAAGAGTCCAAGGTAAGGTTTTAGGTAATTTATAGGGCAATAGTAATAGTTAATTTTAACATTTTTAATGTAATTTATGTATTGAGGTAATTTATTTACAGAAATGTTGCGTGCTTTTAAGTAGTAAGGAATTTTCTTCTAGGCTTATAAAAATTTTGAAACTCACCTAAAGATGAGTCTAAAGAAAAACCTATAAATATTTGATACGTGAAAAATAGAAATTTATTATATTTTTGGGAGTTCATTAATGCCTCAAAACGTTTATATCTTTCTTACGTCACCACAACTAGGGCAAATAAATTTGGCATAGTTGGTAACAGTGGATTCCTGCCATGAATTATTGGTGAGAACCAATCAGAGCCTCGAGGTCTCTCACAATCTGTGAATCAAAAACTATTAGATATGCTGTACAGTACACAAATGAAACTATGAATGAATGCAATGAAATTATAGATCCCAGGTTAAGTATAATTTAAAGATTTCCCTAAAAATATACGACTTATGAGTTTTTTGTATCGTGATAATGGAGGGGATATTGTTGATAGTGTTAAGAGAGTGGATCGGCTGTTTACTACACACTAGATGGGTCTCTACTTAAAATAATACTATATATAGAATAATACTGATAACACGAAAGGTGGTTCACTGGTGCACCTAAGTAATGCTGCCACCCTAACAATATACAATTTTCTAAAAAAAAGTTGGCAATACTCCGGTTGCTGAATTATTATGTCTATTATTAATCAATGATTGATTATTCATAAAATACTAATATAAATATCGGTGCATTACAATATTTAAAGCATTTTAAATTGTAGTTAACATATTTATTAAAATTATATTAAAGTAGTCCTCGTCAACTAAATGTAGATTCTTGTATTCCGCCACCCTTTTGCCATCTAAGACCAGTTTTAATAAATACTCAGCAGGTGTTTTAAGTTATTATATTTGTTCTTTACGATCTTTCTTTATTAATAGATATTTATGACAAATATTTAAAATAATGTTTTGTTGTCAGGTTGGCAGCATTACTTAGGTGCACCAGTCAACCGGCTTTCGTGTTATCAGTGGAATTACATTGTGATTACGGTCCTGTGGTCCTTTTATATATAGTATTATTCTAAGGGTCTCTATTTAAAAAAATGCTAATTTGACTCCTATCAGATTCCATGAGGCATAACTAATCATTGCCATCTAAGACCAGTTTTAATAAATACTCAGCAGGTGTTTTAAGTTATTATATTTGCAATAAATCATTGGCATGGATGTATCAGTTTAAAATTTTATGTTATTTTCTGTTGCTTATATTTATTACAAACCAAGAATGTTTATTGGTGAGTCATGTTCCAATTCCATAGTCGTAAGTCATAGCAAATAGTCATAAGTTAATATGCATGGTCATAAGAAATTGCAAATAGTCATGACATTGAAAATAGCCTTGTAATTGAAAAAGAGTCTTATGTGATTGCAAAGAGGCATATGTGATTGCAAAGAGTCATATGTGATTGCAAAGAGTCATATGTGATTGCAAAGAGTCATATGTGATTGCAAAGAGTCATATGTGATTGCAAAGAGTCATATGTTATTGCAAAGAGTCATATGTGATTGCAAAGAGTCATATGTGATTGCAAAGTGGCAAATCTCATTAATTTCTGATAATATTTTCCAATCAATTGAGTCACCACATTAAAAATACACTTTTACAAAATATGACTTAGGCACTATGAGAAATTCCTTATGGTGCGCTAATCATTCTTACTTATCAAATACTCAGAGAAACAATAATAACTTTGATCTAGCTCTAGTAATGATAGACTCAGACAAAAGTAATAAAGACTGCAGAATAACACAATTCCAATGTGATGGCACATGAAAATCTCTATAAAGTTTCAGTGCTTCAAGCGCCAGAAGAAAATCATAAATATTTTCCTGACTGTGTTGTTATTATTTACAACTCTATCGGGAAACTTGGTTTGTTTTTATTACCAAGTTTTTATTATGTTTTTTAACTTTTCCTCATTTATACCGTAGGTATATAGGAAAAGTATTGTGTTTGCAAAAAAATCCGAAACCGGGATGAAACCGGAATTATCCTTTCCAGGTGTTTTAAAGGCCTCCTGAGTGGTTTTCACAAAGTTGTCTGTCGTGTCTCTTATCACCGTAGCTCCTAGTGTATTCATGCTAGATAGTTGAAACTTGGTACAAAAATCAGTCTACCGTTGTAGTTGTGCTATTAGGAAAATATTTTTGTATGACGTCATTAACCTGCAATGACTCAGCAAAAATTTTGAAAAATCTTAAAACACGGAAAAATTATGCGATCGAATTGAGATTTGGCACACATGTGGAGACTTATATATGTGATAAGTTTCATATCATTATCAGCATTAGTTAAATTTTTATTGAATGACTTGTGTACGTTTTTTTTAAAAATTGTAACAAATCAGAAAATGTTTAAATTTAGTACAAATGTATACCTTTACTTAATAAATAAGTACAAAAAGTTTTGTTTTAATGCAACAAGTGTATCCACAATTTTTGTTGGATCATAAAAGTTATGTAACATTGAGCGGTGTTTTTGTTTCTTCCCTTATACTGAAAGTATATGAGAAAAGTACTGTGTTTGCCCAAAAAAAAATAAACCATTTGATTTTTTTAATCAAATGGTTAGGAACACCAATCTTGGACGAATTCTGAGTTAAAGTTGATTTTCGGGATTTTAATGAGGTCCCAGGACCAGTGACTATGGACAATTTTACAAAATTAATTCTACAAAAGAAAGCTCTGCACATCATAGAAGGCTGTCATCAGATGGAGCCTTTTAGGGGTCCTTCATCAAGTATAAGATATTGACAATTGTGAATTTATTCATTTAAATTTTTGTTCGTTTGATAAGACTATTTTAATGTGCTGTTACTTATTGGTCGTTTTATTTTATCTTATCTTAATCAGTAAGACTGTTTGTTCAATGATGGGAAATTCGGATTCTGGTTGACGCTAGAGCAGTGGTGGACCTACATAGCAGGCATGACATAAATGCCTGCTTTTTGCACCAATTTATTTGAAATTAACTTGTGCTTATTTTGTATAGTCATTCTTCTAACTAGCTGAAGTGATTTGTGTGGCCTAGGTTATCTTTAAACTTCCACAGAATGATTTTGAATAAGCACTAGTGGAGTTGTTCATAATGAAAGGAACGAAGAAAAGAGTCTCTCCACAAAAATATTAATTTATTCAAAGCGCTTTCAACCTACATGAGGCCATCATCAGTGCCAGGGATAGTTATAAGAAAACATCTAAAAGAAAGACATTATATACGTAAAAAATTAAATAGAATTATTAATATTCTTCCTCTTCTTTTTCGACTCAACGATGTCGGTGAGCTGTGATAGACCCGTGATATAATGTCTTTATTTTAGCTGTTTTCTTATAATTATCCCTGGCACTGATGATGGCCTCATGTAGGTTGAAAGCGCTTTGAATAAATTAATATTTTTGTGGAGAGACTCTTTTCTTCGTTCCTTTTATTCCACAGAATGCTTCTGATAGCCGAGCCGGTAAGTTTAGTTTTCATTTAATTAATTAATTGATTTAATCTGGTAATTATTAAAAAAATGTAGCTAAATTATTCACGTGCTAGAAGATCCATTTTTGCGTTTGATGTAACCTGAAACAGTCAACTTAAAAAAAATAGGTTTTTATTTACATCTTCAAGATGCTGCGCACATGTGATTGGTTAAATGTGATTACCTGATTAAATCAATTAAATTAATAAATTAATTGAATGAAATGTAAACTAACCTGCCATCATTAGGGTTCTGCAGAAGTTTAAAAAACGTACTTTTACCATTAGTTTCTATATTTTTCCATTATAGAACATGACAATTGAGAATTATTTTTATTTGGTTAAAATAAACAGAAATGAAGAGAAAAATAGTTGTATTATAAGAATAAATGTCGCTGTCATAACCAATAGTTGCCATGGTAGCTTTCCATTTTCAGAAAGTTACCAGGGTTAGTCCATGAGTTTTCTGCCCCGGCCCTCTGCAACACAGATTTTTAGCAACTAGCAATAATCGAAGTCAAACTTTTTTTCATTTAACTTAGCTACCCCTGTTCTGGACCAACATGGTTAAAATCAGTTGACAGCATGCCAAAAATCTGTGAGGGAATGAGTTCTATTGGTTCAGACCGACCACACCTCTTCTCACTCCACCTCATACCGACCTCTGTACAAAAAAATACTTTTTTTTGTAAATAAAAACATAAAAAAGCAACAATGGTTTTAAAAATGTGTAACCTCGCGTCGCTTTTTTCCTCATGGTGCATTACGTTATTAACAACTTTTACTCCACTTAATTCATACTTCTGAACGAAGTTAAAGCAACTCTTAATTGGTAACTTTAAAAGATACAACAATGTTTTTACTTAAAAAGTAATTAAATAGTTTTTTTAAGTAAAAAATACGGTATAAAATAAAATCAAATGATAAAATTCAAAACATAACCTGACTTTTGCCAAAGTAGGGATTTCTTGTTACTTAAAAAAAGGGATTTTTTTTTGTTAAAAAAAGGGGGTTGATAGCAGTGAGATTTTGGTGGGCTGTCAACTGATTTTAGCCGTGTGTTATTCGATAAGTGATGTTATAATTTAGACAAAGATTTAAACTAAAAAAAAGTTAGCAAATGGAAGAGAACAACTAACTTGCAAAAAAAATCAGAAGAACTGTTAAAAACAATGGAAGTCTTAAAATATATATTTCTGTTTATAAACTGTTAATTCTGAGAACAAGTTTTAAAAGTTTTTGAATTAGAAAAATGAAAAAGTCTTGAGAAAGCTTTTCTATTTCTAAGAAAAACAAAAATTGTTTTGAACAGAGATAGGGCTTAATTTTGCTTCAAGTGTAATCTACTTAGGCTTTTATTTCTTTTAATAAAATAAGTAGTGGAAAACTTTTTATTTTATTTTTCTCTTTGTTTGAAGTTATCTAATGAGAAGTAGAAAATTTCCCCCCTCCCCTCCATGACCCCTAACCTCGTTAGCTTATTATTTCTTTCAAAATTCATTAATAATCAAACGAATTTCACTTGTCTTTTCCTTTTCGATCTACTATGTAGTAGAGAGCGTTAATGTCAACAAACCAACAACTCTACAGTGTATCGACAACTTTAAAAATCTTGACAGCTCAGTTTAGGCACCACCGATTCTAAAAAAAAAAAAAATCCCTACAAAAAGGCAGCGGGGAAAAAACTTTGTAAACAAATCAGGTTATGTTACCCGTGTTTTCTTGGCGATGTTTCTACATTTCTTTTGTGTAGTTTTATTATTTAGGAAGTATGCAAATGTGGAAAAAAATGAATTGTGAAGGGAAATAATAAACACAAGAAGAACCACAAACGAAGTGAACGAATGCCGGGAAGGAGGTTATTTCCCTACAGGGGTTATGGGAGTAGGGATTTTTTTTTCTCTTTCAAGAGAGGGGTTGGCAGCGGCTTCTCTGATTGGTCGATCCCCAAAATGCTTATGACCTTGGGGATTTTTACACTTAACGATACACTGTAAAAGTCCAATATATCAAAGGCCTTCAGCCCGTAACTGCAATGCTCCATAACCTCTTCAAAATCTCGCCATATCTCAAGTTTTTTTTAGATTTAAGAAAGCCTTCAAGAGTTATTGTTTGCTATACCAAAAGGTAGGAAATATTGGTCACACACAATTCCATTTCGGAATGAACTGAAACAATTGAGAGAACATCCTCTTTGAACCTAATCCATTTATTATAAAATCTTGGATTCTCTTGAAAATGTGCCCTACAGTCAATAATGTCCCCGTGTTGTTATTAGACAATCAGATGAATCAGAGTGACGTCTGATTCATCATCATCTTCGATGTTGAACCAGCAAGACTGATATAATTGCCTTAACCAGGGAATTATATGTGAATATGATGCTTATGAGGGTGTTTATAAGTTTATACATATGTGTAATTTTTTGTTAAACATATATTTTTGATACCAATAAGCCTAATGAATTCGATGTCCCCATCTACTTCATAATCTTCATTTATATTCATGATACAAATTTGCTTGAACAAAAAAAGGTTTGTGTGGGTATATGGCTGTATCTTAAGCATTTTTTAGGTAATATTACCTTCAGGTATTCGTGATTCAAAGTCCGTAGCAGCCAAAGAGACTAAAACTATTAGAGGGAGGATACAACAGCTCTTATCATTCCTTGGGTAGCTAGGGGCCATAAGGGTACATTGGTGATGTAATTTTTTTTATTTTTCTTAATAGCTACAATTTCACGTAAATATTACATTATTTTTCGACTATTTTGTTATAAATCAAGTAAAATGAATTTAAAATAAGTTTTAATTATTATCTATTGCATGTATTCTTTAATTGTTAGTTTTAAAAAAAGTGGTTTAATGTGGCATCACTGAAAAATGTCCGCCGTTAGTAGAATGCATGCTACAATAGAAGTTGTAGAGGGTAGGGGAGTATCTATTCTTTCTCTAGGGAGACTATAGTAGGGGTAAGTACCGTTACGGCACCTATGGAAACTGTCTCACTTCCAGACCCCTTATCACTGTGTTAATGGGGTCCTGTACTCCCTCTAATAGTTTTAGTCTCTTTGGTTCAGCGCTACTGTCCCTGATAACGAAAATTATAACGAAAGGGTGATCGTTGTTAAAGTCCTTATGGGTTTTTTTTGGGTTTTCTTATTTGTGATGATTATTTATTTATTTTTTTTTCTCAAACTTATAAATAAGTGCTTTAATTTAATTAATTTTAGGGCATATAAACTCAATAGAATCACTAGTTCATTGAAAAATAAGGTTTTAATGGGTTGTCACGAATATTTAAATTGAGTGATCAGAAGGGGAAAATCACAGAAGGTTTTATTTTAGTTATTGTTATATAATGTTACTTTTGAATAATTTTAGTTTGCACAAACACACAAAATTACCTTCTTATTGCATTCAATTGTTTAAATTAGTTGTAACAGGTATTTAAATTAACTGATAACAAGCTGATTTTTACCGTAATGGTGTTATAATTAATTAATCATTTTTATTTACACACTAAAATAATTAACAACTCAATAAATTCACTTTTTTTTGTAAAATGTTTGTTTAAATTATCCGTTTAGGTTTTGTTATTTCTGGATTAAATCGGAAAAATCTAAGTCTGTAGTAATAAGAGCCTGATTCTATATTTAAAATCCTGGAATAATCAAAGTATTTATCTATGACATATTGGTAATTATTTTAGCACTGAAGGTCGTTCTATTAGTTTTTACCTCATTTATCACAAATTAACGAACAATAATAGAAGGAATAAAAGAAGAATTTTTATCGGCTCCCTTACTATTCCTATGATAAAAAAAATTTTGATCACCCTTTCGTTTTCCCGCTATTGGTATTGCCAACCGTACAACTATCTCTTTGAATCGCAAATATGAATGTATCATAAGCATTCGCTTGATAATTTTACCTTAAGGTAATAATAATAATATCTTTATTTCATAAAATTATTACATTACAAATATAGTAAAAATAAATACATTTGACCTTGTTTTAGTTTTGTTTGAATAATTTTTTATTTACAATAAATTTAATTTATGAAAAACTGCTTCTTTTCTACGTCTGCAAAAAGCAATACTGCTTGAACCTGGAGATGTAGTTTTAGTTATTAAATATTCCTATTATTTACATTACTTAATAATTCTATGTCCTACATAAATAATTATGTGTTATTATTTAATCAATTTATAGAAAAATATGAATATTACTTTTAGTAAGATAATATTACCTTAAGGTAATATTATTACTTTTAGTAAGATATTACCTTAAGATAATATTAATTACTTTATATATTATTTTTAGTAAGATAATATTACCTTAAGATAATATTAATACTTTAGTAAGATAATATTACCTTAGTAGTAAGATATTATAAGATAATATAATTACTTTAGTAAGATAATTATTAACTTTTAGTAAGATATTACCTTAAGATTATATTAATTACTTTTAGTAAGATAATATTATTACTTTTAGTAAGATATTACCTTAAGATAATATTAATTACTTTTAGTAAGATAATATTACCTTAAGGTAAGATAATACTACCTTAAAGTAATATTAATATTACTTTTAGTAAGATATTATTACCTAACAGTTTTAGGAACAAAAACTACTACCAAAGTTGTAAGATTGATTCCTGAGCTACCCTGTACCTGATTTTTTTTAAGTTCTTATCAATACATGAATAATTACAGCTTAAATTTTTTTATAAGATAAACCCTCATTAGAAGAAGAGACATTCAGAGAAATTGGGTAGAAAATTTATTGTGCTAATGACTGAGATTTTGGATTAACCAGTTTGTTGTTGTGTTTGCAGGAAGGAGAAGTAAACTTAGAGAACGTTACCCACGAGGACGCAGTGGCAACACTGAAAGCAACGCAGGAAAGAGTCACTCTAGTAGTTGGCAAGACTGAGCCGTCGGCATATTTATTAGCAAGTAATCAAGTTCATACGCATGACTTGTCTGCGAGTCCTCAGCCTTGTAAGTATTGAATCTAGCTCAGGTTAAACCCTGATAAGTAGGTTAAGTAGTATTCAATTAATGCAATTGAAGTCTGAAGTAGAAATAAGCATTCGAAGAATCAGCTACCGTCGATACTTGCTGTTGATATGAATATCACTGGACCGGTTTCGGCATAACGCCATCATTAGCAGGCGGGGCAACACTCGAGCTCTCAACTAATAAAGTTATATCAGTGATTAACTTCTAGTCTCAATAAGCACGACGAGCCATCTTCAGAGGGCTCGTCGTACTCATTGAGACTAGAAGTTAATCACTGATATAATTTTATTAGTTGAGAGCTCGAGTGTTGCCCCACCTGCTGATGATGGCGTTATGCCGAAACTGGTCCAGGGATATTCATATCCTACAGCAAGTATTGACGGTAGCTGGTTCTTCGATTGTTTCTTCAACTTGCAGTAAATACAACCTTTTTAAGAAATTAGCATATTGGGTATAAGATCGTTCAAACATCTTCCAGTAATTATGAGAACAAAATTTAAGCTGATATAATAAAGCTACTGAAAAACTTACTTTTTTGTAAAAAAATTCATAGTGTCAATGAGTGTCTCAGTAATAAGTTTTAATCTGATTGGTTTTTGACAAAACTATTGTAAATTCCTTTTTCATATTAGTAGCTCATCTTATCTTGATTTTATTAGTGAGATTATATTTACCGCATTGTAAAGAAGCAATTGAAGAATCAGATACGGTCGATACTTCATGTTGGATATAAATATCCTTCATCATCAGCAGTGGGGCAACACTAGCTCTCTATGAAAAAAGTTATATCAGTGAATAACTTAATTGACACAATATAATTGTGCGAGAGGCACCAAGGAAATGTAACAAGCAAAGTGCAATGCTACATCTGGGAACTGTTCCATCATTTGACATTCGTCATCATTGATGGCTCGACATAATGTCATGTCCCACTCTGTTTCGTTACGTCTAACTCATCAGGGCGCCGACAGAGCCTGAACTCACTCTGACCTTCAGAGTGAGTTCAGGCTCTGTTGGCGCCCTGATGAGTTAGACGTAACGAAACAGAGTGGGACATGACATTATGTCGAGCCATCAAGTATGACGAATGTCGAATGATGGAACAGTTCCCAGATGTAGCATTGCATTTTGCTTGTTACATTTCCTTGGTGTCTCTCGCACAATTATATTGTGTCAACTATTCATGTTTTGCAAAACTCGGTAGTATCAAAATGAAATAACTTAATTAGTTGAGAGCTTGACTGTTGCTCTGCTTGCTTATGATGACATTAAGCCAAAACCAGTCCAGGTATATACCAAATACCAGTCTGCTCCAAGCCCTTAACGGAGATTTTGGACAACATATAAAGACTCACCTTTCCGGCACAGTTGATGGCGAAAGCCGAAAGCCGGCTCTGCTATTTAAATATAGATATTCTTGTGGAAAAGACGGAATTTGTAGTTTGATGTTAAGTCCAGGTATATTTATTTCCTACAGCAAGTATCGATGGTAGCTGATTCTTCAATTTATTTAATTAAGTAGTATTCTGTTGCCTCTTTGTTATTTAGAGTTGGGTTATGAAATGTAGGCAATATATCTCATCGTATTATTAGTCCAAGAGCTGGACCTGGAAAAATGTGATTAATTTTGTACTGCTTCAAACCAAGTTTTTCTGAAAATATACCTTAAATTATATTAAAAAAAACATAGTCTGCCTATCCAGAGTGGAGCCCTTCATATGATTGCGCCTGCTCAAAATTTTATAAAATCCCACAAATATCAGTTTTCCTGAAACAACATCAGTTTTCCTGAAACAACATCAGTTTTTGAAACAACATCAGTTTTCCTGAAACAACATCAGTTTTCCTGAAACAACATCAGTTTTCCTGAAACAACATCAGTTTTTTGAACAACATCAGTTTCTGAAACAACATCAGAAACACATCAGTTTCCTGAAACAACATCAGTTTTCCTGAAACAACATCAGTTTTCCTGAAACAACATCAGTTTTCCTGAAACAACATCAGTTTTTTTCTGAAACAACATCAGTTTTCCTGAAACAACATCAGTTTTCCTGAAATAACATCAGTTTTTCCTGAAACAACATCAGTTTTCCTGTCATTTTCCTGAAACAAGTGGTTCTCTGTGGGTCGTGTGCAAAACATGAATAGAACATTTTTTTAAAGATGATAAAATGTCCAATAAAGGGAGTGTTCAATCATCAAAATCGGATAACTATAACCGAAGTTATGGCTCTTTAAAAAACACCAAAGAGATGGTTAAATTAACCAAAGTCAATTCTATAATGGTCAAAATTATACAAAGTCAGTTCTTTGAAAAAATATTGGCTTTTTGTGCATTTTTTTGGCCATTTAACAAATGTCATAACTTTAGTTGTAGTTATCTAATTTTGACAAAAAAACAACCAATTTATAGGAAATTTTATCAGCTTTAAAAATGTTTTCTTTATGTTTTGCACACAATCCACTGGGAACCATTTATTGCAAGAAAATTTAAATTTGTGCAATTATCTAATATTTTGAGCGAGTGCATTCATATGAAGGGCTCCACTCTGAATAGGCAGACTATGCTTTTCCTTCATAATTTCAGAAAAGTCAGAAATTTAAAATATATTTTCAGAAAAATTTAGTTTGAAGTTGTACGATATGAGTCTCATTTTTTAGGCCCGGCTCTTGGACTATATCTTTATATAATAGTATTAATAGTATCACCATGTTGAAATATAAATTATTCCTAACAGTTGCCACTACAACATGAGGTGGTTTTTAAAGAGGATATCTCTGATGACCTGCTTAGCTACAACATTATTCTCTTAAATAGTTTTTTCAATCTCTAGACTAAATTCTGGTCTCCTTACAATATAGGGTGATTAGCGTAAAGTCACTAGCTGTTTGTTAAGCACTTTGTTGAATAAAGTCACTAGCTGTTTGTTAAGCACCTTCTTGAATAAAGTCACTAGCTGTTTCTTGAGCATATTTAAACAAGGTGCTCAACAAACAGCAAGTGACTTTATTCCGTTATTATTAAGTTTTCTATCTGTGTGTGTGTGTATGTGTTGGTTATCTTCATAGTTCCTACTGGGTTTATGCTAGTGAGTCAAAATTTAGCTTAAAAATTTATCTATAGGTCTTGTTGTGATTGCGAGATAATAATTTTTTCTGATGTCATTAGTGAGTCAGGAGAAATTTTAATAATTCTTAAAACGCCTAAAAAAATTTAGATCGATTTCAAATTTGAAACGAATTAAGTCTTATATAAGATTAATATATGTGTCCAGTTTCATCTCATTATTAGAATTAGTTCGATTTTTATTGAATTACATGTATAGTTATGAAAAAAATAATATAAATTGAAAAATAATTTAATTGAGTTGAAATTTAGTACAAGTGTATCCTTTTATGTGATAAATAAGTTAACAAAGTTTTATTTCAATACCATTAGTATATCTACAGTTTTTGTTAAGTAATGTTGAACATTATCACTAATGTTAAGGTAACATTAAGCTAGGTCAGTTCCTGGATCAATTCACTGGTAATAAAATGGGTGTTTCTACTATCTGAGGACAATAGGGAATCTGATGTGGTGAATAAAAGATCCTAGATCCCTCGTACCCGTTTTTTTATTATTATTATAAAAAGCAGAGTTGCTTGAAAGATGGGTTGACAAAAATAATTTGCATCTAAATAATGATTTACAATCTGGGTTCTTCTCCTTAACAGAATTGATGAATGAATTGTTTTCATGTGTTTATGTAATGAAACTAAGAAATGACTTGTGTTTCAGCTGTTCAGGAATCACTGCATGCTTCCACTGTTCAGCTCCACCCTCCCTCCCCCCGGGCTGTCAGTGTTGAGGATGTTTCCACAAGGTAATTCTAGTTATAATCTTAGTATAATACTATTGAAGATGGAGCCCTCCCCCATACAGATATATTTACCCTGTCATGCTAATTTTGAAATCAAACTGGGATTTTATAACTGATCTATGTGTTTTTAATGATGCTGGAACCGAATCTGAACTCAAAATTTGTCCATCTCGTACAGTTTTACCTGTAAATCCACTTTAAGTCAGGAAAATTGCTGTTTTGGGCCGATTTTGACCCAAAATTTGGCCCATAAAAAATATGTTTAACATTTCTTTTTATTGGGTGCAATGTTTACTCTGGACCTTCAGAGCGAACACAGGAGAAAAAAAATTCCGGTCCTTCTTTTCCTATAAAAAATAAATAAATATCATAATTAAATAAATAATCGTCACAAATAAGAAAAACCAATAAAAAACCCATGAGGACTTAAACAACGATCACCCTTTCGTTATCAATTTCTCATCAACGATAGTGGCGCTGCTACAGACTTTGAATCGCGAATAAAAGTAAATTGTTTTTTATGCCTCTCTCATGTAAATAAAGGAGAGCAAAATTTTATTTTGAAGTGGGAGGAGGGTTGACCTGGTGGGTAGAGGGGGGGGGGGTCTAAAAATTATGTATACATAATTGAGTATGCAAAAACAAATTTTTAGTTCCCCCTCCTCCTCTCTTCACTGGAGTTAAAATAGCATTTCATTTTAGAAGTGAGAAAAATAATATATTATGTTACAAGACTATGAAGAAGGTCTTTTTTGTACCCTGGCGACTATATTTAAATAAATCAAGTTTTTTCTCCAACACATTTGAACATTCACTTATATCGTGGCAGTATGCTACTTCTATAAACCAGTAATATGACAAACTGACAAAGTACAACAACCATATGGCGGCTCCACGGCCACAGGGACGCGCACGGGCTGAGTATCAGATCCCAGCACCAATGCCGCTGAGCGGCAAAGAGGCCAAAGCCCTTCAGTTTTTTTTTTTCAGGGGTGTGGTAATAGTAAAGAACTATTTAGAATAAAAACACTATAATATGTAAGAATTTGCTTCAATACCCTAAAATGTATAAAAATTTAAGTCTCATTGGCCAAAAGTTTCAATTCTGGTGGCATATTTTCATTGTCTGAATCACTATCCATGATTATTAAACACTTGATAATAAATAATTAATTACTCACTTTCTGAAAATAACAAAACTTTGTTAAGAAAAACATTTGATTATTTATTTGAAAATATTAAGGCTAGGATGATTGGTTATAATCTTGTAGTAAACTACTAGCGCATCTGAGGAACTTCACTAGCGACAGTTTCATAGTTTTTTTTACAGTCGCCGACTGTAAATAAAAATCCCGGTTATGGGTTTTTTTCAAACACAATACTTTTCCTGTATACCCAAAGAATATAATAGTTATAGAATGTCAGAAGGTTTACGAGAGAGTCAGACAGAAGGTGGGGGTGATGGCATCTAGCATCAGCTCTGAAACTTAGTTTCCTTACTAAAACATTCTTTCCACTTTTCTAAATTAAATTGTTTTCTATTTCCACACAAGTATCTACTTGAAATTTGTCATTCTTATATAAAGCAATTATTTGAATTGATCAGTTTTGTGCTAGAAGTAGTTTGCTAGAAATATGACAACAGCGGCGCATTCTCGTAGTTGGCATGGTGAAACTACCATATTACACGCTAGTGCTTCTGTTAACTGGCTTAGGAACTAACCTTTTCTTAACTTCAGTAAGCGCAGTGGAATTTTCTACAATAATATCAACACCAACAACGTCTTTCCAGGTACAATGGACCCACATACGAGGTCTAAGTACCTAGGAAATTATTTCCTCCGGAATTTTAAAAAAAAACAACGTCTTTCCACTAAATTTAAACTTTATTGTGTAGAGCCGGCTTTCGGCAATAATACCATCTACAGTGCCTAAACAAGTAATAACAAGACTTAGCAAATAATAATAACATCAAGTAGATGAATAAAAAAGCAAATAAATAAGTAAAGTCTAAAAAAGTTAAATAAATAAAAACAGATCTGTTTTTATTTATTTAACTTTTTTTAATTGTGTTTTAACTTTTTTAGACTTTACTTATTTATTTACTTGATGTTGTTATTATTTGCTAAGTCTTGTTATTACTTGTTTAAATTTTACCTTTAAGTCTTGGTACTGTAGAACAAAGCATCAACATGGTGGCACAGCTCTGTATGTTAGGAATCACTTAGAAACTAAAATATTAAATATAGAATCTATAGAGATGGACTGCGAACTGTCGGCGATTGAGGTAATAGGAACTAATAGAGTAATAATAGTTAATTACAGATCAAATCGAGGCTGTAAAACTAATTTTTGTGAACATTTGTCTAAAGTTCTGGACAAAGTCTGTGTTGGAAAGAAGAAGGTTAGCATGATTTGTGATTTTAATTATCATTTCAATAACGATACTGATGATGTCAATAAATTGGTTAATCTTTTCCGAGAATATAATATGCGCCAGCTGGTATATGAACCAACATGTGGTGTTAACTGTCTTGACAATATCTTTAGTAATGAGGAAAATATTTCGTACAAGATTGCTGGAAGTCTAGCTGATCATAGTGATTTATTAATTACTATAGATAATGGACAGCTTAGAGAAGAGCGGAAATATCATTACTACAGACCCATTACTGAGAAAGGTACCCAGTTGTTCCTACATTATCTAGCTTCTGTGGACTGGGAATCATATTTCTTAAAAGGAAATATTAATCAGCAAGTTACTGACTTTATGAAAGCACTGAAGGATATTCATGATTTCTGATTCCCAGTTAAGAGAAAACTATGTAAAACTAAGGACAGTAAACGACATCCATGGTACTCACCTGTGCTATTAGAAATGAGAGACAGGCTACTTCAGTTGTTCGATCTATGGCAAGGATTTGGTAAACCTTTTGAAAAAGCATACAAGATACAAAAAGTAAAGTATAGGGCTGCTCTTAAAAAGGCTAAAAAAGATTATTATGGAGAAAAGTTGGCAACATCAAGTAATAAGTCAAAAGAGTCCTGGAATATAATAAATTCTTTTCGCCACAAAATCAAACAAAAGTTAAATAGTTTTAGTCCAGATGACATCAGAATCCATCCTAAAATGATCTCACAGCATTAAAATACATGAGGATGAAGCTATTGATGCTGTGAAAATGATCTCACCTCTTAAAAATATTAACTTAAGTTGTTTCGGTAAGGAAGGAGTGACTAGCCAAGATATCAAGGATATTGTAGCAAAACTTTCTAACTCTACAAGTAGAGATTATTACGGCCTTTCTAATAAATTTTTGAAAACAATATTTGTTTACATAAGTGAGCCAATCACTTTTATAGTCAATCGCTGCCTAAGAGAGGGGTTTTTTCCCGATGCTTTTAAAATTACCAGGGTATGCCAGTTTTTAAAAAAGGTGATGCAGAGTCTATGAACAACTATAGACCAGTAGCTATCACACCTGTGATTTAAAAAATATTAGAGGTTGTCATAAATAAAGACATCAAAGCTTACTTTGAAAAGAATAGTTTGACTCAGTATGGATATAGAGAAGGCAAGAGTACAATAGATGCTGTTCAGTCTGCTGTGGAGTTCATATTGGATGGTTTTGAGGACAAATCAGATACTCTTTTAGCTTGCTGCGATCTGAGCAAAGCTTTTGATCTTGTTCCTCACCAACTTCTTCTACTTAAATTTAAAGCAGTATAACATCTCAGGCACAGCTTTGCAAATGTTGAAAAGTTATCTTCATAACTTTTTATTATTAACATAGTCCAGTATGTAGGAGAAGAAGATGAAACCTCTAACATGCTTCCCGTAAGGTTAGGAGTACCTCAGGGCTCGAATCTAGGCCCCACTCTCTTCCTAATAGCCATTAATGACCTGCCTCACTACCTGAAACAGATGAAATAAGAAAATATGTTAAACAAAACTATAATGTATTGTGAGGACTCTAATTTTATGAGGAAAAGTAAAAATACTCAAGAAAATAAAATTCATCTCAATAATGAACTGGCTAGAGCTCATCATTGGTTTGACATAAACGGGTTTTGTTTAAATAAAGATAAAACACAGGTGATGAATTTTACCTTAAGTTGAGAAGAGGCTGATGATAATAATGATATTAAATTCTTAGGAATGTATTTAGATAAGAAACTTACCTGGAAGAAACATATTCAAGAGCTGGAGAAGAAACTTTCGACCAATGTTTTTCTGTTCGGAAAATTGAAGACTTACCTTGATGATGACAGCTTATCATGCAATATTTGAAAGCCACATTAATTATGTCCTTATTTTATGGGGGCATGCAGAGTCAGCTGAGATATTTCTGAAACAGAAAAAGGTGATAAGAATATTGGCAGGAGCTAAGATCGCACAACATTGTAAACCACTTTTTGTTAAGCTTAGAATTTTAACTTTATATAATTTATTTATTTATCTTTGTCTAAAATATATTAGGGTCAATGTAAATAATTTTAGAACACACAAGGATCTGCATAATTATGATACTAGAAATAATAGTAACTTAGTACTTACCTCCTGTAGATTACATAAGTCTTTCACTGGATACAGGAATTTAGGTTTTAAGTTTTTAATAAGTTAAGTAGTTATACTAAAGAGTTACCATTTGTAGATTATTGTTTTAGAGTTAAAGAGTTTTGGTGCAAAATCCATGTTATAGTTTGTCTGAATTTTTTAGTCTTAATAATGTCTGTTAGTTTTAAGTTTTTTATTTTAGTTTAGTTTAGCGTAAGATTTGACTGTGATATTTTTTAATCATGTCACTTATAATTAAATTACTTGACATTTGTATGCACATTAATTTATGTTTCAAACAATAAAGACATTTATTTATTTTATTTATTTAGGCACTGTAGATGGCATTATTGCCGAAAGCCGGCTCTGCAAAATAAAGTTTAAATTTAGTGGAAAGACGTTGTTGGTGTTGATATGATTAACCTTTTCTTGTCCGTAACAATAAATCTCAGGATCATCTTTTTCATCTATATATTCTTTGTATGTACCTATACTCTGGTTTTTTCAAAGTTACTGAAAGTGGAAGTATAATGCGGCCAAAAATTTGGATAAACCAATTCAGGCTATTAAGGACCTGTGTCCTCTGTCCAGTGTAACCTACACAGTCTAGCCTCCCTGGCACATTATGTAACACGTAAATTAAACCAATATCTTTTTTCTGTTTCAGGTAAGATACTTATTTGTATTTTTAACTGAGCCTTGAATGTCGATAGTGTACTTCAGGTAGATTCTGAGGGCAAGCATCCGTCGCAAAGTACAAATTATTGGCAAATTTTTTGCTGGCAGTGAATGAAGTAAGTATGCTATAGTATACAGCACGGTTATAATCAGTTATCAGCATGTGAAAATAGTGTTAAGGAACTGATAAGTTTGATCTGATATGATATTGTGGGTGTGGTTTAACATCTAGGACTAACCTCATTGGCTCCCTTGCATTATTTCCCCACACTGTTAACTGATTACAACTGTGTGTTATACTAGAGTTATGTGGGGGGGAGGGATTTTTCTTGCTATGATTTCAATTGTTCAAGCATCTCGAGTTTATAACAAGTTTGTTTTCTCTAGTGAATTATGCATGCACTGGTGGTTTCTTAATCAAATTTTTTAATAAAAGATTTCCCAGATATATCCTGGGTTCGACATTTTCCCCTGTAGTCCTTCAAAACATGTTTTCTTCTTTTTTGTTCTAGTGTAAAAAATCTGCCTTTTCCTTTCTTTAGGTATAAATGATTAAATGTATTATGTTTTGATTTATAACTGATTTCATACTTGGAAATCATTCTTGAGGGAATTATTAGGGTTTATACTTTACAAACTTTACCCACTTGATTCTCCTTGGAAAATATTTCCTGGAAATCTCGGACTTTAGTTATTGTCAATCCTGCCGAGAATGGGAATAATCCTTATTAGGAAATTTTCATTATAAAAATGATGCTTATAAAGCTGTTCGGATGACGGGAGTTGATAATAATTTTCAAACCACAATACAGGGGAGCAGAATATGTTGGAACACCTGAATCAAGTTCAAGGGAATTAGAGAAGGAACCGGTGAAATTTTATACTTAAAATATTGCCAAGGAAATGTTTACGAAAAATTACAAAACAATAAAATTCGTTGTTAATAGTATTTCTTTTATTTTGATTGTTGTCTCAATAATCATCACTTCTGCAGCTTGATTTCGAACAAGTGAATTCAAAGACGGAGACTGCCATAGGACTGTAAACACAATGGAATTCCACTGATAACACAAAAGTCAGTTAGCTGGTGGTCTTAAGTAAAGGTACCACCCTAACAACAAACAATTATTTTATAAATGTGTCATAAATATTCAATAATGAAAAAAGATCATGAGAAACAAGTATAATAACATAAAAAACAGCTAAATATTTAATAAAAACAGTCTTAGATAGCAAAAGTGTAGCAGAATACAAGAATCTACATTTAGTTGATGAGGATTACTTTTAACATATTTTTAATTACCAACTTTAAAACACAATTTAAAATACTTAAAAATTATAATGCTTCTAATTAGTATTTTATGAATAATTGAGCATTAATTAATAATTAAAGGTTCATTCCATGTTAAATCAACACAGGTAAAATCACGTGATATTCCAATTTGAATATAATTTGGCCGACAGGTAAGCGCCATAGAAGGAAGGAAAAACCCAGATTTTTGGCTCATTTGGTGCAGCCATATGACCCAGTAGGGCGTTAAATTTGCCAAAAAATGTGATTTTTCAACATTTCTTTGACTACAAAAATGGCTGTATCTAAAATTTTGCATATGGTATGATTTTTATTTTGGTGGCGTTTAAAAGCTTAAACTTGGATTTCAAATAGACACACCTTTTAGATAATTAGTCACAAGTTTTTATTATGAGCAAATATAAAATAAAAAATGCTAATATCTCAAAAAGTCAATTTTTAAAAATTTTGAAAAAATTCCTAAAGAAAGCTAAACTGTTAGTAAAATGTCCACAAAGTTTCATTTTGGGACTGCCATGGGATTGGACACAGTAGTGCATAACGTTTGTCCAGGTATGTCAAACTGTAAACATGTCACTTTTTTTTGCAATTTCTATCTATGATTATGTGATGAATTTTAACTTTTTTACACTTTGATATACCTTGACACACGTCATGCGTTACTGTGTCCAATCCCAAAATACAATGGCGGTCCCAAAATGAAACTTAGTGTACATTTTAGGATTTTTTTTAAAATTGGCTTTTTGAGATATTAGCATTTTTATTTTATATTTGGTCATAATAAAAACTTGTGATTAATTATCCAAAAGTATGTAGAATCTATTTGAAAGGGCCATGTTTAAGCTTTTAAACGCCACCAAAATAAAAATCATACACTAAGCAGAATTTTACATACAGCCATTTTTGTTGTCAAAGAAATGTTGAAATATCACATTTTTTGGAAAATTCATCACCCTGCTGCGGCAATATGGCTGTACCAAATGAGCCAAAAATCTGGGGGTTTCCTTCTTTCTATAGTGCCAACTTGTCAGCCAAATTATTTTAAAATCGGTGACATTGAGTCCAAAAATGTACTATTTTTGTGTTGATTTGACATGGAATGACTCAACATAATAATCCAGTGACCTGAAGTATTACCAACTTTGTTATAAGAAAATTGTATTTAGTTAATGTGGCAGCATTGGGACCACCAGTGAACCTGCTTGGCTATTATTAGTAATGCTACTTTTATATATTGTTTTTTTCTCAAGGGCAAAACTAATATATTTTATTCAAGCTACTGTTAAGGGTCCTAATTTTTTCCTAAACCCATGTTCATGTAGGATTAAGGCCCGTATTCTAAGATATTTTCCTAATATTTTCCTTACCTAAACCTAACATTTTCCTTAAGGAGCCATTAAGGAAAATGTTAGGTTTACAGTTCCTTAACTGTAAACCTTTCCTTGCCTGTAAACATTTTCCTTACCTTTAAGGAAAATGTTAGTTCTCCTTAAGGAAGCCTTAAGGGTTCCTTAAGGAGCTCTTAAGGAAAATGTTAGGTTTACAGTTTAGGTAAGGAAAATGTTTGGTTTCCTTAAGGAAGCCGAGCTCTTAAGGAAAATGTTAGGTTTCCTTAAGGAAGCCGAGCTCTTAAGGAAAATGTTAGGTTTCCTTAAGGAAGCCGAGCTCTTAAGGAAAATGTTAGGTTTCCTTAAGGAAGCCGAGCTCTTAAGGAAAATGTTAGGGTTTCCTTAAGGAAGACGAGCTCTTAAGGAAAATGTTAGGTTTAGGTAAGGAAAATGTCTTTGAATACAGGCCTTAGACTCTTTTACATTTAACTGAAATCTCATTGGTTTGGAACCATCAGCTCAATGTTTCTTTTAAAGAACGGTACATGTGAGGGTTCCTATCCCTTGCATCCCAAAAATCTTTAAGGTTCTGACCAGGATTGAACTCAGATTATCTGGGTGGCGGGGACACGTGCTAACTATCGTATCCCATAGGGGATTCAGCATGTTAGCCTTTAGTATAGACCATAGGGTAACGTGTGCTGATTGCATTGTAGCCTTGTGTTTTAGTAAAGATTAAAACATGAGATATAGGAGCTCAATTTAATATTTGACTGATGGATTCTTCCTAGGAAATAAAGAATAGTCTCTTCACAAGAACAATAGTTTATTGACAAAGCGCTTTCAACCTAACATGAGGCCATCATCAGTGCCATGAATATAAAGATGAAAGTTATAAATTCATAAAACTATTTTCTTTTCCGAGATGGTAAGAGCTTGGAAAAGAAGAAAATAATTGTATGTATTTATAACTCTCATTTTTATCTTCATGGCACTGATGACGACCTCATGTTAGGTTGAAAGCGCTTTGTCAATAAACTATTGTTTTTGTGGAGAGACTACTCTTCATATCCTAGTACGAATAACTCCACTTGTTCTCAATCTCATTCAAATAATTTATTCTTATTTATTTTGGGCCTTAATGAAAGTTGTCTCAGCTTGTTTAATCATATGTATTATTAGATAGACTGATGAGTAACTCACTAGCAATGCAGGGTGTTGGGAAAAAATATAATAATTTCTAATTTGCATGATATTTATTGTGTTGGTAACAATAGCTTGTCAATACTCTGGTCTTACATCCACTTGTCATTTTATTTAAATTATTTTTCATTCCTGTTCATTATTTAAATTATTCTTGGATTTTTTTTTTAAATTTATTGTTATACTTTTATATTGTTAAAACTATTATTTATTCTTTTGTTGCTTTTTAAGTTAATATTTTTATCATTGTTGTAATAGTTTACCTCTGTGAGAATCTCTCGACTTGGCTTATTTACATTTCTCTTAACTTGGCATATTTTTAACATCCTATTAACTTATATGTTTATTGTTTATATTATTTATTATCATCAATAAATATTACAGTTGATAACTGTTTAATCGAGTGAAATGGGAAATACTTAAATATTATGTTCAAGATTACATCTACTAAGCATAAATTGTTGTCTTACTTGGAAGCCTAGTTTTTTACTTTTGAAAAATAGGCTTACTTTATACAAATAAAATAAAAAATCTGTAACCAGGATGACAACGGAATTATCTGTTTGAGGTATTTTTAAGACCTCTTAAGTCGTTTTCTCAGAGTTGTCTTTTTGAGTTTGTCTCTCTGTTAGTATATCCATGATTTTTTTGGATCATAAAAGTTAAGCTGCATCGAGCGTGGTAACCAGGGTGACAACAGAATTATCTGTTTAAGGTATTTTTTAAGACCTCTTAAGTCGTTTTCTCAGAGTTGTCTTTTTGTGTTTGTCTCTGTGTTTAGTATATCCATGATTTTTTTGGATTGTAAAAGTTAAGCAGCATCGAGCGTTGTCAGTGCCTGGATGGGTGACCGTTGGAAATGTAACGGATGTATTTTCTATCTGAGGACAAGCATGAAGAGTCCGAAGTAGGGAGAATGAGCGTAGCAAATCCGATGTGATGAGAAAAACTTCCAAGGTACCTTGGAAGTTTTTCGTGCCTGATTTTTTTTATATTATCATAGAGTATATTTGACAGCCTCTAGAGGAAAAGCTTTATTTTTTGGAATTAGAGCAGCCAACCCCTGAAGAGGGATGACAGAGCCCCTGATCATCCTGAGGTTCGTGTGCCCTACTTGTAGCTCTCCATTGGGAACTCCATAGGGTGACAAAGCCTAGCCTTGTCAGCCAACTTTGACCAGCTTGAGGCTGGCTTCTCTGACTTAACCTTTCCTCCAGCTTCCTGTTCCAGTCTGGATGGGGAGGCTGAGATCCCATTGATGGTAGTTGCCTCGTTGACAGCCGGTGTTGCCACGAATTTCCTCTAGAGGAAAAGCTTTATTTTTTGGAATTAGAGCAACCAACCCCTGAAGAGGGATGACAGAGCCCCTGATCATCCTGAGGTT
>JACMZG010001914.1:42960142-42963966 GCA_018340805.1 Microvelia longipes
AACAAAGGCAGCTTTCAACCTGAACGGTCATCATCAGTGCCGGTGAGATGAGTCTAGATTACTTTTTTAGCCGGTTTTGAGGCCAAGGCATGTATAAGAAGGTATGTATTAGAGTCTTAAACATGCCTTGGCCTTAGAAACCAGCTAAAAAGTAATCTAGACTCATCTCACTGGCACTGATGATGACCTTTTAGGTTAAAAGCTGGCTTTGTTTTATAATAATAAATCATCTGTGGAAAGACAAACTTTATTTATTTATTTATTTGTTGTGTTTGCTTTTAAAACCCAGTGTCTGGATGGGTAACCCCTGGGAATAAAATATTTGCATTTATTTGCAGTATTAATTTTGCGATGTCTCTATTCTGTGGATGAGCAAAGCGAGTCCGAAGTAGGCAGGAAATGCATAGCTCCTCCAATTTGGTGACAAAAAGTTGCGAGGTATCCCGATACCAGATTTTTTAATTATTCAATTTATGTTGAGCAATGTTTGTGAATTAATGAAGTTAGATAATTTATTCATCTAGTCTAAAACATGTTTGGTAGATTGTCTTAAACCCCCTAGGATGCTCGTGCCTGTCTATAATCTAATTATAACTTCATGCCGTCTCCATAAATCTGGTTTTATATTAAGTTTCGCAACCCATCTTTATTTTTCTCCTTTTAAATTTTAAATCTTTCAAAAAAATTATTTTATTTTGGAAAAAATATTAAACCTCTGTTTTGAATGCCTATTAAAAAATAATACACTGCCTAAACTCTATTAAAAAATAAGACAAAGCCTAAACTCTATTAAAAAATAAGACAAAGCCTAAACTCTATTAAAAAATAAGACAAAGCCTAAACTCTAATTAAAAAATAAGACAAGCCTACTCTATTTAAAAATAAGACAAGAGGCCTCCGGCCCCTTTGTCTCATTTATTTTTTTTTTTGCCTTCTTTGTGTTATTTTATGATCCAGACCTCGACGCTTTGCGGCCCCCGCGGCTCCCTATGGCCCGTGGTGCCACATGGTTGTTGCTCTATATCAGTTCGTTATATTACTGGTTTATATAAGTGACATACTGCCACGATATAAGCAAATTTTCAAATGTATTAGTCAAGAAACGTGATTTTTTTAACATTATGTCAATCAATGACATAATGTATTGTTTGACATATATATGACAATCAGTAAAATCGGAACTAATACTGATAATAAAATGAAACTTAGCATTTTTGTGAATCATACATAGCAGGATATGTGTATTTTTTACCATACTAAGTTTTTACCAGACAACTTTTTGAAGTTTTGTGATTTTTTAAAAATATTTGCTGATGCATTTGTTTTATAATGAGTGAAAACTAAGAGCATAACCTGGGATGCGAACCCCAGAACTTCCACGTGTCTCAGATCGTAACTGTTACCTCCTTTTCTACGAAATTAGCACTAGAGAGACTGTTACCTCCTTTTCTACGAAGTTAGCACTAGAGAGACTATTACATCCTTTTCTACGAGGTTAGCACTAGAGAGACTGTTACCTCCTTTTCTTCGAGGTTAGCACTAGAGAGACTGTTACCTTCTTTCCCTACGAGGTTAGCACTAGAGAAACTGTTACCTCCTTTTCTACGAGGTTAGTACTAGAGAGACTGTTGCCTCCTCCTTTATGAGTTTAGTAGCGATAGACTGCTGCCTCCGCCTTTACGAAGTTGGCATCTAAGAGACTTTTGCCTTCTCCTCTACGAGTTTGGCACTGGAACGAGTTTGGCACTGGACTGTTACCTCTTTATCTTCGACGTTAGCGCCAGAGATACTGTTGCCTTCTAGATTAGCTCCATAGAGACTGTTATCTCCTCCTTTATAGGAGTGGTATCAGATAGATTGTTGCCTCCTCCTCTGTGAAGTTGGCATTAGAGAGACAGCAGGCAACAGTCTCAAGTTTGCCACTAAAGAGACTGATTCCTCCTTTTCTAAAGCCAACAGTACAGTCCCAACTCTAAGAAGACTGCTAAGGTCTCTGCCTAAATTAAGAATACGTAAGGATAGAATTAATGGTGATATACATCATTTGCTAAATATTTCGCTGAAAATGGACTTTCGGAGTCCTCTTTCTTTTTCAAATATGCTTTGCCGATGTCGTTCTATGGTGGTTGGTGTTAATAAATGTGTTGTTCCATGATGGCGCGAGTGGCTTTCATTCGTGAGTCATGAATGAGTCAAGGTTTTTTTCTTACTAGTCGTTAGACAGTGTGAATGGACTCATAGTCCCGTATTCTCGCGTTCTGTTGATACTCAAAGAGGCTTTGTCTACATGCTAACACTCCTGAACAGTGATGTCACTTTGTCTTTCAAGGTTGGAATAGGAGATTGAACTATTCAAATCTACGATTAAGAAAAAGCAATATTATTTTTAAAGTAACAGACAAGGTTTTGACACGTTAATTTAAAGACAGTTTTAAGTAAAGTTTGCACACATTTTTAAAGACATTTTTAAAGAAACAGACAACGGTTTTGACACGTTGACAGTTTTTAAAGAAACAGACAAGGTTTTGACACGTTGATTTAGAGACAGTTTTTAAAGTAACAGACAAGGTTTCTTTGACACGTTAATTTAAAGACAGTTTTTAAAGTAACAGACAAGGTTTTGACACGTTGATTTAAAGACAGTTTTTAATATTAACAGACAAGCGATTTCTGACACGCTTGATTTAATAGACGTTTTCTTAAAGAAACAGACAATAGGTTTTGACACTTTGATTTAAAGACAGTTTTTAAAGTATTAAAAATGTATGTATGTAGTATGTGTATAGTATGTATGTATGTAGTAAATGAATGTATAAAATCTTTATTTGTAAAAAATCTTTTTTTTTAAATGGCTGTTTCGGATATTTAAAGTAAACACGTTAATTGATTATATAATTACGGTTAAATGATTTCTCGCAAAATCCAACCTGACGTTTTAAAAGGATGGACATTTGGGATTTTCTGGTTGCTGAAAAGCAGCCTCCTTTTTGTTGCTTGTTGTCTCACAAGAGACACAACACTTGTGGCTATACCTCAGTCCTCGAAGTAAAAATGTGATAAATCGTGTCCGCGAAGCTGTCAATGTTTTTTTTATTAAAGTTTAAAATGTGGGTTAAGGGAGGTTGGTCCGTATTCGTCTGTTTGTTTTTAATTTGTTGTCCTAGATACTGTGATAAATCTATGTTCGACGTATTCATTTTGGACCTGATTGAGTCCATAAAACAGGGGGCATAAAACACAATGAAAAATCAGGAGAGGACATCGGACAACGTTGTCCGTCACCGAGTTTGAGAAGCCTATAAAGCTTGTGTTTTTGACTTTTATGTCTAACACTTTTAATGCCAACAGTTTGTTTTTTCACTCTTAATGTCTTAACACTTTTAATGCCAACAGTTTGTTTTTTCACTCTTAATGTCTAACACTTTTAATGCCAACGTTTTGTTTTTCACTTTTTATGTCTAACACTTTTAATGCCAACAGTTTGTTTTTTCACTCTAATGTCTAACACTTTTAATGCCAACAGTTTGTTTTTTCACTCTTAATGTCTAACACTTTTAATGCCAACAGTTTTGTTTTTTCACTCTAATGTCTTAACAACTTATAATGTCCTTAACAGTTGTTTTTCACTCTAATGTCTTTTTAATGCCACAGTTCGTTTTTCCACTCTTTATGTCTAACACGCATTAAGGGCACATAGGCATTAAGCTAACACACTTTAATCTTAGTACTTTGTTGAGATTTATAACTGAACAATTAAGTTTACAATAATCGCTACTCATACTCAATACTAAAGAGCTTCATTTTATTTACTAAAAAGAATTAAA
>JACMZG010001914.1:42963976-42976721 GCA_018340805.1 Microvelia longipes
TTCACTAAAGACAAAAATATTAACAAAATAAGTGATTGCTCCACCACACACACAATCCGTAATTCCAGTAAAACCTAGAATCTAAAATAAATAATTGATCATTCCGTCTCAAATAATTATAAACAACCGTGAAAATAATTCAAAAATATAGAATCCACAAGTCCTCTATCCTCAACAATCTTCGCACAATTTTTGAAATCACTTAATCCTGGGAAAAAAATATTAAATGCATTAAAAATAAGTCTAATAGATGGAACGAATAATACTAATAATAATAATGAGAATATCTTCATAAATATATATTGAGGCACACACAATATTCACCATAAAGATCATCCATAACAACCAAGATAAAAAAACATCACAAAACCAACAGTATACTACAATCAAAACCAAAACATCCTAGAAGAATACTAACTACTATTCACATCATTATGCATACCTAGCAAAGAGCGTCAACTCAAATTCTATACAAGAGAAGAACCATTACACCAAACGAAACACATAAATCCTATCTGATAACCCAACCTCACAATATGTCATACTAGTTAACAAAAATTACGATTAATATAGGGTCAATCAATAACCCAATAATTTACAAAATAAATGAAAACACTTTATACTGTGCAAATCCATTGAGAATTAGCATTATGAGTGATTATTGTGCTAGCTTAATGATAAGAAAAAGAAACAAATATAAGAGCAAAATACACGTTCGCAGCAGATAATCATTAGAGACAAGCAAAAAGTCACTTGCACAACTACGAATAGGAGACGTGTTCGGAAATAAGTTCGCGATCCATAACAACAAATGCTCTATAAGGTTGAGTTCAGGCCTCACAACTAGCTCACAATCTTGTCTAGGGAGATAATATTGCGACGCTTACAAAGAAAGATCATTGCTTGCATAATAAAGGAGCAATTACCAACCACAAAAACAAAACAAACACAACGCGAAGATGATTAATAAAACACACAAGATAAATAGATGGACAACTCAGACTAGAACCCGAGGATGAAAGAGACACTTGTGTTAGATTGATACAGAGATTGCCATTGGAAGAAATTATTAAAGTGGATTCTTATGTCTACAAAAATATTTACCATAAATAAATATTTAGCTCTCATTTCATCATTCACTCTCTGTCGGTTTATATTCATATTTTTCTCACCTGAAATTAACCACAATTCTATTCCTCCCATACCATATTTAATTTAATAAATCCATCTACAATTATTTATTAATTAGATTTAAAAAAAATTCAGAAAGTAAATACAATCGCTTACAATCTTCTCTACTAAACTATTAAATTCTCTTGTACCAATACCCAATAATTTGGTCAACATGAATTAAATTAAAAATCTTTATGCATAATCCTTCATTAGTTGTTTTGAATTAATTTAATTAATTCCTAAGTTTATTTACTACCTTTTTTTCCTATTGTCACAATCCAATAAATCCATCAAAAAACCTCAACAAAATCTTTCATTGATAATAATTTTGAGATTCACTTCTTCTAGAATAATTAAAAATTTAATATAATCATCAAAAATTATTCTCAAAAAAATATTTATTCTATCTTATCCCTAAATTAATATCTTTCAATATTCATTCCAAATACTACCCACTAATGTACAAAATTAAATATTATTTGTCATAAATTTACCATTTTTCCCAAATAATTAACATAATAATCAAACATTTTCAAATAACAATGTAACACGGCTAATTCAATGATTCAGTTTTATAATAAATTAATCCACAAATTCAGTCAATGACAATTAATAAGAAACAAACAACGAAATTCAAATTTAAGTAAAACTTTATAATAATTGAACAATTTTAAAAATTTCAAAAAAGTGCTTCCATGTAAATTTCAAGTTAATACTTTGGCCTGTAAACAAACAGAAAATTGTTAGTAGAAAATGGTTCCCACCTTTAATCGACTTCTGCATATAGTGGTCCAACGGTCCTGGGACAATCTTATCATTGTGTTTAGGTATCAGAATAATCGTATAAAAATCTTAAACTATTGGCAAGAGTACTTACAAAGCGGAGATCTAATTTAGCAACACGTGGATGAAAATCTGTAGAGGTAGCGTTGTGCGTAACAAGAAAAAGATAAGTTAGTAGCATTAACCATATTCTCATGTTCAGTAATTGATTAATCTATGATTTTTCTCATTCTTTTTATGTATACCGTTTTTTTCTACCACGCGTACGGTTCGATAATCCTTAAGGATACGATGCCACTTAAATATTCATACTTGGATCAGGAGGTGTATATAATCAAATAAGGATCTTAAATTAAGATAGAACTGCCAGAATAGAAAGATTTAACAAAAAAAAATTAATTTAATCAATTTTGCTTTTCGAACCTGTCAGAATATAGTTAAAAACTCATTAGATTAGCGTCGCCATTTTGTGAAAATTTTTCTATATTGTCTAGTTGATTACATTTTCATCATAAATCCATCGACTTATTACTATTATTTTATTAATTATAAATATATCATCCTATTTACTTAAATTTTTTTCTCTTTTTTTTTATTAACTTCACGTATTTATTATCACATTACTAATATTGACATATCTATCATTTCCGGTTATTTTTTTTTAACTTATTATATCCATGATCGAATTTTGAGGAAATTCCTCGCGACGAAAATTATCCTAATACGATTCCGCATGTCTAGAGATACAGATTTGAGCCTATCAATTTATTCGAGCCCGATAGCATACTGTAACTTATTTATTATTTTTATATAATTATCTTTTTACTAATTATTTATACCTTATAAATTTTTAATAATTATTTTTGTTATTTTATTATTTTATTAAAAAAAAATTTAGAATTTTTTTTGGGCTGCTCTCTTTGAATTGTTCATTTTTCCATGAATATGAAAGGTTACCTTATTATTATTATATCATTATTTATTGTTATCATTATTATTATTAATATTAACATTATACTTAATATTATATTGTAATTTTATTCATTATTTGTTAATACTTAAATTATCCACCTATCGTATATTCTCATTTTCTAATTGCTCATGAAATCCTTTATGAAGGCTACGAAAAGCATGTTTAATTTCACCATTCATTGTCGACTTTCCTATTCCAGTTACTTGCCTATGCTGATCGACATACATTATCGCGTAAAAATACATATTGCTCTTCAACGCTTTGTAAATAAAGTATTGAATGACTACCAGTATTGATATGGAATTCCGTCAAGAGAAATGTGCTTACATTCAATCTCCAATATTCACATCCCTAGTGTTATAAGCATTTATGATATAAAATTAAATATTCTTAGTAACAGAATTACTTATAACTTCTTTATTGATCAAATCATTTTCCTTTCTTTACAACATTAACTTCCACTTTGCCTTATTATTATATCATGTTTGGTTGTATAATATTGCTCTCTGCGTGTGAATGTGAGATCTCATCTTTTCATTCTTTTTATTTACGATTCATTTTCCAATGACGTTTTTTATCTGTCTAGCAATCATGATTTTATTCGTCTTTCATTATTTAATAATTCATTTTTAGTTTAATAAATGTAATAATGCATCTAATAAAAATATTAATTCATAATCCAATAATATTAAAATTCCAAATTATATTGTCGCTTTCAGTCCTTTTTATGAACAAGTGTTTTTTTTTTTTTTCAAAATGTTTATGCAAAGTTCTACACCAAAAAAGCCGCGCACAAATAATTATGATAATATTTAAAATTAAGATCATATTAGCAATATTCAAGAATAAATAATAACTCATCAATAGAATAATTATTTAAATATCGCTCGATTAATAGACGACAATTTAGACACATACCTTCCATGACCCTGATTCCATTCATATTCATTATCACAAAAAAAAATTAAATTCTGGAGTTCCAACTCTCCATGTACTCTTAACTTTCACGTGATTGCCTGCGATGATACCTGTTTCTAATATGAACAAAAGAAATAGCAAGATTTAAATTAACACAATATTATCAATAACACATTATCACAATCAATTCCAAAAAAAACTACCCTTCCCTAATTAAATTTAATTTATAATACATTTTACATATACCCGTTATTTGAGAATGAATCGTCCTTTGCCAATATTTTGCTGCTGAATTGTGGTTTAAGATTTTATTTCGGATTGTTTCAAGCGTTGTTTGATTTTTAATTTTAAAGAGCTTTGAGCAAGTATATCCCGGCTGAGCCCCAACTTTTTGTTGCGCTTCCAGCCTTTTGGTGAACGGTATTGGATTTCAATTGGTAAGTATTACATAACACAGCTGTCGAGTTGCTCTTTTTCAACACATATGATTCTACGCTTTAATTTTTATTCTGATTTGCTTGCATGTTCAACAACATCAATGTCGGGGTCCGATTACTACCTGTTCCAATGAGTTGTTTGTCCACGGGTATGTACCATGGAAAACCACAAGAAAATGCTGAATTCTTTCTTCAGCTGATCCTGTTTTTTCCGATCCAGCCGGGAACTTATTGGTATCCCGTCTTTGCACGCTACCCTTTCAATTAAATTTTTCAAGTAAACTAACGGATTTGTCAAATTTTATTTATATCACACTTCCAGATAAATACTTCAAAAATATCTCTTCCGGCAATACTATTCCACACGAGGCTGCCGGGTACGCCCTCCATAATTCCTTGAATATATCCAGAGTTCCTTTTCTCGCTTGGCATATACCGCAACGATGTCGTCAGTTCGTACTTGAGCTGACGAGTTGCTTGTTCTCGAATCTTTTGTTCTTGACGCGCGGGTCCGTAGTACCGGTTCCTCTCAACGGCGTTATTTAAGAGTTCCTTTGACTCTTTCAAGTTCTCGCTTTCATCGTTGTTTTCAGACAATAAGTTCTCGCTTCTCCGCCGACGAATGGCGTATCGGTATTTGAGATAGTCCTCGTTTCGCCATCTGCGAAAGAAACTCACAATACTAATTAAAGTTCTTAATTGTGATAACAGTCGTAATTACGATGCGAATTAATAAACAGAACACGAATCGTGATATTACCCATGTTTTATTGGAGTTTTGTTATTGACAAAATTCCTATATTACATCGCATAGTTATTTTCCTTTATGATTAGATTTGCCGGTGATGGTTTATAAAATATTTTTTCAACGAAAAATTTATAGCGGTGGTCAAATATGAAGATTGTAACTGTGCTACACAATCATTCACTTGGTAATTTATTCAATGGTAATGGTTAATCCAAACCATCATAACCATTTAATTTTAACAAACAACAACCAATTTGTAAAATGGAAAACAGGAATACACGAGGGCTAAAATTTTATTGTGATATCATTACCAAACTTAAAATTGTTCAGACGTAACGTCTCCTCCATCTTTTGGTACGATTTCCGCTCGCCACACTTCGTTAAATTCTGCAAGCAGACCTCCTCATATCGATTTCTCAGACGGGGCTGTACGACGATCATATGGTTTTAATCTGCCGGGCGAGGGGTTTCCTCTCGTCCGATCGGAAGAAGATGTTGCACTGGTATTATTTCTTCGGCTCACAGCGGCATGGGTCGTATCTCGCCCGATCTCGCCTGGAGTAAGGTTTGAGCGAGTCGCTTATCTTTTGTTCGGTGCTCGACTGCCAACCGTTGATTCAAATGCCATGGCGCGCTGCGTTAATTCCGATTTGTTGCGCTCTTTAGTAGGAATATCTGCTGCCAGAGTCGTTGATTCTGCTTCCAACTGTTTGTATCCGGTGATGGGTGATCCACCATCCGGTCGGGTTTGGTTCCTTCACCCCGACACCCGCCCATGGGTTCCGCGATAGCATTGCCATGATCCGAGTGTCAAGTAGCCCTGCACTCCTTGGTTATCTTCTACTGTCTGCACCCAACCTTTTCCTGTGGTGGTGCCTCGTCCCCTCTCAATCTGATCGATATCGTCATCCCCTTTTAATCAGAACTTTATCATTCATCGCTCTGTAAAACATTATAAGTTTGTTATTACTTGATCATAATTAAAATCCAAACATTACATTAATAGTTTGTTATTATTATATATATGTAAAATCCACACCGCTAACATTTTACCATTTATTATATTCACAATTTATTATATTATTACATATTTTGATTTTGGCCATTTATCATGTACTACAATTTATATATTTAACAATTTAATGTGATTTAATTCCGTATAGTAAAATATGATACGATTACAGTTTATTATTATGTAACTATGGTATACTAAGTTCCATGGTATATCACAATATGCTGCTGTTACCGTTCTTATCATAAAAACGCATTTCTAATTTTTTTTTTAGCGAAAATTTCGATCGGATTAACATTAGTTGTCGATTGGTTATGACGATGATAAGTATGAACTTTTCTCTCTTGTTAAGTAAAAATTTTTAGGTGGATTAAAGTTAATTTAACAATTATCCATTTTACTCTTTGATTATTATTTAGTGTTTGAAACAATTTCAATTCTAATTTATTATTCGTCTATATAAGAATCGATAATGAGGGGCTTTAACCCTTGGTTTATACACACTACTACATCCCGAACTTATCAACATGAAGTACCATCAAATCCGACGCGGTGAGATTTAAAATTTAAGTTTCATGATAATTTATTAATCGATTTATTTTCAGTGGATTTAAGCATATCGTGAATATATTATCGGTTCTACATTTCTTCTTAAAGTGATAGTTAAAATTCATAATATTTTAATTAATTTCGAAATGAACGAATCCAGTTTATGAAATCAAAAAACAATATCATTAAGCTTGAATTGATCTCGGTCGTTTTACATTCAAAATCATTTATCTTCTTTTTATATACGTTATCAAAATCATTTAAAATTAGAAATCACATAGTATAATAATTTATGAATCGATATTTTATAAACTAAAAAACTCATTCAGTTCGAAATCGATCTTCTCATTCAATTACTCAAAATTCATTTAATCTCTTAGTTTAATCGCAATCATCCAAAATCTTTAAAATCAATAATTTCATCATATTGCGATCATATAAAATATAAAAATCATTAAGCTTAATTGATCAAAAGACCAAAAATATTTACTTTTCACTTTAGTTCGAAATAAACTTGGAAATTCATGACGCTTTATTTATCGTTTCGTTTTATGTTTAAAGAGAATCATCGCATTATTTTTCGTATTTATTTCATTAATAGTAAATCGGAGGCAGAATGATTAGGGTGATTTTACTTTTCTCATTTCAAAAAAAATTATTTCATTCAGATTATCAATTCAGGTTACTGATCCATCGCCAATTAATCGAAATTATTTGCATTTCACTTTAAGAAATATAAAATATCATTTTAGCTTATGAAATGAAGATTTTTTTTTTTATTCATTAATTTACGACATACAATAATGTCCATTTACAATTAAATGATTGAAAAACAAAGAGGGTTGTCTACTTTAAAATCTTATTTTGTCACCAACACACTCTTGCTAGTGCCACCAAATACTCACAAAAAAAACTTAAGAAAACAAAAATGCTTATGACAGCATGGTTTCGATTTATCTAACGACAAAAATTTTCTATCATTCTCGGATTCAGACATCACTAACGAACATCACCTCAATATGCCTATGAACTGAACATGCCAGGGGCGTCAGCAATTTCAATAAAAGATTTTTAAAATTAATATATAGTAAGTAAAAAATGGTTTACTTCGTTAATAGTTCGATTTTCCTAAAGTCATGGAATTTTATATCAAATCAACGAATACTGGGTTCACGATAATTTTTCAGCTTTTCACAATAAATTAAATTTTCAACTTTTCGCAAATAAACTATTTTGCTTTTCACGATAGATTTACCGCTTGTTCTCAATAAAAATTTTCAACTTTGTCACAATAACTGTTTTAACTCTGTCACAATAAACTTTTTAACTTTTAGCACCCAATAACTTTTTAATAATAAAATTTTTGCAATAAAATTTCAGCTCTTTTATAAACTTTTAGAAATTTGGACAATAATGTCTCACACCTGCGTGTCATAAAAAATGTCTGATTTTCTGATGAAATCGTTTGTCTGTCTAATCATTCCACATGTTATTTGTACTATTACCATGCTTGCTGAATGGGTTACTATTCTTGTTATGTTATGGCCGGTCTCCGTATTTTGAACCATTGTTGATATTTACGTCTGCAGTTGTTTTGAATTGATTGGTTCGGGTAATTGCACTAGATGTTCGATTCACCGCCGTTTGTTTTATCATTCATTTCTCGGACTTCACCAGCGAACAAGATTTTAGTTAAATTTTTTCGCAATGGTCGGCAGTTCACGAGAAATTTTTATTTTCGATTCGGAGGTCTCCACAGGACCTCAAAACATGCATGCACTTATTGTTAAATTTATATAATTAATTAATAATACATTATAATGTATAAAATAAAATATATAAATATAACGAGATTTTATCAAAAATTTTATGAAATTTAATTTCTTTCACTTGGTCTTCATCCTATGCCAAATTTCAACTCCTAATTTTATTTCTTTCGATAAAATTAATAATATCTTACCTTTAAAATAATATTTTCTTTAATTAAAACAAATTAAAACAAAATTTAATGAATAATTTTTTAATCCAAAAACTACTCACCTAATGATAAATGTAATAAGGAAATATAATTAATTACTAATCATAAATAATTAGGAAATAACCATACTAATAATAATTAATAATCATATAATAATGGAGGATATTACCAATGATAAATAACCACTATTTCCGGATAATTAATAAGAATAAACAACACTAATAATAATAATAATAATAATAATAATAATAAAATAATAATAATAAAATAAATAATGAATTAATAATAAATAATTAATAATTAATAATAATAAATTTTAATTGATCCATAACTAGAATATTAATTTATTTTGCTTTAATTTATTTTGACTTGAAAATTATAATTTATACCTCATATTACATAGAGTTATTATATAATTCGGTCTATAAGTTTATTATATTACAATTTTATTAATATAATTCTACCGTATAACATGATATTATTTATAAATATTAAATATGCTCATCATTTTCTTTCTCACTTGTTATGTCTGCTCCACTTTTTATTATTCTCTTGGCCGAATTTTCCTTCCTGTATTTTTATTTAAATCTCTTTTTACATTCGACGTTCTATGCCAACAAATTCAATTAAATTAATACAATTAACAATTAATCTTACTTTAATATTATGTTGTTGTGGTCATTGTATAAAACTAATTTAATTATTAATTATTCATAAAATGTCAAAAAACTTAAAGATCAATCAGATAAGATAACAAATAATGATGAGGAATGGTAGATATATCATGTTACAATGATATGGAAACTGAATATGGTGATTCATATGATTATAAATGGTCGGATGATTCTGAAGATGATGATTCGTATCTTGAAGAAAAAGGTAATGTTCAATTAAAGTGCAATAATTAATTATTGTTTTAGAAATTATAAGAAATATTTGGAAATTAAATATAGAAACTTAAAGGAAATATCTCAAAAGTGGAAACCTGAAATATACTGGAGTAAAATATATGATTGTTTTGGAATAGAAGTTAAAAAGGTTTCTCAATGTTTACTTCAATAATACAGAAAATGTTTCTATTCCTGTGATAAATGTAATTTGTATGCCTGAAAACAGATAATAGAAGACTTTATTGAAATTCAAGATGAAATTATGGATCTGAATAAATTTTATTGCTTTGTGTGTGTTAATAAATCATAAGATTTTAATTAGAAAAAGATGTAATCATTACGTTTTTGTTGATTAATAGTTAAATCTACCATAAACCTTTCGGATTAGATGATTCATCATCAATAAATGTATATAAAGCTTGATTAAATTAGTCTAACTTCATAAAAAATAGGAAAATGAACTAAGATAAAAAGAATATGGCCATATAATACTGATGACGAAAAGAAATGGCTTGTTTGAATAATACACATCAGAAGAAAATAAACAAAAGAATATATTGAAGATCCAATATATTGTAAGAGAAAAGTAAATATTTATTTAATTTAACTAATTATGATTAATTTTAAAATGGACATATTGGAAGAAATCTTCCAAAGATTAAGGAAGACTTCAGTATACTGGGCACCAGAAGCATACTGGATTCAAATAAAACGTAAACAGGGTTAATATTGTAAAGTATTGAAATTATTTAGATAACACTACAATTCTCATTGATATGATTGTTGTTGTATAAGACTTTGAGAACATAATTCAAGTGTTTTATAAATAAACTTTATGAAAAAATTCTTCTTTTTAATATGTTGTAATTTTGTATTATTGTTGATTAGTCTTCTATTTAATTTTTTATTTTTTCATAGTATATATTATTATTTGTCATATGTTATTATTTATTATGAGAATCTCTTGAATTTCTATATTTATAGGAATTTCAATGTTTTATTAAGAATTTACAATATTTGTATATGATTAATATTTCTCTAATTTTAATGTTTTTATAGAGAATTTTCTAATTTTGAGTAATGTTTCATTTTCATCGAACTATTTTAGGTATTTCTAAGTTATTTATTTAAATATTGAACCTTTATAATAATATAATAATAATAATATAATAATAATAATAATAATATAATAATAATAATAATAATAATAATAATAATAATAATAATAATAAATAATATAATAATAATAATAATAATAATAATAAATAATATATAATCTCTAATGCTCTGAGCTCAATCCTCGGAGGTTAATATTATAGGAAAGTCTCTTGATTTTCTATGTTTTATAGTGAATTTGCAATATTTTATTGAAATTCTAGAATTTTGATTGATTTTACATTGTATTGATTCTCATCTTTTATCTCTAGTTTTAATGATTTCTAGAGAATTTCTTTTTTGAGTAATAATATTGTAATTCTGGTTAAATATATGGCTTTTTAATGAATAATTCTTTAGAGTTTACAGTTGAAAATAAGAGATTGTCTATGAAATATATAATGGTTTACAATGAAAATAATAGTTTTAATATTGATAATACTTAATTCATTCCATACATCATATTATTTGATTCACTGATTAAATTCAATTTATACACATTTAATTTAATTTAATTTTAATGACAGAGTTTCAGTTTCTTCCTTTGCAACCCTGCTTGCTCCTTGCAACCCCTGCTTGCTCTTGGTTTTCTGGGATAATTTTTCTTTTATGCACATTATTAGTAAAATCAATCTTTGACAATAGGTTTCCATAAGGATTTGAGTGATGTATATGCATTTTTTATTTTTCTATAATATTTTAGCGTTTTTCAAATTTGATTTTGAGTGATGATAGTACCGAATTTTATAGTGAGTTTTAAGTATTTTCTATGATTTTACACAGAATAGTATATGATTTTACTGATTTCTGTGGTTTTATTATGATTTCATATGATTTTAGAATTTTATGATTTTTCATGCATTTTTCTTAGTTTTCAAGGATTTTCATTTTTTATATGATTTTTATACACAGAATAGTACATGATTTGAATAAATTTCTATGGTTTTTCTATGATTTTATTGTATTGCATCCATTTAATTACCTTTTCTTCATATTTCCACCTATTTTGCATACTTTCGTCATATTTTGACATATAATTTTTTCAATTCTCCCATTTTCTTACATATTTTTTTTCTGATTTTGTCTTATTTCATTATTGTCATATTTTGCCATTTTTAATTTTTAGTCTCATTTTTGATCTCTATTTGTACTATATTTAGTCTCTATATCTGTCAGAATTGTCATATTTTCCATCATTTTATTCAATATTTTCTTCAAAGATTACAATATTAGATAGAGTATCACTTCGTGGCACTCAAGTACTAAAAGAGAATGGAATGGAGAATTAGACTGATCAAATGAGTAAATTAATAAGAAAGTTAGAAAACAATAGTTTTATTCGTGAAAATATGACTATTTGTTGATATGCCCACTACATTAGTCATCTATTGTTAATATACACCAATAGTCACTTAAATTTTATAATGTTTTGAGACTTTAAATATAAGATTTTTATGAATTTATAGGATATTTTATGGTACAATTTAACACAAAAGTATATATTTTCAACCATTTCTTGTATTTTAATCATTTCTATCACATTTTAAATTATTTTGTCATATTTTCACAAAATTTTCTTACTTATTTTACTTAAACATTAGATGAAATATAAGACAATTTCTTATTATGCACACATTATTCATATTATTTCAATAATAATATAGTAATGGTAAAATTTATTGTATACTTACCTGGTGTGTCTAAGGTTAGGGTTAAATTTAAATTTATTTTTGTTGAGAAATTACCCAGAAATTACAAGAATTTATCAAATTATAAGACATTAAATATATCATCTAATTTTCACCTTGAGTGACTAATAATAATTAATTAATTAATTTTAATTTTTTTTAATTTTCTAAGTTTTTCTAAATTATTACATGTTTTATTGTTCAAGTGAGACTTTATCATGAAATAAAGGGTTTCATAGAAAATACCCATTGACATCAGGAAAATATCTGTTTAAATCAGAAAATATCCGTTCTATCAGGAAAATACTGTTTTATCATTGAATATGAAGACCATTAAAACCAGTCAATATTGTTGCAGTAAGCCCTAATCATTGACCCATTAATTTTTACTTATTAAATATTTTTCATGAAATTTCTTCAAAGATTAGTAATTTTTTTCAT
>JACMZG010001914.1:42976821-42989321 GCA_018340805.1 Microvelia longipes
CGACACTCAAACCCAGAGTACCTGGTTCAAATCCTAGTAGGGACATATAATTTTATTGTTTTTTACCTAATATACCTCATTTTGTCTGTATTTTTCAAAGGAAATGCGCTAAAATCCTTTAAAGATAACTGACTAAGCTTAAAGATAATACTATGCTTTAAACTAGTGCAAATAATAGTGCGTGCATCTAATTTTAAAGGTATAATTTTGTACAACCAACTGGATAATTATGCGCATTTCCTTTGAAAAATACAGACAAAATGAGTTACGAGCAGTGCTTGACAATTGAGTAACTGCTTAGGTTCTAAAGCATGAACCGGAACCTTGCAATGGGCATGGTTCTTGCATAAGCAAGAAATGGGTGTTGTTTAGCACGGAAACACGCATAATATAAATTAAATCGCCCGACAGCGCGACCACCGCGCCGGAATTAATTTATTTAGTAGTTGAAAACTATATAATGTAAAAAGCACGGAACACGCATCCAAAGGAAATTCGCACCGACATGTCGGACACCACCGCGCCAGAATTTTTTTCATTAGGAAGGTATGATACACTCCTTCAATTTTATTGTAATATCCTTGAATAGAGTAAAAAGAGTGAGGCATATGTTTCATTAATGGTTATTAGACGACATTGATGATGTCACGCCTTGTCCTTATCTGTCTGTGGAATTTTACTACGCCTTGTTTTGGAATTTACTAGAATGGAGACAGGAAATGGGTTTCTCATTGGGATTTGATTTATTCTTATGCTACGTGCACGCTTACCCAGCCAGACACGTGTCTTTCTCAACTCTACCGTATTTTTTTGAAAGCTGTGTTTTTTTATGTCTTACGAGTTAGCTTTAGAATAAAGGTCTGGATGGGTTTAAACCTGTAAATAAAGGTCTGGATGAGTTTAAACCTTTAAATAAAGGTCTGGATGGGTTTAAACCTGTAAATAAAGGTCTGGATTTAAACCCGTGTAATAAAGGTCTTGGGTTTAAACCTGTAAATAAAGGTCTGGATGGGTTTAAACCTGTAAATGTTCCAGCGATAGGGATAGTAATTTGGGATATGTGAAAATTCAATAGCAAGTAGGCCACGTTGTTGGGCCCTTTTCGCTAACTTCTTTAGATAGTAGATAGTGTCTACCTTAGTAGACACCTAAGTAGATAGTAGAGGGAGTCCTAGTGTGGGCATTTTCCGTCTAATCAACAGAGGAGCCGTGATTTTCCTATAAGTTTCATCAATTCCAAATTTATAGTCTCGTCAATTTTCCAAATTTGAGGAGCTTTAAATTTTAATCTTCCTACTATTTAAGAGAAGTGTAACACATAAAAGACAATAGTGTAAATTTGATTGCTATTTTTATTTTAGATTTTATGTTATTGACGAAAATATATATTTATTGGTGCGATATAAATGATACGAAATTATAATACATTGAAATATATTGCTAGTATTCAATTAAAGGATTAAAATGAATAAAACAACCAGGCTGCCGAGTATGGCCGCCGGTATTTTTAGACCTTCCTGAACATATAGAAACGTAGTTTTCGTTTCTATTTGACATGATTAAATGGACGCTTAATGTCATAATAACGAGGTACCCCGTACCCGATTCTTGATTTATTTACATAGATAATACACTGCGTAGGCTTATTTTTACCACCGGAAGACCATATCTTCTTTACATAGATATTTACATTATAGTATAATACACGGTTAAAAGCAGTTGACAGCGTGGGAAAATAATGTTGAGGAACCAATGAAGTTAGCCTGATATGAAAATATGGGAGTGGTTTAACATGTAGGAGTAATCTCATTGGCTCCATCCAATTATTTCCCCACGCTGTCAACTGATTTTAACCGTGTGTTATACTATAATTTCTCATAAACATGTGTTTTGTGTGCACTTTTCTCGTAAACATGCTTACTTAAATAGCAAGACATTTTATGGTCTTATAATTTAAAGCTAATAGGTAGAAAAGCCTTGTTCTATGATAAGAAACTTGTTTTATTTTAAGAAAAATAAGAAACAAATCTCTCCACAGATGTTATAGTTTAATGACATAGTCAGCTTTCAGACTTAACAGTCCATCATCAGTGCCTAACCAACAAAGTATAAAATTCATTCTTACAAAAAAGTATATTAAAGACTTAAGAACTTGAAAAAATAAATGAAAACTCAAAAAAGTTTTTGAATTTTCATTTATTTTTAAGTCTTTTGTATACTTGTTCGTAAGATTGAATTTTATACTTTGTTACTTAGTGTTGGAGTAAAAGTTATGACAACTTTGGCATATGATATAAATGTGACAATGTCACATGTATCAGTCTTATTTCAAGAGCCATTCAAATTTTATGTTGTTAACTATTATTATACAAGTTGAGTTTATATAACACTGCGTTATAATTATTCTAAGAGTTAGGCACTGTTGATGGACTGTTAAGTCTGAAAGCTGGCTCTGTCATTAAACTTCAAGAACTTTGGAGAGACTTGTTTCTTATTTTTCCTTATATTTGGACTCCACAACTCTATTTTTTATTATTGTTTTATTTTAATTAGGATATAAATTATTCTTAATTATACCTTAATTAAAGGAATTGCGTGAGCGGCTATGGATTTATACAATAAGTTTATTCATTCATTAGAATTTAAATTAACTGCTCCAACAGTCGATTCTTGCTGTGTCAGAAGACTTCTACCTAAGTCCGTCATGCGCTATAGTGTTTTCTCTTTTTGATATTTTAATTCCCATACGCCGTTCATTTAGAACGGAGCAAATATTTCCATTCGTTTATTATAAGAAGGAGTTGTAAGAGATTTAACGGTACTTGGTGTTTTATCAAAGTTAGTGACGTCAGAGTCTATCCCCGCCTTTATCTACCCTTGATACGGGGGTTGGCGCCCTAATCTCCCTCTCAAACCAGTCAGTGTTGTCCTGACTGCCGCGTAAGTTGTATCGTTATGCTGTCCGTTCGTACATCTGTTATCTAAAATACGCTATCGGATACTCTGATTTCATATTGTTTTTATTAGCGCAAAAATCTTCTCTGTATACATTCAATATCAGACGATTTTCAATATTTGTTACATATATGATTTGAGGAACTTCTTATTAGTTAGAGTTGAATGTTCGAACAAATTTGATGGACTTAATCTCGGTTCTAAGTTATTATCGCTTATATGTGTAAGAGTTTATTCTCATAAATGTTAAGCTTTATTACGATCTCCTTTAAACTTATTTTTGAGTTTTGAAATTAATCTGTTTTTTGTGAATCAGTGTTTGAGTTACTCTATCGATATTGTTCACATGTTACCTCGTGCCTAGTCGATTAAATTAATTAAAATTATTATTATTATTAAATTAATTATTAATAAATTATTATTATTAAATAAAATTAAATAATTTAAATCTTTCATAAGTCATGGAAAGCGAAATTCCAGCACTGTTAATGAGGAACTGACCGTTGAGAAATGTGCTATCCTTAATGTTGATGTTTTGAAAAGACTTGTGTAAAATGACCAAAGACAGACGACAGTTGAGTATTTTGAGGCCGTTTTGTGCCCTTAAGAAGAAATTGTTAAAAGAGAAATTTCTAAGCAGGTAATCAGTTGTAATTTTTTTAAACCTTGTTTTTTTGAAATAAGTATTCTATTTATAAAACTTTGAAACTCTATTCTAATTTTTGACTTGTATTTTAAATAAATAAAAAAAAAAAGTTGGTTGTACTTCGATGGGTCTCAACTCCTTTGGAGGTTCAACCTCCCGGCAGTTGTCGTGCGAACGGTGTTGAACACAGGGTTCAACTCTGAAACTCATTTCTTTTCAGGGTAGAGTCTAAAATTAAGGTTAAAAAATACTGAGTACGGTTGGGATTGAATCCCCTGCCGAACCCCACGTTTGAACTAAGTGATAAAGGTCTTCCGGTGGTGATCGCGTCAGTGTAGATGAAGAATCCGACGTTTTGCTTCCATTTTGGGAGGCATCTTCAGGGATGTAGGACATCATGGATAGAAACACAATGCTCTACAAAACTGAACTTTTTTTTTGTAATCAGTTCAGTTCAGTTTTGTAGAGCATTGTGTTTCTATCCATAATGTCCGACACTCCTAAAGATGCCTCCCACAGTGGAAGCGAAACGTCGGATTCTTCATCTACCGCGGAAATCTTAAAAATAAATCTTCATGACAATTACCGCGGAAGCATACGCAGTTTATTAACGAAGTAATAGTTGTCACCACAGATCCACCGTTACGGAGAGGTGATTGAAGTCCCTATTTTCCCGCCAATTTTCCAAGGGAGGAGTTAGGGAGGACCTAGGCAAATTAATTCCCAAGATGTAACGCCTCTAAAATCCACCGTTGAATTTAAAGACGATCATGAAATCCACAGCGTGACGTAATTCCACCCACAGTTGAGTTGAGATGAATTAAAAGACAATCCATTTATCGTCAAAGTTTATCAACAAACAGTGCTGCTATCTAGCCGAGTTTGATTTACGAATATACTCACCTGTTGCTCCAATGTATATGATGTTAAGATGCTCATCTACAATCTCATGGATTACTAGAAACTATCCAAGAATGTTGAATAAAGGGGATGACGCATTAAGGAACATTTCTGACCCCATGGAAGTTTATGAGATAGAAAAATAGGAGCAAACTTACTCCCTTAGGTTAAAGTTTGCCTCTAAATTTAAGACCTGCGCTGTTAAATCATATGCATGCGCAGTTCGTACCAGCAATGTGCATTGGTTTTTGACGTTTGTTTCGTGTTGCATTCATCTCTATGTTTTGATTTCGATGGGGTCACTTTGTTGAATGGCAATTCGACTTAATGCGTCATCCTCTTTATTCAACATCCTTGAAACTATCTGATAAAATAGTTTCAACCATAAATTTACCTTTACGTAATGTTTTATTTTAAGATGGGTTGAATTCGTTACAGCTGTGACCACTTAAAATAAGAAATTAAATTATTTGTTAGTTTGGATCGCTTAATTGATTTTAAAGCTAGAAGTCTACCGGGAGCCTAAATATTGCTCTTGTAGTTTTATTTAGGTTATCAATTCCCTTCCACTATTTAAAAAGAAAAACTATGCATTACATTTTCCGAGCTAATTGCTGACGTATATATTTTTAGCAATTGTAAAAAAAAAACTGTGTTAAGGGGATGTGTTTTGTGAAGGGTTACATTTATCAAGGTGGTAGAGTTTAATCAAAAGAACCGGCTTATAAAACCGAGCAGGAGTAACTCTAAATCAGCTAGGGAGGGAAACTCCAGGGTATAAAAGGCCTTCTGGCTTCTGCCCTTGGCTTAATGGCCTTGTTGCTTGGACAAAAAAGTCAGCTTGAACTTTTCCCCAGTTTTCCCAGCTTGCTGTGGTTTCCAAGTTAAATCTAGCTTTAAATTTATATCTTATTAGCCTATTTATTAAAAATTTATATTACAGTAGTTATTTACACGGCAAAGGGGGAGAAGAAAATTTTACAGCTTAAGGCCAAGTTTTCACCTAAGGCGAAGCCGCGGGTGAGATCTTCCTTATCTCCCTATGCCGTAAGGTCGAGGGAGGTAAACAAGTTAGCTTCTGAGGCTTTGCCGAGGAAGATAACTAAAATTGACTTCCGAGGCCTAACTGAGGGAGATAATACAAGAGCTGAAATTCTTCGATCTCTGTCGCGTATTAAATTTTGTTGCCTAGTCAAGTTTTTTTATACATTTTGTGTTCTAGTTGTATAAATCAAAATGAACTTAGCATTTGGTTATGGTTTCCTATTCGTTTACATGGCTATTTTAAATTTGTTTGAAGTCCAGTCCAGACCAAGTTAACCTCTGTTTACATTATCTCTTTCGGACCTACTTCAAGTGCAAAGTGCAAGCCGTATATATATCTTAAATCTCTCATATTCATGTACCAGCAACTTTATCTGAATATTTAGTAATGTTATGCTTAGCGCGTTCATCACTATCAAAATTTAGAGCCCTTTGGTCTTTTGGCTGCTCCGCTTCGTTGGCGCTGTGGGCCGCTTCGAGGCACCCACCGACCTTAAGACAATATATACACTACCTGGATCAGTGATTACCCTCTATTTTAAAAAACCACTACTCCACGTTTCACCCCTCTATGACCCCAATCTAATAAGCTCTTTTTTCCTATAGGAAATCTCAAATAGGGTACAAAATAAACAAACCTCATCACTCAAACTATATTCTAAGTTCGCTTCTATATCGAAAATTTAGCTGCTAAATTTTGCTAATCAAAATAATTTGAAAAGCCGGCAACATAGGTCCCATTAGCTTACGGCGTGAAGTTATTAGATTAGCAAGGCAACTATATGCTAACTGTCTCGTTCTATTTTGTGTCCCTTAGGATTACTATTGGATAATTTTAGAATATAGAACACTAAAATTAAAATAATAATAAAGCCTGTTAAGAGCCTTACAACTCATTAGGGAACGCCCCGGCGGGAACCATCTCGGAATTAGTAATAACCGTCTGGTATCTAAAGTTGTAACAATTTATTGTAACATTAATCTTATATAAACTGCGTAACCTGGAATGCGAAGCCCAGTCTCCCATAGTGTCAAATTTTAAAATACTAACTCTCAATTTATGACTTCATTAATCTTATGTTTGCCTACGCCCCTAACGATTTAATTTGGTAATATTTATTCAGTGATAATAATTGAATTTGAAATCAATACTAAGTACTGGGTATTTCAGTGGTCTTTTTTTGCTGAAAGATGATTCCATCTAATTGCTCCGTTACTTTAAGACAATAGCTATGGAATATTGTTTCTTTTGATTTTCATTGTTCGCTATCTATTGCCACATTGTATTCTGTGTTGTAATCAATAAGCTCTGTCGAGGCGAATGCGAAGTCTTGTCCTTAATATTCCTCTTAACTCCTACTTAGCGCTTTGACTTTATCTTGTTAGTTGTATTTAAAATGAATAAAATATTAGATACGTGTAAATAAGTTTACTCATTGGTCCTTGTCGCGTGGTAGTACCTAATTTTAATTCTATCACTCATCGCGTGGTAGTACTATTTTTAATTCTATGACCACTCATCGCGTGGTGTACCAATAATTTTAATTCTATGGCCGCTCATCGCGTGGTAGTACCTAATTTTAATTCTATAACAGCTGGTCTCGTGGTAGTACCTAATTTTAATTCTATGACCACTCATCGCGTGGTAGTACCTAATTTAATTCTATGACCACTCATCGCGTGGTAGTACCTATAATTTTAATTCTATGACCGCTCATCGCGTGGTAGTACCTAATTTTAATTCTATGACCACTCATCGCGTGGTAGTACCTATAATTTGAATTCTATGGCCGCTCATCGCGTGGTAGTACCTAATTTTAATTCTATCCCTCATCGTACCTAATTTTAATTCTTCATCGCTCGGTAGTACCTAATTTTAATTCTATGACCACTCATCGCGTGGTAGTACCTATAATTTTAATTCTATGGCCGCTCATCGCGTGGTAGTACCTAATTTTAATTCTATGACCGCTCATCGCTCGGTAGTACCTAATTTTAATCTATGACCGCTCATCGGTGGTAGTACCCTAATTTTAATTCTATGACGCTCATCGCGTGGTAGTACCTATAATTGTAATTCTATGACCGCTCATCGCTGGTAGTACCTAATTTTTTCTAGACCACTCATGCGCGTGGTAGTACCTATAATTTTAATTCTATGGCCGTCATCGCGTGGTAGTACCTAATTTTAATTCTATGACCGCTCATCGCGTGGTAGTTACTAATTTTAATTCTATAACCGCTCGTCACGTCGTAGTTCCTAATTTTAATTTTCTCAAGTAGAATTTCTCTTCCAACTTTTTAGGGACTTTTTTTGAGGAATAACAAAACTATGATTTTACAAGTATTAGATGTAATGCAGGTCTAGTGGTTTGATAAGACTTGGAAGAGAAACAATTTGCTAATGTCTAAGAAACAAATGGTTTAGTATGATGTATAGTAGTACACACGGTTATAACAAGTTGTCAGCGAGGGAGTCAATGAGGTTCGTCGTGGATGTTAAACCACACCCACAATTTTAAATCGGACTAACCCTATTGGTTCCTTAATCATATTTTCTCACACTGTCAATCAATTACAACCCTGTGTATTACCTTTGTATCATAAAATTATGTCTTTAGCTTCCCCCAAATGTACGGAAAATTTCTGTATGGAATTGGTCTGTGGGCTGATTTCTCAGAGTCATTCACAAACTTGTCTTGTCCTTAATATTCTTTACTCCTTCGTAGCGTTTTGACTTTATCGTGTCACTTGTAAATTTATAAAATCTTAGATACGTGTAAATAAGTTGTATCCTAAAATTATATCTTTAGCTTCCGCCAAACGAATGGAAACATTAATAATTAAAAATTAAGATGCAGTAGAGTGTATCTCGCACTTCAATTGTGCGAGATACACCTAATAATATAACTAGCAAAATGCGATGCTACATCTGGGCATTGTTCCATCAGTCCATATTCCTTATTATTGATGGCTCGACATTATGTCATGTCCCTCTCTGATGGTTTTTGGAATTTTAAGTAAAGTAAGAAAAGAAAGAAATTTTAAGCAGAGTGAATTCAAGCTCTGTTAAAAACCCTGATGAGTTAGACGTAACGAAACAAGAGTGGGACATAACATTATGTCCAGCTTCCAATAATGGCGAATGCCATTTGATGGAACCGTTCGAATGTAGCTTAACATTTTGCTGGTTTACATGCCTAGGTGTCTCTCGCACAACTTTATTGTATCAATTAATCATGATTCACAAAAGTCAGTAATGTCCAATTTATTGTACGTTAACCACTCTTTCTTTACGGACGATTCCAAACTTGAAGCAAAGTAATTAATATAAATTATTAATAATTATAATTAGTATTTTAATCAAGTAATTATAATTAGTATAAAGGTAAGATATAAATATGAGTTTATTTGAATAAATTTGTTTAAAAAAAATGGGGCCGTGAAAGATGATATGGCAAGTTGTGGTTAGTTAAATTTATTATCTTTCTTAAGTTGCATATCTAGAAGGTCTATAAAAGTTAAATTAAAATGTTGATATTAGAGCCAGAATTGTGGTCGACTTTATTTGCATTTCGTATAATTTCTATGAATTTTAAGTTAAAATTACTTAATTGGTGCAGGAAATCCCAAGGCTGGGTGGAATTAAAGGTTGACTTTCCCTCAAATTATATATAATATATATATATATATATATATAATATATATATATATCCAGTTTTAAGAGTTTAAAGTTCAAAACCGAGGCCCGAATCATCCAAAAACTCTCTAGAGTTATTCGATTTCTTATCGAATGGCTTGTATTCGGTTTTTTAATAAAATAGTAATTAACGAAAACCATTCGTATACGTTTTTAGCTCATGCTTTGACGTCACCAGTGTGTCAGACATCAAATACTTTATCTAATGCTTTGACGTCACCAGTGTGTCAGACATCGAATACTTTATCTAATGCTTTGACGTCACCAGTGTGTCAGACATCAAATACTTTATCTAATGATTTGACGTCACCAGTGTGTCAGACATCAAATACTTTATCTAATGCTTTGACGTCACCAGTGTGTCAGACATTAAATACTTTATCTAATGATTTGACGTCACCAGTGTGTCAGACATCAAATACTTTATCTAATGCTTTGACGTCTCCAGTGTGTCAGACATCGAATACTTTATCTAATGCTTTGACGCCACCAGTGTGTCAGACATCAAATACTTTATCTTATGCTTTTGATGTCACCAGTGTGTCTGACATCAAATACTTTATCTAATGATTTGACGTCACCAGTGTGTCAGACATCAAATACTTTATCTAATGCTTTGACGTCACCAGTGTGTTTGACATCAAATACTTTATCTAATGATTTGACGTCACCAGTGTGTCAGACATCAAATACTTTATCAGTGTATAAAGTAACGTTCTGAGGACGAGTCCGAAGTAGGGGGGACGAGCTATGGTTAGCAGTTATATGGCTATAGGTTTATTTCGCTAATTCGGTTTAATCTCAACCTATTATTTTTATCAATAACCTGTTAACTCCGTGTAAGTAATACCTGCTTTAATTGCTGCATTACTCAGCTGTTTCGAAATAAGGGCATCAAGTGAAATGAAGGTTTTTCGGAGGAGGAACTAGTTAGCTAGGTTGTGTTAGTTTTATTTGGACCGACACACCCGCATTTCCCGCCGCGCCGTGGAGATGCTGGTGTCTCTGGTGCTTAGTGAAACGGTATAGTAAACAACAGATTGCAACTTGTTGCTTTGCTCAGCGCTTGATAAGTTAATTAGACGAAAACCATACACATATCTACTTACACATGGTGGGAGGGGGTCGAGCGTTGCGTTTTTTTGTGACATCCCGGTTTCGGATTTTTTTTAGCAAACACAATACTTTTCCTTATACTTACGGTATAAATAAAGAAAAGTCAAAAATTGTCACAAGGCTGAGGAGTCCAATTATAGTGGCGTGGTAACACTGGCAAGAGAATTAATCAAATGATATTTTAACAATATTAAAATTAAATGTGTAACAACACATTTAATTACATTACATTACACATGTTGTAATGTAACAACATGATATTATTTTACAATCAAATCGTGTTTTCAATACGTGTCAAAATTTTAGTTTGTTCTGTATAATTCTGAATAAATTTCTACAAGGATCTTTAAAGTTGATCCATAAGTTTTAATTCCATAATTTTCTTCAACATTTCATCTTTTCCTCTCTTCTCTTGTTTCTCGGTGACATAATGAAACTTGCCTCACAACTTGATCCACTCAAATTATTCCAAATAAGCTCCTTGAACTTATTTTTATTCTGTTAAAAGTTAAATTAAGTTATAATTGAGTTTTAAAATTATTAAGAGGTTAATTTAAATCAAACTCACCTTGAGATTAAGTAATATTTAAGTTTAAATGTTTATCTTTTTAATTTAAACTTTAATAAATGAAATAACTGAAGTTCCAAGTTCGATTCTCAACTAATAAAATTTTGAAAATTTTTTGAAACTGTTCTATAAGATATATGATTTAATAAACTCACGTATTTCATTAGCCAATATGAAACAAATCTTTCACATCTGGTTTCATAGTTACTTCTTTAACCGCTTTTAAGCGAATAAACGAAATTATGTCGAAGTATTTTGCTAAAAGGGAAATTTCTGAAAAAGGGAAAAAAATCTGGAAGAATCACTGATTTAGAATTTCGATTTGTTTTTAATGTATCTATGGAAAATAATGTCCTATAAACGCTTTTTTGGATCTTAAAGAGACTTAGCACTTAAATCGAATTAAATTTGCCTAAGCCTGTTTTTTAAAAAAAATCATATGAGGTCATCAACATACAATAATTATCTATTGATAATTAAAAAAAATAACTGAATAAGTGACCCCATCACGTTAAAAATTAATACACTTGTAAATTAAAATTATATACCAAGTTAATTTTAATTATCACTATTACTTAAGAAGTGATAATTAATATTAACTTGGTATATGATTTTAATTTACAACAAGTGTATTAATTTTTAACCTGATGTGATCACTTTTTCAGGTTCATGTCAAATGTGGGGATTGTTTATAGAGATATAGAAACTATTTTTACGTAAAAAATAAACTTATTTTAGTCAAGGTTACATTCGCCCCTCCTCCTGTTATAAGGATTATTAGAGTCTATTATGATTCAAATTATATAACTGAGAGTAGTTGATGCCATTGACAGACCTTTCTCTGTCAAAAGAACCTTTCTATTAAAATCTTACGTAAGTTTCTCTCTTAAACTCTACTTAGAGTTTTGTCTAATCAGATAATTAAATAGAATATTGAAACTGTCTGCAGAAAAATGCAAACTTTTCGGTAAGTCATTTAAAATCGCATTATGGTGTTATAATGCGGTATAAGTTTTCCAAGTAAAGGGATCTCTTTTGTCGGAGGGCTGAATCTGCGATTTCTAAAAAGTTTAAATTATACTTGGCAATAGGCCAATTATAGTCAGCATAGAATGATATAAGGTCATAAAAGTTTATAGCCAAATTATAATATTATATATAATATATATATATATATATATATATATATAATATATATATATATATATATATATATATATATATATATATATATAGACCTTTGACCCTATGCAGACTAGGGTTGACATTCTAGGCTACGCTTTCGGTTTATATAAAATTATTTTTTGAATAAACAATCAGTAATTTTAGATTAACGGTTCAGTGTAACGGTGGTCACTACTATAAGGTTAATACAGCAGGAGATATAAGTGATAAGCCGTTATTCCCTAAATGGGCATCGGACAATATTTTAGATAGTATTTAATCGCCCTAAATTTTTAAATTATTCTTCAGCCTTCCCGGGGACATAAATTAGAGCAAGGAATTTTTTTGTTAACATTTTATTTTATTTGATAAGTTTTATACAATATTAATTGAGTACAAAAAATAAA
>JACMZG010001914.1:42994321-43001466 GCA_018340805.1 Microvelia longipes
TTACAATAAATAAATAAATAAAATTGTGTAGACGGTAGGAAGAAAAGTTAGTCTAATACAGCTATATGTGTTTAATTGTAACTTAAAACTGGACTTAACAACTCAGAGGTTGTAGACGTGTTACGGATCTCTAAGTCTAAAGAGCGGGAATTTCAAAATAGTTTGTTCTAAGTGAGAAATTCTTCACTTCTTCGATCTTCCTGAGAATTCTTCACTTCTTCAATTCTTCCTAACTAACTTAAAGTTGTAGACGGCCTTTACATTCAGACTAAGTGTAATAGTCCAAGAGCCGGTCCTAAAAAAATGTAACTTATTTTGTACTACTTCAAACCAAATTATCATGAAAATATACCTTAAATTATGAAAGAAAAGCATAGTCTGTTTGTCCAGAGTGGAGCCTTTCATATGATTGCACATGCTCAAAATTTTATAAAATCACACTGATTCCAGTTTTCTTGCAATAAGTGGCTCCCTGTAAGTTGAATGCAAAAGACGAAGAGACCAGTTTTAAAAGCTGATAAAATTTCCTAAAAAACAAGTGTTTTTTCGTCAAAATTGGATAACTACTACTAAAGTTGTGGCATTTGTTAAATGGCCAAAATAATGCACAAAAAGTCAATATTTGTTCAAAGGAATTCGCAGACTTTGCATACATTAACCATTTAAAAACACCATTTTTATGGTGTTTTTAAAAGTGCCATAACTTTGGTTGTAGTCATTCGATTTTGATGACTAAACACTCGTTTTATAGAAATTTTATCAGCTTTAAAAATGATATTTTTATGTTTTGCACACGACTTACAGGAAGCCACTTATTGCAAGAAAACTGGAATTAGTGCGATTTTATAAAAATTTGAGCAGGCGCAATCATATGAAGGGCCCCACTCTAAAATAGGCAGACTATGTTTTTCTTTCATAATTTAAGGTATATTTTCAGAATAATTTGGTTTGAAGAAGGACAAATTAGGTCACATTTTTTCAGGTCTGGGTCTTGGACTATAACCTAAGTGGCTTCAGTATATATTTCTTATTTAATGCAAGAATCTTGAATAAAGGGGATGACGGACTAAGTCGATTTGCCATACAACAAGTGACCCCATCGAAAATCAAGAAAATAGAGAGAATTTAACACGAAACACAGTCAAAAACCAACGCACATGCTTGGTACAAACTGCCATGCTTACTTTTTAAAACAGCGCTGGTCGTAAAATTAGAGGCAAACTTACGTCACAAGGTTTCCATTGTTTATTTGCTGAGAAGGTCTTATAACAAAACACGCTTAAATTATCACTCACTGAAGAGGCATAGTATATTCCAAAATTTAAAATTATATAAGCACAAATGACTTAACAAGCACCACAAATGTAACAATCACGAGAAGCACAGAAGAAAGTTGAGAAGGAAACTCGACAACCTTGCTACATAACCTGCGTTGGCGCTTTTTCATTATAATCAGGTGAAGGGTAAGTTTGCTTCTAATTCTCTATCTCATACAACTTCCATGGGGTCAGAAAAGTTCCTTAATGCGTCATCCCCTTTATTCAAGATCCTTGATTTAATGTAACCATCTAGACCTGGTCCCAGTATCAGTGTATACTAGTACTGTACTGTGTTTGTAGTTCTGTATCGTAGTACTGCACTCCACTCCAGCTATTTCAGTGACTTGGACGCATTAACATCTATATCACTACTGCAAAGTAGTTGTGGTACAGCCATAGAAATATATTACTAGAGGTGCCCTTTTGGTTTAATTTTGAAACATTGAAAAAATAACCTACCTGACTTCCTTCAACTATCAATATAATCATATGAACAAAATTACATTCTTATTTTGTAGAACGTTTCAAATACAAATCAAAACAAAAAATATACGGGAAGCTCACAACAATTGATTTTTTATAACCTTAACTCAATCTTGTGAGAGGTTTCAATGAGGTTCCAGAGAGCCCCTTAATGTTTCAGACCTCTTAATGTATTGAGATAGGCTGTGCCCTCTCTAGTATATATCTCTATGGTTAAAGCACTTTACTCTCGTTTTGTCATTAGACCTAGTCCTAGTATCATCTAAATCACTGCTGTATCATAACAATGCAGCAATTATAATCCCGCCATGACATTAGACCTTAATTTATTTATCAAGTATTTAATTATTGTAATTGTTGTCTGTTACAGGTAAGAGTTTGTCAGATCGTTTTTTGTGAGTCTTAATTATTTTAACTCATGTGCTAAATCTTACTAAATAATGGTTTTTTTTGTTCGTGTGCACTGAGGATTTCCCCTGCCACGTGTCTCTCGCTAAACTATTTCTTTCGATTAATTTAATTTCTCTATTTATTAATTCAATTGAATGAAATGAAACTGTATCTGTTTGTGAGAGGGGATAAAGGGGGGGAGGTGCATTCTATTGATAAATAACTTATATGTATAAGTTATATATTTTGGTATAAAGCAAAAAATTAACAAATCTAAGGCTCTTATATCTAATTAGTGAATTTTGATGAAAAAAACTATCGGAAATTCCATACACAATAGATTATATATATATATATAGATATATATATATATATATATATATAATATATATATATATAATATATATATATATTATATATATATATATATATATATATATATATATATATATATATATATATATATAATATATATATATATATATATATAGTATATGTGTAGTGTGTGGTTGTTTCTGTCTTTGCGTACGGCGCACATATCCCTGGAATGCTTACTCTTATCCAATCGAAATATCAATAACTTAGATATTTACTGATTCTAGGCTTCAAAGGAAATTATAGTATTCTCATTTTTGAGTCTCTACAGTCCTTCCGGTTCCTTAATTTAGGTTTTATGCTCTACTTAATATATTGGGCCTCGAAGCAGGCGCAATGAGCTTTTCCTGTGGTAAATTCTCTGTGGATTTCCATTATAGTCTTTGGGTCTGAGAAAGTGGCATGTTGGTTGTGTTGGTTTGAATATCAAGCTCTGTCCCTGGAGGCATTGTGCTTGGAATATGAATGCTTCTCATTTGAACGCACTGATACTGCTTCTATTTTACAAGCCTATTCTATTTTGTTACTCTCAATTATTGGAACAAGTCTTATTGAAATAAAAGTTAGTACTTATTTATTACATTAAAGGAAACAATTTTACCAAATTTCTACTTAATTGATTTTTTTTTTGTTTCTTAACATTTTTGACAAAAATTATCATATAATTCGAGCCAACAAAAGATTGTATTTATTTATAAAGTTTGTAATAAATTATTTATTTGTTTATGCTTGTTATTTGATAAAAACTTGGAACTAATGCTTAAAATCATACCAATAAAACCAAACTTGGCATATTTGTTTATGCTTGTTATTAGATAAAAACTTGAACTAATGCTTAAAATCATACCAATAAAACCAAACTTGGCACATTTGTTATGCTAGTTATTTGATAAAAACTTGAAGTAATGCTTAAATCATACCATAAAATCAAACTTGGCACATTTGTTTATTCTTGTTATTAATAAAAACTTGAACTAATGCTTAAATCATACCAATAAACTAAACTTGGCACATTTGTTATGCTTGTTATTAGATAAAAACTTGAACTAATTCTTAAATCATACCAATAAATCAAACTTGCACATTGTTTATGCTTGTTATTAGATAAAAACTTGAACTAATGCTTAAAATCATACCAATAAAACCAATCTTGGCACTATTGTTGGCCTGATATAGGACCACATGCATGCCAAATTTTGCTGAATTTTTATATTGTTTGCTGAGTCATTAGTGACGTCATAAAACAATATTTTCCGGATAGCACCACTAGACCTAATGATTGATTTTTGTACAATTTTCAACTCTCTAGCGTGAACACACTAGGAGATATACGATGATAACAGGCACCACATATACCCTAATACAGACTTAAAACTCAAGTCAGTGCCGTTAAAACTTAAGTACCGTTTACGAAAACAGTAAATGTAGTTAAAATCCTAAATTCGGATTTTTAGTGAAAAGGCATTACTTTCTGTATATGTTTAGGGTGTTAATGCGGAGAAGTAAAACATCTATAAATTTAATAATTTTTCTCTTGATCTGTTTAAAAGGAAAATAGATATTTCAAAGCTTTTAGGCTCCTAATAAATCTAGACCTACTATAAATTTTACGCTAGGACCATATTAAGAAACGTTTTCCTTATTTATTCCTTGAGGAATCCTTATTGATCCCTTAAAAATGCCTTACAGATCCCTTAAAAAGCCTTAAGGATTTCTTAAGGAAGCTTTATTGATCTTTCAAAGAACCTTTGAGGATCCCTTAAAGAAGCCTTACAGATCCCTTTAAAAAGCTTTAAGGAAGTTTTAATGGTCCCTTAAAGAAGTTTTACAGATCCCTTAAAAAGCTTAAAGGAAGTTTTAATAGTCCCTTAAAGTAGCCTTACAGATCCCTTAAAAAGATTTAAGGCAGTTTTAATGGTCTCCTTAAAGAAGCCTTACAGATCCCTTTAAAAAGCTTTAAAGAAGTTTTAATGGTCCCTTAAAGAAGCCTTACAGATCCCTTTAAAAAGCTTTAAGGAAACTTTAATAGTCCCTTAAAAAGATTTAAGGCAGTTTTAATGGTCCCCTTAAAGAAGCCTACAGATCCCTTTAAAAGCTTTAAAGAAGTTTTAATGGTCCTTTAAAGAGCCTTACAGATCCCTTTTAAAAAAGCTTTAAGGAAGTTTTAATGGTCCCTTAAAGATGGCTTACAGATCCCTTAGAAAAGCCTTATGGAAGCCTTAAAGAAGCTTTAATAATCCCTTAAAGAAGCTTTTAGAAAGCTTAAATGATCTCTATAAAACCTTTAATAATTCTATTAATCCCTATAGAATTCTTAATATAGTCCCTATTATTTTTAACGTCCTTCTAAAATAAAGAAAATAATTTTGGTGTAACATGCGTTGCTTCTCTCTCGGCGGATCGGGTCTTCTCAAGCCCTGTATTGCGTCAGATGGAATGAAGGTAACTATTGAGGAGTTGATGGAAGTTTAAATTACTCTGTCTTGGGGTGTTGTTATTGGTGTTTTTATAAAACGTTACAAGTAGGCAATAAAATATGCCATGCTCGTGTTTTGCCCGCAATGCTTTTTACTAGGCTATGTATTCCATTGTATAACGAACAAATTATATTTGACTTTATACCTCTTCCCTCTACAATGTCTCTGTTCCGAGGAAATTTATTGGAATAAGATTCCTTGGGTGAAAAGATGCCTCTGACCTGTGTCACTATCCAAACCAAGGTTTGATGTAGTTTTGCTTATAATTTCGTTAACAAACTCAGATTTCAATAACCCTTGATATAGTCTGTTAGATAGGTTTAACATACTTTATACCCCTTATACCTAACCCTCGTGTAATTACAATATTTCACGGCAATATAACCTTTCTTATCTACACGCAACGTGTCGCTGCATAAAATCTTTGTCAATAGTTGTAAATCTAGAGGGCTATCTGTTTGAGGACCATTGAAATAAATCCCAACCCTTTGTTCAGTTTTAGGGGAATCCTTATCTTGGTATCAATTACTGGTAATTCCCGTTCAACTTCATTCCCCTTTTTGTGAATGATAATTATATGGGTTTTCCTGAAGGTTTGTTGTGAGTGTTATTCCCAGTTTCATTGCTATAGTTGTAAGAAATGATTCTAGTAAAAATTTAATTAATTAGAGTCGAAGATGGATAGAAATAAAGGGCATTTATTATTAATTAAGAAATACAATTAACATATGTTGCTCTGTGCATCTCAGGTATTCCAATATACCCTTTCAGTATATACCGTATTTTAGGCTAAACGGTTACCACTACACTATCTTCTGAAGTAGTTCCCGGTTTACTTCTAATGAGCCACAAAGCTCTAAACAGGTATAAATACAGTAGAAATACTGGAGAGGATACTCAAAATCTTACTTGAGACTAAGAAAAGATTCTTGTGTTTAACATAGGAAAATGTTTTATTTCATCTCATATTAAGTTCTTGATACAGCCTCTTAGTGTAAAGTGCATTTGATACTTACATTATCGTAGTACAATCATCTCCGCACAATTTTTTTACAACTATCTCCTTAAATCTAATATCGTCTCCGCTAAGTCTAGTACAATTATCTCCGCACAATTGTGTACAACTATCTCCTTAAGTCTAATATCGTCTCCGCTAATTCTAGTACAATCATCTCCGCACAATTGTGTACAACTATCTCCTTTAAGTCTAATATCGTCTCCGCTAATTCTAGTACAATCATCTGCGCACAATTTTGTACAACTATCTCTTTTAAATCTAATATCGCCATTTTCAAGAGACGCAGAGCATTATTATGACTCGAGGCAATCCACTCTGACACACGCGTACAAAGTTACAGACTTATACACGTGTATAATTAAGTAGAAGAGTTTTATGTTCCATAGAATGTTAATTTATTTATTTGTAGCTTAAAACATTTTACAGCTTACACTAAACGCTCTGGTTTGCCTATTAAAGTAAAGCATTTAAATATCTAAAATAAAGTCTTTTGCTAACCAGTACAAGTAAAGGGTGTTACAGCCCTACAACCCATATTTATATCTGACATTTTTAAAGTTTTTTTTTATTTCTTTATACAAAAGCTGTGGCATTTATCTTAATTTCGGGGAAAAAAGTCACCCTTACAAAGTGTTCTCGGAGCAGGACTAAGCCCTTAAAAAATGTCACTGCAATATCCTTTGGAAAAAATGTTTTCTATAACCATTAGTAGAAGGGGAAGGGATTTGTTGGGCATTACAAACTTTTACTAGGGCTTGTTACCAAGCTCTTTCTAAAATTTCACCTCTCATTTCACCGCCTAGTTTTGTTAGACCCTTACGATGTGGAAATGCAGTTGGGGATTGAAAATTATTGTGGAAGGTCTACAACTTGGTTAAAAAAGTCGTTAATAGAAACATTTCACAGTTATAAATTTGTTATAACCCTGACATATCCTTGTCTTTGTTGTGTTGCGTTAGAAGTTGAGTGGAGTAAGAAGAGTTTATTTCTATAGTTAGAAGTTGTGTGGAGTAAGAGGAGTTTATTTCTATAGTTAGAAGTTGAGTGAAGTAAGAGGAGTTTACTTCTATAGTTAGAAGTTGA
>JACMZG010001914.1:43004611-43100190 GCA_018340805.1 Microvelia longipes
AGCAGCCTACAGATCCATGATCATAGACTTCACAACATACCTAACACTGACAACTACAAAAAAGAACTAATACGATACACATAGCAGACAGGAACGGATAACTAGGACCGACATCGACAAATCATCACACAATACAAACGGAAAACGGCTCTGCAACCCCAACAGACGAGACAGATATAACACAATGGACAGCTTTAACTACGTAGGGAAAGAAACTTACAGACTTGCAAACTTCTTAAACAAACACAACTTAACAAAGCCTTCAAAAACAACAATAATATAGGTACAAACTAAACACATAACTCCAATAACCAAATAACTCAAATTATTATACCAAAGTGGAGTTTACAGATAACTTGCAAGATTGCCAACAAATATATAGGTAGAACATATCGTACACTAAACACTAGGTATAAGAGCACTTACGCTCATTCATAAAAGATAACAGTCTAACTTTGCCAACCACCTTCGCACACCGGACACGACCAGACACATGTCAAACTCTATGAAACTGCTACACAAACAATCAAAGGACCTAAACTTGACGTACTTGAAAGACTAGAAATATACAACACAGAATTACTGACAAGACAATTATTAACGAACACTTACTTTCAATTCGGACATTCTTTTCGTACTCAAACCAGCACTGACAAAAAACGAAAACGGGAAACCATGACCCGGTGCATCATAATAAAAGGACACAAGATCTAACGCCAGTGGCTCACCCGCCACACTGACTCACACCTGACTACTCAGGGTCACGACCTTGACTCAGTACACATTCCTTTATAAACCTTCCTACTTCCTCCCTTATCTTCAGAGGGCTCGTCGTGCTCATTGAGACTAGAAGTTAATACTGATTTAACTTTATTAGTTGAGAGCTCGAGTGTTGCCCCGTGCTGATGATGGCGTTATGCCGAACCGGCCAGGGATATTTATATCCAACAGCAAGTATCGACGGTAGCTGATTCTTCGATTGCTTCTTCAACTTGCGGTAAATATAACCTTTTTAAGGAGTAAGAGGAGTTTACTTCTATAGTTAGAAGTCTGGTGATATTGGAGATGAATCATAGCTGGTTAGGTTTATTAAGGATGATTATATGGATAATGTTTAGATGATATATGGAGGTGAAGTATTATTAACTATAAAATTAGTGCTGTAAAAAAATATCACTATAAAATTAACGTTGCTAAATTTATACTGCAATCCCTTTCCCACCTTGGATCTATGTTTTCCTTCCTTTTGAAACATCTATAGATAAAGTTTTTCTTAAGGAAATTTCCAGGTCTGTTTAGCTTCGCGCCGTAGATTTATCATTTATTTCGTTTTCTCATTAGCTGCCATCCATCATACTTAGGAAAAGTTAAGAATTTCTAAGAATACGCTCAGTAGGGTTATTTATGAACATATGTGAGATGAATAATGTGCAGTAAATCTCTGGAGGGTTTGACAAGATAGGAAATAAGCTCTTCTTGAATTTTCTTCGTTGGGGGGTGAGCAATTGGAATTAGCGTGTGGATCAAAGGTGACCGACCAGCATAGTGGTGCTTTCAGCGCCGCTTCACTTATGTAATGAGCGTTTCAGTTTTAAAAAAATAACTAATATATTTTGTTTGTGATTGATTTTCTCTTTTTGCTTTGAACAGTTTAAAGTAGTGAAATAATGGTTTGGGCTGAACTTCGGTATACGGTGCCCCTTGTTATCAACGTCCTATTTCGATATATATCGAACTCTCCTTGTAACCAAGTATCGATATATATTGGCGCGTACTTTACCGTGTCCCCCCAAACTACACCCCCGTCTTCAGATGTTTATGTTTAACAAATAAATGAAAACATTAACAACAATAATATAATAAAAAAATCATGAAAATAACAAAGACAAAAATACGTGTAACATAAAATAAAATGTGGTGTATCATCGATTATTCTTATGAAAACATAGTTAAAACATTATAAAAACATAAAGAAAAATATTAAAATAGTTATAAACCATTTTACAACAAATAAATAAAGACACAAACAACAAAAAAACATTTAAAAAAGAATAAAATATGTTCATAAACGTAAAATGTAAAAGAAGGCATATATCTATAATCTATAAAGGCATATATCGATTATTCCTACGTCATATCTCTAAACTAAAAATATATCGATATATAGTATTAATAACAGGGTGCACCGTATACCGAAGATTTACCGTTTTTATTAATCATCTGTTTTTAATATGAATTCTCTTTTTCTAAGTAGTATTATAGACATGAATATGCTATGTGAATTATAGCGAAATATAGTCATTTAAATTAGTTAAAATTTATTAATTAACGTCCCATCAAGTGTTATTTATTTATTTATTTATTAATTTATATAAGTAATAGTAATTTTGTACTGATTATTTGATTTTACTCATAAGCGAAGGTGGTCAGGTTACTTTTTCAATGTTTTTAAAATTTAACCTATAGGGCCCCTCTACTAATAATATATCTATGGTTTCAATGAATTATATTTCCTTTTGATGTTATATTTCTATATTTATTAATAAATATCACATAGACGAAAGTTTGTGAGTGAAGTATAAAAACAAATATTTAAGATTTTCATCATAGACGCCCTTTTAGACATCATTTGATTATGTGCCCTTGATTGGACGCTTATAAATAATTAGACAAATTGAGTTAAGTTAATATTAAACCTACCTTTTTAACTTCTCTCTGAAGTTGATATTTTTAGAAAATGATAACTCCCTATTTTTGTAAAGGAAAACTACGAGAGACTCTTAAAAGATTTGTAATTACAGACTATCTCATCAATTTAAGCTTCCTTTCATTTTGATATTTTTATCCCCTCGAAGTATATTTTTAGCTCTGTGCAAAGTTAATTATTAGATCCTTTTCTAAAGAAGTACATTTTACTAAATAAATTATATTTTTAGATCGTATAACATTTAGTATGTAAGTATGTATATTCTTTAAATCCTCCTTAAATAGACTTTTAAGCTCTTTTAAAGTGTTCTTAAGGATATTTTGCAAGTCTTAAAAAGATTTCGTTATTAGTGAATTTTCTTTGAAAAAAAATCGCTAATGAAGATGGCTCGTCAAATGGAGAGGGGGCGCTCTGGTGTGTCCTAAATCCGTTTTAGAGGTCCCCAATTACGAAAAAAAACGACTTGTGAAACTTTTTCACGTAAACGCTAAAACGGTCGATAAACACATATGTCGAGTAGTGTGTCGTTTTCTATGTTTTTCGGGGTGCTTAATCCAATAAAACCGGTTCGGAGGTGATAAGGCTACTCAAAACTAGGGTTCCCAAATACGAATATTGGTACCGGCGCTAATTTTTATCTATTTATAAAGTGTATTTATTATTTGATGTGTAGTATTAGTTTTTTAGTGTATAACTTAAAAATAATTCTAGCGTAAAGGACCGCCTGCCGAGCGATTTTTTTTTTATTTTGCGCTTTCTTGCTTATCGATATAACACTTTTGCTTGTGTTGTCGGTATATATTTAATAACCTGAGCAGTATCGTCTCAACTTGTTTTTTTAAATGCGCTAAACATTAGCGTAAGCTAAGCTTCAAATTAGTACTAATAATGCTGAGTCGTGGAGTCTATAATCTATGGGATAAATATGCGCATTTCCTATGAAAAATTAGAAAAAATTAAATTACTAGTTGTGACGCTACTGCTCAGGTTATTAAATATAAGCGAAAACTTAAGTTTTTAACTTTATTAAAACTTCAGCGAAAAGTGGATTGATAAGCAAGAAAGTGCGCATTTGAAAGTACATTCGCCCGGTTTGCGGACGTCCCTTCGCTTTAGAATTTTTTTTTCATAGATCATAGTGTCAAAGCAACAATCTTGAATAAAGGGGATGACGCACTAAGTCAATTTACCGAACAAAAAAGTGACCCCATCAAAAGCAAAAAAATAGAGAGAATCCAACACGAAACACACGTCAAAAACCAACTGCACATGCTTGGTACAAACTGCGCATGCTTACAATTCTTAAAACAGCGCAGGTCTTAAATTTTAGCGGCAAACTTGCCTCTCAATGGTTTTCCATTTTTTATTGCTTGAGAAGGTTATAAACACGCTTAAATTATCATCACTGAAGTGGCTAAGTGTAGTCCAAATTTAAAATTAAATAAGCACAAATGACTAAACAAGAACAACAAATGTAACTATCATGAGAAGCACAGAAAAAAGTTGAGATGCAAACTTGACAATCTTGCTACATAATCTGAGATCGGCGCCTTTTTTTGTTATAACCATGGGGAAGGTAAGTTTGCTTCTATTTCTCTATCTAATACAACTTCCATGGGGTCAAAAAATTTCCTTAATGCCTCATCCCCTTTATTCAAGATCCTTGTGTCAAAGTAGCTATGTATGCATTTGTATTTGTTTCGACTGCGATATTCGCATTATTCATAAATTGAATGGATATGAAAAATTCAACTTTCGTGTCTATTTTCTAATCTTCTTCCGAGAGAAAGGTCTCTTTGTAAGGCTACGCGTGTTAAAATTTTTTTAATTACTCTAATACATGGGTGAGCGTTTATACAGGTAATAATTCGCTTTGTCTATTTGCCTATCTATGATCGTAACTTATTTCGTATCATCGCTGGTTAAATATGTTCTCTCTGGATTAATTCATGTGAGAAAATTAAGCAATTAACTAATGGGTTAAACAATTTTAATTAAAAAGAGACATAAGAAAAGTGTTGCAGATACACTAACATATGGAACCATGCAGTATATGTTGCGTGTAACGTTCCGTAACATAGTTTCATTTCTTCTGCAGTTCTATGCGGTTTTATGTTATTATTATTAAATATGTGTTTATAATAGGCATGATTAACAGCAGGCTATACTCGCACTTCATTCTGTTTCTTCCAAAAAACAACAACTAATATTGCGTTAATGTACGCTAAGATCCATCCGAATATATGCCCAATTCTCAATATATATGTAGTGGAACATTAAGGATACATTAACATTATATCCTTTCAAATATAAAAAACATTATCATAGGCTATTAAAAATGTTCACCCCCCTCCAGCGAATTCCCTGCACGAGTTCAAATTTACCATTATTATTTTAGTAACTATTGTCCAAATATACAGTTTTGTCTAGAGGTTTGTAGCTGACTCAGCTACAAACCTCTAGACAAAACTGTAACCGCTGTCTCCTGACTCTTTTTTTCGCTGCTCGCCGGCACTGATGATGATCTGTTAAGATTGAAAGCTGGCTATGTCAAATATATATCATTAGTGGAGAGACTCGGTTTTATTTCATTACTTAAAACTCCACAACTCATTTTTCCTTAATCAAACCTAGTTTCTCTAACTTCTCGACTTAAGTTTTACAATGTTGAATGTTTTTTTTATTTCAACAATTTAATCTTTTCTTGTCCCCGGTTTCTCTTTTAGACTTTTTTTATTTTTCCTGTAAGCTTAATAAAAGAAAAGTGAAAATTAGGTATCTAATTTTTTTTAGAGGAAAAGTAGGTTAAGTATTCTGTGTTGTTATATTTTTCACGTTATATTTTTTCATGACTATTTATAATTTTTCCGAGTTGTACACGGAAAAACAAGTTTAAAAATTGTATAATATTTTACATTTAACAAACAAGTCTTGGTTATTGAGTGAAACTTTCTTAAAATAGTCCTCTAAAAATATACATTTTTTAAGCCTTCTGCTTAATCTAACTCTTTAGTGGATGTACTGACAAAAAGAGACACTATGGCCATCTGGCAGTGCAGCAAGCAATATGCTTTCCTCAATAATTAATAGTTAAGTAATCTCCCAGTTAAGGGATAAAAAATATTTTATCTCAGTTTCAAGTCATTTGAGTTGATGCCAGAATAAGTTTCATTTTCAAAGTTTAATAAGTTGGTTTTTTTAGTAAAGTTATTCTCGGATGACTTCGCCTCCTCTTATCCCTACTACCATCTTTTGCCCTTCTCCCGGAGCATGCAATCAAATATTTAAATAACTCCAAAACTTTTTTGTTTTCCAAAATTTTGTTTTCGTCGAATTTTTTTAGATTCAACTTTGTTCTTTTGGGATTTCCTTTATAACTTAACTCTCTCTAAAAATAATATTTTTATTTTTTTATAGTTTTAAAAACTCTTTTATCTCTTTATTTTTTTAAAAAACGATTTTAAACCTAGGAAATTACTTTGCAGATATGACTTAAGAAGTAATTCTTATTATATTTTCAAATGGAGACTGGTCGTTATATTACTCTTTTACTTCCTTTCCTTTATTGATAATTTTAATAAAAAAAAAACTTTTTATTATTTCCTGGGGAAATATTAAAGTAGATTACTGGGCAGTATCAAAGCTTGTTGTTTCAACGGAAATTTATTTATTGATGAGCAATATCAAGTCAAGCTTTTAAGGACGAGCGACGCGAGTCCGAAGGAGGGAGGAGCATAATATATATATATATAATATATATATATATATATATATATATATATAATATATATGTATATACATATATATATATAATAATAATGATGCCCGTTTAGAGCCTTGCGGCTCATCAGGGATAACCCCTGCGGGAACAACCTCGGGTGGTAGTAGCAACCCTTACACTCAAAGTAAATTCTAAAGTTAGCGATAATTATCTAAACGATAATCTTCTATAAACTGAGAGCGTAACCTGGGATGCGAACCCCAGACCTCCGTGGGTTTCAAAGGTCAGTGTAAAAGACTAACGCCTTAACGACCTCGGCCACGGAGGCGGCTATATATATATATATATATATATATATAATATATATATATATATATATATATATATATATATAATATATATTATTTACTTAAACATTCACGACTACATTCTGTTTACTAAATCGGCAAGAATACTTTTTTCAACTAAAAGAATCCCTCGGCAAGCCTTGGGATTTAAATAATATGGTTACTTCGGATTGGCCACTAGAACCAATTTGACTGACTGCCCAGAGAGCATTCTTACTACTCTTTGGCAAGAAAATAAAATCAAATTACGCCATTGGCTATGAAGAAGAGCTAGTGAATTTTCATGAACAAATCATGCTTATGTCCCTTCCCCCAACTTAAGTGAAAGGATCTGCTTGACGTCCTGATTTCAAAACTATGTTTATATATTATATATATATATATATATATATATATATATATATATATAATATATTATATATATATATTTATATATATATATATACATATATATCTTTGTGTAACACGATAACTCGTGAACACCATATTAAATCAAATCATTGTTGATTTAATGTAGCCTATTGTTGGTGACAAATTATGACGTCATTTCTTTAGATGTATAGCATAGAGATATTATTACTAGAGGGGCCCTATAGGTTAAATTTTGAAACATCGAAAAAGTAACTTGACTACCTTCGCTTATAAATATAATCAAATAATCAGTATAAACTTACATAGTAGAACGTTAAAAATACAAATCAAAACTCAAACAATGTGCAGGAAGCCAAAATCAATTGATTTATTAAAACTTAAACTCACTCTTGAAGGAGGTTTCAATCAGGTTATACAGAGCCCCTGAGAGTCCCTAAAAGAGGTTTAGGCCTCTTAATGTATTGAGATAGGCTATGCCCTCTCTTTATCCATACTTGAGGATTTTTTTGTGAACTATTTTAACCCTTTGGATGTTTTTATTATCTCTCTGGTGCTGACGGTTTATAAAACCCTTCCGTAAACAAACTCAACCTATGTAAACAGTTGTGTAATTCGTTATTATGTCAAAGTGGTAACTAAATATTACAATGATACCATCTGATGAAGTGCCTTAATGTATCGAGTTGTTAATACTTCCTTGTACATGCAAATTAAATTAAAAGAACTGGTTCGCCTCTGTAGACCAATATGTTCAAATACCACACCGAGGACATCAACCAAAAATATTATTAAAAACCAGGCGTTTATCAATTTTTTGTCAATAAGTTTATAAATTAATTTTGAAGGAAGTTTTAAATCATATATATATATTATATATATATATATATATATATATATATATATATATATATATTATATATATATATATATATATATGTATTATGTATATATACCTCGGAACTTGAGCTTACCACATAGGATTCGCTACGCACATCCTCTTTACTTCGGATATACATACTACGTATGTATATCCTATGTACTTCAGATACTACGTACAATTGTTTTTATTCCCAGCGATAATTCATCCAGGCACTGACCTCGCTCGATGCTGCTTAACTTTTATTATCAAACGGAAACCGTACATAAACTTGCCGTATTGAAACGAAACTGTGCACTTATTTAATACATAAAGGGATATATTTGTACTATATTTTATTTTAAATGGATTACATTGCGTTGTTTTACTATATTTTAAAACTAAGTGTTGTAAGAAGATGAAACTTGGCTCATATGTTGGTTATATATACGACTACATGCGTGCTAAATCTCAAATATTGGCTCATATGTTGGTCATATATACGCCTACATGCGTGCTAAATCTCAAATCTTGGCTCATATATGTTGGTCATATATACGCCTACATGCGTGCTAAATCTCAAATCTTGGTTGGTCATATATACGACTACATGCGTGCTAAATTTTAAATCAGTCAACAAAGGTTTCTACGTTTATGAAATATCGGAATTTTTTGGAAACGAAACCCAGAGATTGATTTTTGTGCCAAGGTTTAACATTCTAGCGTAAGTACACGGGTAGATACGATGATAACAGACACTCACATATAGACCACCGACAACTTTTTAAAATCTACTAGTCCAAGAACCAGACCTAAAAAATGTGACTCATTTTGTACTACTAAAACCAAATTTTCCTGAAAATATACCTTAAATTATGGGTCGTGTGCAAAACATAAGGAAAAAATTTTTTAAAGCTGATCAAATTTACTATTAAACGAGTGTTTTTGTCAAAATCGGATAAATACAACTAAAGTGTGACATTTAATAAATGACCAAACAAATGTACAAAAAGCCAATATTTTTTCAAAGAAATGTGCTGACTTTTCACAAATTAACCATTTTTTTAGTTTTTTTGAAAGAGCCATAGCTTCGGTTGTAGTTATCTGATTTTGATGATTGAACACTCGCTTTAATGGACATTTTATCATCTTTAAAAAATGTTCTATTCATGTTTTGCACACGACCCACAGAGAACCACTTATTTTAGAAAACTGAAATTTGTGCGATTTAAAAAAAAAATTGAGCTGGCGTAATCATATGAAGGGCTCCTCTCTAATTAGGCAGACTCCCTTTTTTTCTTCATAATTTAAGGTATATTTTCAGAATAATTTGGTTTAAAGTAGTACGAAATTAGTCGCATTTTTTAGGCCTGGCTCTCGAACTACACTCAGGATGTCTTAAAATGACTTGACATGGATAATTCAGGTGCTACACGGTTTCGGATTTTATCGCAAACGCAATACTTTTCCTAAATACTTATGGTATAAATAAGGAAAAGTAAAAATGATAGGGAACGCGTGTGATTTTCTCTGTTATTGCATTCAGACATTGAACTTCATTGTCCGAGGAAGACGTAAATTCTTTCCGTGTATATTAATTTTGTTTAAAGGTTTAAAGAGAATAGATATACGAATGCCATATGAGTTAATAACTTAATGAATAAAACAATGAGCAAGAGAGTTGTTAGTCTAAAGAATTGAACAAAGGACAGCACGGTCAGGTATGTGAACTAAACCAATAACTAATTAATAATCAAGAGAAAGTGAATCAAATAATATATGAAGTAATGAAGGAATTACTATCTGAGGGAAATAAAGTAAACATATGTAAGAATGACTAATCTATTCCCAAATAGGAGGAATATAATACAGGTTGAATCCATGCGCCATTGAAAATATCAGGAACTTGTGTGTATTATTTTATGTTAAACAAAATTTCTCCATAACAACAAATTATGCTATCACTTGTTTTTTCTGTGTTAGTATTCGTGGGCACTTAGAATTTAAAATAGTTTTCTATCAATAAACAATGTAAAATAAGACAGAATTCTACGTAATTAAAAGCGACTCTTGGACACTCTACTCCTTGTCCTGCTTCAAGACAAGGTTCTCCAAACTGAGTTACGCGATACCCTGTCAAAGGATACGCTAAACCATGTCAGAGGTTACGAGAGATCCTATCAGGGGGTACTGAAGATCCTGTCAGGGGGTACGCGAAACCCTATCAGGGGGGTATGAAGGATCCTGTCAGGGGTAAGCGATACCCTGTCAGGGAGTACGGGAGATCCTATCAGGGGGTACGCGAAACCCTATCAGGGGGTATGAAGGATCCTGTTAGGGGTAAGCGACACCTGTCAGGAAGTACGGGAGATCGTGTCAGGGGGTACAGAAGATCCTGTCAGGGGGTACGCGAAACCTATCAGGGGGTATGAGGATCCTGTTAGGGGTAAGCGACACCCTGTCAGGGAGTACGGGAGATCCCATCAGGGGGTACAGAAGATCCTGTCTGGGGGTACGCGAAACCCTATCAGGGGGGTATGAAGGATCCTGTTAGGGGTAAGCGATACCCTGTCAGGGAGTACGGGAGATCGTGTCAGGGGGTACGCTAAACCATATCATGGGGTACGGGAGATCCTGTTGGGTGTAAGCGAGACCCTGTCATGGAGTATGAAAGATCCTGTCAGGAGTACGCGAACCCCTATTGAGGGGACGCAAGATCCTGTAAGGTGTAAGCGAGACCCTGTCTGAAAGTAGTAAAACAATATGTCAAAAGTAAACAATAACAAACAAACAAATGAAGTAGTTAAAAGTAAAGTTCAAACTAAGTATTCGACAAGATAAACCTTATAACAGATACAACAAGTCAAAGCATTTAAGAAAGCTATTAGTAACAGAATTCTATTTATGCAAGGCCTTTGTTCCTTGTAATCACTATCACGACACCTAGACATTTTATTCAATTGTTGATTATTGATAGAACTTTTGTCAGGATATTAAAAGAAATGTGATATCGCTTTAGCCTGGATATCAAATAACTATTGACTTGTGATATTTTTATCTTTATAGTTATAGAAGTTGTTACATTTAATTACACTCATCCATTTAACTCGCGAAACCAGTTCTTCACTACTTGCTGACTTAAATCCATCCTAAGTTACATCAGTGATAATATATATCTGTATGTGTAGCAGATCCAGTCAGCCTTGACACAATCTATCAACCAAACGTTACATCGTCATGCATAAATGTATCCTTACATTATATCCTACGATTTTTAGCGTTTTAATGACTTATTTACGATTGGTTGGTTTATTTAAATAAATATATTTTATAATTTAATAATAAACTGATTGCACAGAAACCTATCACAGTGGTACTAATAAATATATGCATTTCCAGTAGTTTTAGTATTAATAAATACATAATACACACTAACACACACACACACACACACACACAAATATATATATTATATATATATATATATATATATATATATATATATATATATATATATATAATATCGGATGGAAATGAAACTTGGTATAAAAAGCAAGTTTAGCCTTGTTAATAGCCTGGACCCTTATGATAATAATAATTCCCGTTTTGAGCCTTGCGGCTCATCAGGGATAGAACCCCTGCGGGAACCACCTCGGGTGGTAGTAGCAACCGTTACGCTCAAAGTGTATTCTAATGTTGGCGATAATTTATCTAAACAATAAATAAATAAACCATTTATTTGCATTAAATTTTCTACAAGATACATTTTTTTTAATACTAAGCAACTTACATGCAAAATTAGCGATGGTGCTCTTTTCTAAACAATAATCTTCTAATAACAACATTGGTGTGAGATGACGCAGTTAGGATCTCTCTCTGAAGGCAAGGGTAAAAGTTGACCGAGTTAATGTCCCATTCGAAATAACGTATGTTTAAGGATTTTTTATCTCTCATATTAAAAAGAAGACACAAGGTGTATCGAACCGGGGCTATCTGGCTGGCAAGTTCGCGTGCTAACTTTAAACCACCTAGGTTTCTGGACCTAGGCGTCCTTGGACCTAGTGGTCCCTGGACCTAGGTGTTCCTGGACCTAATGGTCCCTCTACCTTAAATTGTGCAGAATTAAAATCAGATAAGAAGTACGTTTTTCATGTAATGTTTTTAGCAGTAAAATATTTCAGTCAATACAGCCCGACTATCTGTATGTTAGGATGTATTACTAACATACACATCTGATATTGTATACACATATACTCTTCCCTTATATCATATCATAGGGGAAGACTATTTCCGTAATTGGTTGCTTGTCATTCATTGGAAATGAAAAAGCTGTTTTGGGAATTGCCAAATATCATATTTTGCTACTATCAAAACACAGCGAAATTTACAAATTCGAAAAATATGCAAAACGGTAATTTTAAGTGAAATAAATACAAGTTTATAATATTGTTTTTTAAATGCTACTTGACATTGCCAATTCTTGTTCTTTTTTGAAGCGTTCCAGTGACCGTACAACCAGAGTGGTCACAAAGATTTCTCTGGTTATCCTTATATGGTGATATCACGAATCAGGAGTTGGGAAAAATATCCGACCGGAATAGATATTTTATAGACAATAAAGTACCGGATTAGAATAACATTTAAAGTATTTTCAGTTTGTCCGCTTTCTCTCAAGTCACGCCGTGTATAAGCGGAACAGCAAATCCACTATTTTGCCTTATTTATTTAACAGATGGCCTCAAGAGTTTTTAAACAGTGTTCCGTTTTAAGGATTTATTATTTGAAAAAAAAATTTAGACCTTACTGACTTTTAGAAAATTTGCATTAGAAAATAACGCAAAAAGACGTATGGCGACTATTTGTGCTGGCCGAAATAATATATTATTTTTACCACAGTAATATATAAGTTATATATAATCTATTTTTCTGTTATAAAAAAAGTTTGTTAAACATCGAAAATTTGACGGAGTAAGTTGACATTAATGAACTCTATAAGTGGTGAATCCAGGGGTGTTGCTCTTAAATGGAGAGGGTCGTCAACATAGAGATATATCACTAGAGGGGCCCTATTGGTTGAATTTTGAAACATCGAAAAAGTAACCTGACCACATTCGATTATCATTTTCATCGAATAAACAGAACATAAAAACAGTAAATTATATAGTAGAATGTTTAAAATACAAATCACAACACAAACAATCTGCGGGAAGCCGAAAACAATTGATTAATTATAATCTAAACTCCCTCTTAGAGGAGGTTTCAATGAGGTTACACAGAGCCCCTGAGAGCCCCACTAAAAATGTTTCAGGCCTCTCAATGTATCAAGATAGGCTATGCCCCCTCTAGTATAAATCTCTATGGTCGTCAACACGTTAGACTGATACTAGCGCTGAGCGGCCCCTCTGGTGACTGAAAAGTAAACTATTTACGTCAAAACACTTTTGTACTTCACAGATTTTTTTTCTTTTTTAGAAAAATAATTTATTTTATCTCATTCTCAAGATGTTATTTTATCTCGATTTTGTTGTTAAAATTGCTGGGCTACCTTTATTATTATTTACAGCTGTATAATTTTTAACAATAGTTGTCAAAACATAATAATGCCTAAATTATTTTCTTTCAAAAAGCTAATTCGTGTTCATTTAAATCTTAGAATAATACTATATATAGAAGAAGCACTACTGATAACACGAAAGCCGGTTCACTGGTGCAACTAAGTAATGCTGCCACCCTTACAATATACAATTTTCTAAAAAAATTGGCAATACTTCCGGTTGCTGAATTATTATGTTCTATTATTAATTAATGATTATTCATAAAATACTAATATAAATATCGGTGCATTACAATATTTCATGCATTTTAAATTGTAGTTTAACGTATTTATTAAAATTATATATAAAAGTAGTCCTCGTCAACTAAATGTAGATTCTTGTATTCCGCCACCCGTTTGCCATCTAAGACCAGTTTTATTAAATACTCAGCAGGTGTTTTAAGTTATTATATTTGTTCTTTACGATCTTTCTTCATTAATAGATATTTATGACACATATTTAAAATAATTTGTTGTCAGGTTGGCAGCATTACTTAGTTGCACCAGTCAACCGGCTTTCGTGTTATCAGTGGAATTACATTGTGTTTACGGTCCTGTGCTCCTTCTATATCTAGTATTATTCTAAGATTTAAATTGATTTCAAAATTATTATTGAATTGTTCTTATTTGTTTAAGTTACGGGAGCTTTCAGTATCTTAAGAGATTAAGCTGTAACTTTTAACTGCCTTTAATTTCTTCAAAAAACCAGTTTAAAATGAATTGTTTGAGATGTACAAAAAAACAACTTGAGATTTTAAAATGTACAACGACCCTGTTGATTTACTCGTTATAAATATAAAATTAATGTATTTAATTGAGTACGTGTGAAGTTAGTAAAAAGGTGGGATTATTCGGGGAATTTAACTCGTTAGTTGCTTATTTGTTATTCTGAGGTTAAGCGAAGTAATGCCATCATAAGTTAACTCGTTAGTTGCTCATTTGTTATTCTGAGGTTGAGCGAAGTAATGCCATCATAAGTTAACTCGTTAGTTGCTCATTTGTAATCTGAGGTTGAGCGAGTAATGCACCAAAGTTACTCGTTAGTTGCTCATTTGTTATCTGAGGTGAGCGAAGTAATGCACCATAAGTTAACTCGTTAGTTGCTCATTTGTTATTCTGAGGTTGAGGGAAGTAATGCCACCATAAGTTAACTCGTTAGTTGCTCATTTGTTATTCTGAGGTTGAGCGAAGTAATGCCACCATAAGTTAACTCGTTAGTTGCTCATTTGTCTGAGTTGAGCGAAGTAATGCACCATAAGTTAACTCGTTAGTTGCTCATTTGTAATTGAGGTTGAGCGAAGTATGCCACCATAAGTTAACTCGATTGTTGCTCATTTATTATTTTGAGGTTGAGCGAAGTAGTACAACCATAAGTTTTCTTGTTAGTTGCTCATTTATTATTCTGAGGTTGAGCGAGTAGTACACCATATGTTTCTCGTTAGTTGCTCATTATTATTCTGAGGTTGAGCGAAGTAGTACCACCATAAGTTTTCTCGTTAGTTGCTCATTTATTATTCTGAGGTTGAGAGAAGTACCAGAGTTGCTCATTTACCAGCGACAACGAAGTAATGCCACCTTAAGGTTTGGGTAATCATAACACTACGAGCGAAGCGTGTCACCCTAGACTTAGGATTACTGTTTGATTTTGTGGTCTAGCGTAGCGAGACTAAAATATTCCTACTTAGACCCTAAGTAACCATGAATCTCTTAAAACCAGTGAAGCGACTCTGAAGTCAACACTCTAGCTTTATTTTAAGTTGGAGCGCAGCGAGTCCGAAGTAATGCTATTTAGCTACTAGGGTTTGGGTTTTAACCATGGCACTCTGAGGACTAGCAAAGCGAGTCCTAAGTCATACATAACACCTTACATTAGATCACTATCAACTATTGTTCTCTCGGAACGATGCCGAAGTTTTGCTGCCTTATCTTTTATATTATCACGTCATTCTGGGGATGACGTTGTGAAGAATAGTATCAAATTATCTCGTATCGTATTTTTTTATATCTTTGTTTTTCTGTTACAGGTGAGTGAACCACTGGTTGATTTATTTCACCGGCTCGTAAGTTCATTTTTTCTGTTTGTATGCATGCTCAGTTTTCCTCTTCGATTCTTTCCTTTCTGCCTAAATATTATATTTAGGCACACACACACAGATATATTATTATATATATATTTATATATATATATATTATATATATATATATATAATATTATATATATATATATATATATATATATATATATTATATATATACTTAATTATAGAGAAATAAATAGAGACATTTAGAATACTTACAATAAAAACGTAACGTTTCGAACGCCTATCCCATTAGCGAATTCATTCCCAAAGGAAATTCACTAAAAAGGGATAAAATTTGGAAGTTAAAAAAATATTTCAAGTTTCAACCCATGTGCCGCTCTGGAGGTTGTGATTAAAATGTACGGATGCCATCAGTAGTAGTAGTAATATGGGGGGAGTGGTAGTAACGTTGTAGGACACGTTGTTTGACCCTTTTTGCCAGCTGCCTAAGATAGTATTCTAATCCTTTTAATTTCAAGTGTAGGTATTTTAAGGTGTATCTAATCTAGACTCATGCTTTTTTCAAGCAATCATACTTATTTTCAAGGACTCTTATAGTCTAGTGAAAACTAGGAACCACACGTGCCCTCGCTGTTGAATCAAACCTCCATACACTTTAAACTACAAGGCAGACACAGTATAGTATTATAATGAATCTACTATGAGGGTCCTAAATTTTGCCTATACCCAGTTTCATTTAGAGTAAGGGATCTTTAACGAGTACCTGACAACGCACAGGCTCGAGACCACCGGCTTTACGTCCCTTCTGAAGGACGTGGTACGCAGAATTTATATCCCTCTCATAAAAATCCCAGAGGCCCGTGCTGGGATTGAACCCATGACTAAATAAACTCGGAAGTTTAAAGTCTATTCATTCTGTGTATTGGCCGCGTACCTTAACCACTACACCACGGGTGACTCACGGATGTCATCAATTTTCGGCTTTGAAGGTTTTTGCTACTAATTATTTTAGTGGTAAAAAATCGGGTACGGGGTACCTCGGAACTTTTCCACATCACATCGGATTCGCTACGCTCATCCTCCAAACTTCGGACTCGCTTCGCTCGCCCTTACAAGTCACATAAGACAATATACAAGTCGTTAAATTAATACCTCTTCGGACTCTGAGATAGTAATACATCCGATTCATTCCTAGCGGTCACCCATCCAAGCCCTGAACACACTCAATGCTACTTAACTTTTATGACCCAACAAAAATCGTAGATATACTTGTCGTATTGAAACGAAACTTAGTGTACTTATTTATTAAGTAAAGGTATACTCTTGTTCCGAATCTCAATTCAATTGGATTTTTTTTCCGCTTTTTAATTTTTTTCAAAAAAATGTATTCAGGTAATTCGAGAAAAATGAAACAAATGCTGATAATGTTATTCATGTGCATAGCGACATATAGGCTAAATATATCCGTTATAAACAACTAATAAAAGCTATTTTGAAAAAGAGCTGATTATTAAGACTAGATATTCCTTAAGATAATTTTTAATTAATTTTTATTTTTAAATTATCCTAAGATACCTTAAATCAACTGCTATTAGCAGCTTGACTGGACGCGGTACTTATTCAATAATATAAATAAAATATAGAGATAAAACAAACAACTACCCGCCTAATTGATGAGCTGAAGATTACTATCATGGATATCTTTACGTTATTCTTTTATTAATTGGCGTAAACTTTCAAAAATTAAGATTTGGTTAAGATTCGTTCATATAAGTCGTTCATTCTAGCATAATGAGAAACCCTTCTTGGATCCCGTTAGTTTTTTTCATACAGTTATAGTCAGCAATTGATCGTTTCCATAAATGTTATCTGTTCACATATAGCAGTACAGCGAAAAAATATATTTAGTTCAGTTAATTGTACTAGTCAGTAAGAGGAATTTGACAGTTCTGCATATTCGGCAGGTCGAAAGGTCAGGATCTACTCTTTTATAACTGCATTTTTAGAAAAGCAGGTGGGGGGATAATTTCTTCTATAACTACATTTTTGGAAGAGCAAGTGGGGGGATCAACTCTTTTATAACGTCATTTTTGAAGAAGCAAGAGAGGATCAACATTTGTATAACTGCATTTTTGGAAGAGCAAGTAGGGGATCAAGTCTTTTATAACTGCATTTTTGGAGAAGCAAGTGGGATCAACTCTTATAACTACATTTTTGGAGAAGCAAGTGGGTGATCAACCTTATAACTGCATTTTTAGATAAGCAAGTGGGGATCAGGAGAAGCAAGTGGGTGATCAACTCTTATAACTGCATTTTTGGAGAAGCAAGTGAGGGATCAACTCTTATAACTGCATTTTTGGAAAAGCAAGTGGGGGATCAACTCTTATAACTGCATTTTTGGAGAAGCAAGTGGGGGATCAACTCTTATAACTGCATTTTTAGATAAGCAAGTGGGGATCAACTCTTATAACTACATTTTTGGAGAAGCAAGTGGGGGATCAACTCTTATAACTGCATTTTTAGATAAGCAAGTGGGGATAAACTCATATAACTACATTTTTGGAGAAGCAAGTGGGGGATCAACTCTTATAACTGCATTTTTAGATAAGCAAGTGGGGATCAACCTTTTTATAACTGTATATTTTCAGACGGCTCTATTTTTCTCCCCGCCCCCATATTTTAACGTGAACTACGTTGAACATGAACCCGAACCATGTTCGGTTGAACCTGAACCACGATGAACATGAACCCGAACATGGTTAGATTCAACCGAACGTGATTCACGTTCAACTGAACATGGTTCGGGTCCATGTTCAGTGTGGTTTACGAGGAGTGAGATAGAGCCGTCTGAAAATATAAAGTTACAAAAGAGTTAATAACTGACCCGTATCCTCACTCTGTGCCGTGTGTCGAATTTGCAGAACTGTCAAATTCCTACTACTAACAGACGACATTTGATTTATTATAACCTTACTCTTTTTTATTATTAATAAAACACAATATTTTTTTTAAAAACTTATTTCTTTAGGAATTGAAAGAAACAGTCTCTCCACAATAACTTGTTGCACTAAACAAAGCTGACTTTCGGTCTTACAGACCATCATCAGTGTCGGTGAAAAGAGAAGGAAGTTAGACTATCATTTGTCAAAAAGCTTTATATTATAGGAACAGAGTCCTGTAGCTGACATTAAACTTTATTTATTTATTATACTTTGTCTATATCACAATATTAACACAATTTATTCAGACGCGTTTCGGGACATTTCCCATCTTCAGTGTATAAATAACAACTGCTGTTGTACTAAAAAGTGTATAAATAAGATGGGAAACGTCCCGAAACGCGTCTGAATAAATTTTGTTAATATTGTGATACAGACAAAGTACAATAAATAAGTTTTTTTGAGTTAGTACGTAATTGAGCACTTTATTGGACCGTTTTTAGGATGAGAAGCCAGTCATTATTGTTATAGGAGGTTATTTAGTACTTTTCACCTCCGAGGACAATAATGAATGTAAAAAAAACTCCTAGGACGTAAAGTAATTCATAGTTGCCATTACTGTAATGTAGCGTGTTCAAAAAAAAAATCTGTGTTAAACCTTCATGAGTTTTTTTTAAAAACGTTCATTTTGTTTCTGTTTTTGTTCGTAGACTAATTTTTTTTCGTTTTTAAAAGGTGTTCTAATTGACAATTTTTGTGTGTTTATTCGTAAAGCTTTTACATTTTTGAGTAAAAGTGTGAAGCTATGGATGAATTTAATGACGACGATAATATGGAGTTAATTGGACGTTTTTTTTTTCAATTAAGTATATAGCGCAGTTTAATGAGTGCAATTTTTTGATTTTTTTTAATGAGTGCTTTATTTAATGAGTGCTACCTCAAAAAAACTAGTGTATGCCATCCGGCTGAGAATGTCTTTATGTCTTGGCAATTTTTCCAAAATCTAAATAAATCTAATTGCCATGCCATAAAGACACACTTCTCAGCCTTATGGCATAAATAACTATTTCTTTAAATATTGTTTTTTATTAATTATATAAAATGGGCAATCATCACAAAATCTCGGTCGAAACAACAAATTTTGTTATAAGCCTACTCTTAAAGGAGATTCCAATGAGGTTACATAGAGGCCCTGAGAGTCCCAAAAAGATGTTTCTAGAATCCCAATGTAGTGAGATTGGCTCATCTAGTATTTTATCTTTATGCTGGTATAGGTCAAGTAAGTTAGGTAGTGAAAGCAAATATGTTTATAATTTGTTTTTGTCTTTCTTTTACAAATCGTTAAAAGAACGCGGCAGAATATTTTTTAGAAGTACCCGCCTACTATAAAATATCTATTTTTAATTTCACGTCTTTAAGTGATTTATTCCTTGAAGTAAAACGGAAAACTTTTTCAAAATAACTTTCATTGGTTGTTTATGACGGATCAAACCGGTTTGACGATAAATTAAAACTTTTTAATCTATCAGTTACTTAGAAATTAAAAATAAAATATTTTGGAAAAATAAAAATGATTCTTCTTTAGTTAATTTTCCTCTCAAGCTTATAATATGAGCTAGAGTTGTCATATTTTTAATTTTTAACAAATTGCTTAAAACCTTATTGAGATAAACTAAGTAAATTAATTCAATAAATACTTTTTTTTGAGGTAGTACGTAATTGAGCACTTTATTGGACCGTTTTTAGGATGAGAAGCCAATCATTATTGTCATAGGAGGTTATTTAGTACTTTTCACCTCCGAGGACAATAATGAATGTAAAAAACTCCTAGGACGTAAAAGTAAATCATATATTGCCGCCATTACTGTGATGACGTAGCGTGTTCAAAAACAATCATTAACCTAACCTTCATGATGTTTCTTTAAAAACGTTCAAACATTTCTGTTTTTATTCGTAGACTAAAACTTTAAAAGGTGTTCTAATTTTACTTTTTTGTGTGTTTATTTGTGAACGTTTTTGAGTAAAAGTGTGTGTGAAGCTATGGAAACGGATAATTTGTTTGTTTATTTTTCATTATAATTAAACATGTATTCATTTTTTTACGTTTTTTTTTTTCATAAATTGATAGTAAGTAAATAGCGCAGTTTATTTAATGAGTGCTACCTCAAAAAAATAGTGTATGCCATCCGGCTGAGAATGTCTTTATGTCTTGGAAATTTTTCCCGACTCGCTTTGCTCGTCGGTAAATCTAATTGCCGTGACATAAAGACACACTTCTCAGCCTTATAGCATAAATAACTATTTTATACATATTGTAGTGTAAATAGCTATTCGCAATGTCGATAGCTGTGAAAAGTGAAAGTAAAGTTTATTTCGTCGGCAAGCCTCGGGAGCAAATTTATTTGTATTCCTCGGTCTGGCGACCTCGAGAGCGAATGTAATTTTCCCTTGCTGAGAAAACTGGACCTCTTGCTGGAAAACATGTTACAAGTATGAAATTTGATACAGTTTTAGTATCTTGATAAGGAATGTAATAGGAACAACCCAATAGTTATACACAGAGGAATGAAGTATCGTGTACTTGGATATACAGTATAATAAAAGATAAAGAAGTCTCTCCACAAAAATATATTTTCTGTAGCAAAGCGCTTTCAACCTAACAAGAGGTCATCATCAGTGCTAGCCGTTGAATAAAGAAGAGGGTGATAGATTGAGTCTTATAGATCAGATATCAAAGATAGACTCAATTGGATATACAGTGTTCATCATGTAATAAAAATAATGAGTCTCTCTTGTAAATTTCTATATTTAGGAATTTATGAAATCTTTTGGAATAATGCAAAAACCAACAAAGCTGGCTTTCAACACCATAAAGCAGGGATCCCCAAAGTGTAGTCCGCGAACCCCTGGACTTCCGTAGGAAGATTTCAGGGGGGCCGCGAGTTGATAAAAAATAAAACAATGTAGAGGTATATTGTGATGACAGCAATTTACTTTTAACAATTATTTTATTATATACCGATAAGAAAATATCTAATTAATTACCAGTTTGTTATGATATTCAATTGTAAAATATTTTATTTTATATAATAAAAACCAATTAAAAAGGATAGCGCGCTTAACTTTTAATTGTAGAAATGATTATAAAAACGTATCTGGTCTTAGATGCCGACATCCGGCTATAGATATTTTTGTTTTGTAAAAGTTTTTAATAATTAAATACTTATTCGAAGTTTAAATTGTCTTTTCTTTGAAGTTTTTAGTGTGTTTCTTTTAATTTATTTTTTTATTCGTCGATTTATCAGTGCGTTTTTATTGTTAATTGCTTAAAGATTTAAAAATCGATATGATTGGGGGGGTCCACCAATTACCGTTTAAGTCAAATGGGAGTAACTGAAGTTTGCGTATCCTTGTCATAGGAGTCATCATTAGTGTCAGTGAGGTGAAGGAAAGAAATATAAGACTTTTTGACATGGGCGTAGGCAGGGGGGGGCCCGGCTCCTCCTCCCTCCCCTCAGCCGAGCAGGGTTGTTGCAAAAATTATATAAAAACTAGGGTTCAGGCAAGGAAAAACATTTTTTTAAATAAATTATAAGTATGAAAAAATAATTTTTATTATTTTTAATAATTTAGAGCTTAAAGGTAGCTTTTGTCTTAAAAAAATAATTTTTTTTCATAAGTTCGACATAATAACTTTGTAGTGATACTATTAGTAAAATAAAAAGTATAATGTCCGCCATATTTAGTTCAGTTCAATAATAATTTGTATTTTGTTTTATTCTTTAGGTCTATTTGAATAAAACTAGTTTTGATTTGAACTTTAAGTGCTTTGTTTTTTTAAGCAAAACATAAACCTTATTTTAATTGTTTGTAGTACACACACAATATATATATATATATTATATATTATATATATATATATATATTATATATATATATATATATATATATATATATATATATATATATATATGGGCCTCCCTAAAGGCAATCCTTTAGGGTTGCCTACGCCCATGCTTATTGATTTGATATTTTCATAGATTTGAAGACAGACTAATTCAAATTATATTAAGTTGAGGTACTTCTACCGCATAACTCTATTAGCTGGTAATGGTTAACTGTTTTTGAGTGCTGCAGTATTTTTTAATTTTGCAGTGAAATTCTATAAAGATAAAGATGATAAAAATTTTACGTTTTTTTATGTTCACCATACTACATTCTAGACAGGAAGTAAAATTCCGTCATCCCAACTACCTCCTAAGGGTCACTTTTTTATGAAAATTCACTAAAACGGACATGACTTTAAATCATCTTTAAATTATAAGATATTAGCGAAACGATTTTGGGAAATTATTGTTAAGCAGGTCCTTATTAGGAGTGAAATTTCAAGTATTAGTATCTTCGTGACTGGAGGCTACAGCTGTTAGTGATGTGAATAGCGGTGTATTTCACAGTATTTACGACTGTTTAAACTGTTTATGGCCTCTTGTTTAAAGCATTGATGGGTCACGTCCGTGTGTTTAAGTTTATGATAATTGTAACCTCAGTCTTGTAGTGTGAACGTTCGCTTTAACGATCGTCAATATACAAGTTGTTTTTAGCGAATTTCCGAAGTAAATTTTGCTTATGAGGTCATCGGCTTGAAATAGGTGGAAAGTCCTCGTGAAGAAGGCATATATATTATTATATATATATATATATATATATTTATATATATATATATATATTATATATATATATATATATTTGACCCTGCATAGGGTCAAAGGTCTATATATATGTATTAATAAGATTTCGCCAACTTTAATAATTCTTAGAGTGTAGTAGATGCTGCCCACCTGAGTGGTTCCCGCAGGGTGAATACCCTGATGGGCCGAAAGGCCCTAAAACGGGCATTTTATTTTTTATATATATTATATATATATTAATATTATATATATATATATATATATATATATATATATATATATATGTGTGTGTGTGTGTGTGTGTTTTGTTGTATTTTATTCTAATTTTTCTGGGTTGGACCCTCTTATAAATTTTGGGGGTGCTGCCCAAAAAAAAAATTAAAATTTATATTTATTCTCCAAACTACTTCTTTTGACCTGAAACGGATTTTGTGGCAACATTTTTTTTTGTCGGACCCCCCTTATAAATTTTGAGGGTGCTACCCCCGGGAAAATTACAAAAATTGATCTGTCACCTGTATAAATTTTTAAAATACAACACCCCTAAAAAAAATTATAATTGGCTCTAATAACCCAATAATAGGAAACAGTTTTTCTCCCTTGGGAGTAAAATTGCTTTTTTACTCTCTAAAAACTAGTCAATAAACTTTACATTATACACTGTCTGAAGATAGAATATAGGATCTTACTATAAAAATGGTTTTTATACTTTAGGATATAAGTTGAAGCGTTTTTTAATACGATATGATACAATTTTCATCATAGGATATGTATTAAAAACCTATCGTTAGGTAATAGTTATTTATGCAACAAGGGATGAAAGTAAGTTTTACAGCTCAAGTTAAAGTTTCGTCCTAAGGCAGCGCCGAAGGAGGAAACTTCATTAGCTTACGAGGCCGGTAGGCTGAGGGAGGTAAACTAGTTAGCTCCCGAGGCTTGCCGAGGGAGTTAACTAACATTTTGGCTCCCGAGGTTTAACGAGGGAGATAATACGAGAGCTGGAAACTTTCATCCCTTGTTGCATATTAAATTTTATCTACGACTAGAAAACTAATACTAACCACTATTAATATATTCTTCAGCTCCTTAATTGTTATTGTGTTAGTTTAGTTTATTCTTACCATGTCAATTACTCTGATGAAGAGAGAATAAAGCCACTATCTTCACATTATTTTATTGTAAGCTGTCAATAGAATAATCTGTAATACTATATTTGTAATTTAAACATTAGCGTGTGTATATTCTACCCGTAGTACCAACATAACACCGAAAAAATCCTAAAAAGTTCCTAAAATTCCTGAAATTTTAATTAAAAATTCTGTCAAGTTGGCAACACTTTCACTTTTCCTCCCTAGGGAGTAAAAGTACATTTACAGTGTGAGATAACAAGACTTTAAGTAGAACTTACAATACAAGGAGTAGATAAAGCATATTTACCAAAAAGATAAAGAGTTTGGTACCAAAAAGATGAAGTTTTTCTTCACCAAGTTCACTGTTCTCATGTTTAATATTTTTTAATGGGTGCTTCAGCAAAGTCCGTTTTTGTCAAGTTTTTTCTGTTGAGATCCCTTCTCTTCTTGTTAGTCCAATTAAAAATAAGTTGGTTTATAATGTGCAGTCATGCGTCTACATAAACTAGACAACCAAGTAGGGTTTAATGACGCGTGAAATTCATATATTATCTTATGCAGGTCTAACCTTCATCTATAAATTTAATTTATATTTCTTTATTCGGCATATTTTAGTGAGAGCCTTCTTGATCATGGTTGTTAAAGCAATAGTACACTAACCTTCGACATTACGAAGGACAAGGGTTCGCATCCCAGGTTACACTCTTAGTTTATGTTAGATAATTGTTAAAATACAAGTTGCTCCAAGCTTTGGGAACTTTTTTAGTGTAATGGTTGCCACTGACGCCTAAGGTGGCTCTCACTAATAAGCAGAGGCGGACTGACCATTGACGACGAGGCCGGCAGCCCTCCTTGGCCCCTCAGCCAAAAAAACGTGAAAAAACAACCAAAAATTAAAAAAACCAATACTTTTCCTCTATATACCTTCTGTATAAGAAGGTGAGGAAAAGTAAAAATGATTAACATATATAATGTTTGATATATTCATAACAGAAGACTCACAGGGGCCTAAAAACTAAGTCACTCTAAGGTAGGGTCTAAAAAGCTCCTAGAGACGAATGTTTTTAAAATACTTAAAAATATTCTCAATTAGTTACCTAAATTTAGGTCCTTTAAGGCCCCCATTCTTTATAATTGGGCCTTTAAAAATAATGCCTCAAGGGGCCCTTAACATACTTGATCAGGGCCCTAGAGAAATACGAAAGGACCCTTAAGATTGAACATAAAATATTTTAGTTAAAAATTTCATTTAAATGAATAAACTTAAGTTTATTTTTTATTTTATTCACTTAAGTTTATTACAATTTATTTAAATGAAATAATGGCATTTGATTTAGTTTATTAAATATGAAATTAAAGTTAAATAAATTAAACTAAGCTTGCTATAATCATTAATACTAATCTAGTTAAAAGTAGACTCCTCTACTTGGGAAGTAATATAGAATACCCCTCATAATTGGGCCCTCTAAGATGTAGGTTTCGGCCCTTAAAGGCCAAACCTTTAAGGGCCTTTTGAATTTTTGGCTCAGTCCGCCTCTGCTAATAAACCATAATACTCTAAACGGGCTTTAAACTACATTCTTGTTGTTTGCATAATAAAATGCCTCCCCTTCCTCTAGAGCTGTTAAACTCAAAGGGCGTCATAAAGGTCTTTGCCACAGAGGTATACGTATTAATTTCAGATGCAGCGGCTGTTTTACAATCATATCTCCAGAATTCACGAGTAGCAAACCTTTCGTGATTGTCGTCTTAAATAAGCTGTAATATAAATAGTATCGAAGGAAATTACTCCACGAAACCTTGAAACTAAAACAAATGATGAGAAAAACAACAGTTCCTGATACAATTGTTTTGTATCCTTGGTCAAGGATTTGTATTTTTTATGATACAATTTTCATTTCCAGAGGAACACGTCAGCTCTTAAGTGTTAAAACACTCTGCCAAGTTTGGGACTAGCTTTCCCTTTATCGTTTTTAAAATTTCATATATAATCTCTGACCGTTTCTCTTTACATTTTTTAATATCTTCCGAGAACTTTGCCATCAAAAGATGTTATTTGATATTTCCGCAAATTTTCAAAGAAAAAATGTACTTATGAGATTGCTCTCAACGCTGACGCTACTTAGCGGCTGACGTGCGAAGCGACTAGACCGCAGAGCGGCAAGCTTAAGGCCTCTTATTTTGTATTTTGTCTTAAGAAACTTCTTCCAAGTCCAAAACTCCGTTGGATCTTGTTCAGTTCAGATCTTGTTCCGTTGGATCTTGTTCAGTTCAGATCTTGTTCCGTTAGATCATGTCTTAAGAAACTCCTTTTAAGTCCGAAACTTAGTTGGATATTAAATAACACCAACAACCACGTCTCTCCACTAAACATTATCTATTAAATAAATTGACAGAGTCGGCTTTCGGCAAATAGCCATCAACAGTGCCGGTGAGATGTAGAAGGGAGGATTTCGTCCAGTGACTTGTCCGCTACCAGTCACTGGACGAGATCCTCCCTTCTACACCTCACCGGCACTGTTGATGGCTATTTGCCGAAAGCCGGCTCTGTAAATTTATTTAATAGATAATGTTTAGTGGAGAGACGTGGTTGTTGGTGTCATTTATTGTGAAGGTCTCCACGGCGCTTTTAAAAGTCATAGTTGGATATTGTTTCTAATTTCCTAAAACATGATCTTAGGGAACCCCTTTCAATTCTGAAACTTCGTTGGATCTTGTTTGTATCATATCTTAAGCAACTCCATTCAATCTAATATACGACTTAACTAAAAACTGTGAAATTCATTCTTATACATTACCAGACAGACAGCTAAACTACCAATTAAAAAGCACCGCCTTACCTTTGACGGCATAACTTCATATTAATTATATTGGTATAAAACTATTAAACCAATTACCTGACTCTATGATCAAACTAGGGGGTGAACTATTTTCTACAAAATCAAACAGGTGTTGCTGAATAACCCGCTGTATTCTGTACAATCATTACAACGTTTCGTTGAGCGAACCTCAACATTTTCTGGTGATTGAATCCAAAATAAAACTAAGTAATAACTCTTTGGTCAGGCTACGCTCGACCTCTGTATTATAAAATAACCCAATGTCATTCATTTATTAACTTCTGCAATTGATTACTTTTTTAGCTCGTAGTTGACTAGGATTTTAAAAACATTGTAACAAAGACTGGGAGATTATGAGACTCTGTGTGAGTAAACAAGGCGAACCCTAATTTATAGTTTTTTACATAGAACTTCAACCCATTCTGGAGTTTCGAAAGAATGTTTTTGTAAAACAAAAATCTTGTTTTCGTTTGACCGCATTTCCAGATATATTGATTTGTTTACTTGATATAAGAGGAAAATGTAGAAAGGCTCTAGAGTTTTTTTGCGAAGGCAAGAAAACTCTTTGATCGCTTGTCCTTAGTAAAATATCCATTTTATTTCTAGCGGCCTCCTCTCCGCGAACTAACCTCGCTGGATGCTACTTAATACTATTGATCCGATAAAATCCGTAGATATACCAGCCGTATTGAAATAAAACTACATATTTATACATAAAGGGGTATACGTGTGCCAAATTTTAACTTAAAACATAATTGTTGTGATTAGGTATCTATGAAACGAAATTTTAACTTTAACTCATTCCCGACTTCAACTCCCAATCCTGTATGCATACTAGGAATAAACCATTAACCTGGTTTACCCTAGAATAAGTTTGGGTGGTTATGAACATGACTTTAGGTAAAGTAGGGTTAACTGTATGCGGAATAAAACATTAACCTGGAATAAGTCATGACTTTAGGTATAGTAGGGTTTAACCTGTATGCATACTAGGAATAAAACCATTAACCTGGTTTATCCCTAGAATAGGTTTGGGCGGTTATGAACATGACTTTAGGTAGAGTAGGGTTTAACCTGTATGCATACTAGGAATAAAACCATTAACCTGGTTTATCCCTAGAATAAGTTTGGGCGGTTATGAACATGACTTTAGGTAGAGTAGGGTTTAACCTGTATGCATGCTAGGAATAAAACCTTAACCTGGTTTATCCCTAGAATAAGTTTGGTGGTTATGAACATGACTTTAGGTATAGTAGGGTTTAACCTGTATGCATACTAGGAATAAAACCATTAACCTGGTTTATCCCTAGAATAGGTTTGGGCGGTTATGACATGACTTTAGTAGAGTAGGGTTTAACCTGTATGCATGCTAGGAATAAAACCATTAACCTGGTTTATCCCTAGAATAAGTTTGGGCGGTTATGAACTGACGTTCCTATGACGTCACTGAAAGTCTTACAACCACATTGATAATACTGTTACAACTTAATTTGAAGAATCCTCAAAGTTTGCATGTTGTATTAAAGAGCCAATAAGAATAAAGTTTTCAAACTTCATTTTATTATTTGAAATGTTTAAGAGCTCCTCAAAAAAATTGTAACTATGTCTGTCTTGACTTATCTTGGTATAATTTAAATAAAGTTTTAAATTTTATTTACAGATATAAAAATAAAATAAAAAGTGAAATTGCCATGAAGATATTTGGCTAGAGGGCTCTTATTGTTTAAGCGTAAGGCTTAACAATATATCTTTGATCTGTAAAGTTTGAGTTATTAACTTTATATTTTTAATTTCTTTGACTCGTTGTTAAATGATTGAAGTTTTCTCTTTCTTGCTTCGCACTGCGACGGAAGAAATACGAGTGAACGTGCGGTGACCTTTAACGGTTGATGAATATTGTAAAATCTTTTCTTGATTTCCTGAGCAGGGGTTTTATTTAAATTCAAATTAGAGGTATTCGGTCCCTTTGCTGCTAGGCGTCACACCCCTACAATTCCTATCGTAGCACCCACTGTTTAAACGGTGTGCAATTTGTTCAGTGGCGTCATATGAAATCCCTTTGTTCAACCCCTTTTTCAGTGGCGTCATATTAATTCCCTTTGTACAACCCCTTTTTCAGTGGCGTCATATTAAATCCCTTCGTAAAACCCCTTTTTCAGTGGCGTCACTTTAAATCCCTTTGTACAACCCCTTTTTCAGTGGCGTCATATTGAATCCCTTTGTACAACCCCTTTTTTAGCGGCGTCATATTAAATCCCTTTGAACAACCCCTTTGTAAATCTTATTTTAAATTCATTTGACTTAATTTAAGACAAAATAGTGGAAGGATGAAGTAATATTTACGTTGAATTGTAATTATAATGAAAATTAAAGAAAATGACGTCACCAGTGTACAGTTATGGCATCTAGCTACCCAAAGAATAATAAGACGTGTTGTATCCTCCCTCTAAGTATTATAGTTCGACACACGGCTAAAATCAGTTGACAGCGCGGGGGAATAATATGAGGGAGCCAATGAGGTTAGTCCTGAATGTTAAACCACGCCCTCAATTTCAAATCAGGCCAAGCTTATTGGTTCCTCAACACTATTTTCCGTGTGTTTATAGTCTCTTTGACTGCTCTATAGACTTTGTATAACTATGAAATGATCCTGTTAGTCCAAGGTATTTTATTTTTGAGCTGTGTCTCCAAACAACCTCTATATCCAAGGTATTTTATTTTTGAGCTGTATCTCCAAACAACCTCTATATCCAAGGTATTTTATTTTTTAACTGTGTCTCCAAACAACTTCTATATCCAAGGTATTTTATTTTTGAGGTCTCCATATATCCAAGGTTTTATTTTTGAGCAGTGTCTCCAAACAACCTCTATATCCAAGGTAATTTATTTTTGAGCAGGTCTCCAAACAACCTCTATATCCAAGGTATTTTATTTTTGAGCAGTGTCTCCAAACAACCTCTATATCCAAGGTATTTTATTTTTGAGCAGTGTCTCCAAACAACCTCTATATCCAAGGTATTTTATTTTTGAGCATTGTCTCTGAACTCAATACGAACACTACAAACTACCTCTGTTATTGCGACTGTTACCAATTTTGGCCTCGATAAGAAACATTGATAACACAGCGGAAGAAGCTCGAATAAAGTTACATACTTTCCGTGTCCTAAAGCATTAAACTTGTAGAAATAAAGAGAGCTTATGAAGTAAACGGTTTCCATTTAGTTTTAGAGCATATCTCTTCAAGGTTTTTCTTCTCTCTTTATGAGTTCGCCTTTCTTAAAAACACAAAGAGACATCGCAAATAGGGTTGAGAATCAAATAAGATCTTGTCTACAAATTAAAACTGCTTTACTTAATTTATTGTGTTTGCCCGTTTTTTTTTTATTCTACCGCTGAATACTTCTGCTAAGTATGCCTACTATTATTTTAAGGGACGAAACAATGTAATCTCCTCTTTTGAAAAACATTACAGTGAATTTACCTTGAAATAATTCACTAATGGAATAGCTGTCGGACCCTGGTGTCTGACTCGTATAAGATAATTCAAAACCAGATATTTGCAATAGTTCAACAAAGAGTCATGGAGTGCTTTCAGTAGGTTACCGTACTTTGGTATAGTACCGTTTTTATTACTACTATTATAGCTCCTACTACTGGTACTGCTACTACTGTTACCATAGAACTACTGCTACTTATTATTACTGCTATTATGGACTACTACTTCTATGGGTACTGCTAATATTGCTACTACTACTAAGGTTGTACTACTACTATAGATATTTAGTATAGTGCTATAAGTACTACTATTACTATAGATTCTACTGCTATTATATACTACTACTTCTATGGGTACTGCTAATATTGCTACTACTACTAAGGTTGTACTACTACTATAGATATTTAGTATAGTGCTATAAGTACTACTATTACTATAGATTCTACTGCTATTATATACTACTACTTCTATGGGTACTGCTAATATTGCTACTACTACTAAGGTTGTACTACTACTATAGATATTTAGTATAGTGCTATAAGTACTACTATTACTATAGATTCTACTGCTATTATATACTACTACTTCTATGGTACTGCTAATATTGCTACTACTACTAAGGTTGTACTACTACTATAGATATTTAGTATAGTACTATAAGTACTACTATTACTATAGATTCTACTGCAATTATAGACTACTACTTCTATGGGTACCTAATATTGCTACTACTACTAAGGTTGTACTATACTATAGATATTTAGTATAGTACTATAAGTACTACTTACTATTGATTCTACTGCAATTATAGACTAATACTTCTATGGGTACTGCTAATATTGCTACTACTACTAATATTGAACTACTAATATAGATTCTTTAGTATAGTACTCTAAGTACTGCTATTACTATAGATTCTACTGCTATTATATACTACCACTTCTATGGGTACTGCTAATACTTTTGGTACTACTACTATTACTAGTACTGCTAATACTGTTAGTTTATATATTACTGCTAATATAGGTACTACTACTACAATGGGTTTTACTACTATTATTTTAAGCAATACTACTGTTACAATAGATAGGGACTGGAGTTACCTATCTCTCTTTTTATTGTTATCTATAAATAACAATATAAAAAACAAATAAAATAACAATTTTTGTAAAATTATCTAATTGAACTATTTTTACACAATTATAAATTTCCCTAACATACTTCCTACCTTTTTTCACAATTGATTGCCCATTTGTTCTTTTTAATATGACCAACTGTCGATATTATAAGTCCTTTTTAGTGAGGTCTGTTTTTGCAAATAGTCAGTAAAATGAGAAATGTTGAAAAAAGGTTTCTTAGAGAATCTTGAGTCCTTTATCAACAGTTCCCTTCGTTTGATAGCTCTTTTATGAGGAAAATTAAATATAATTATAACCCTAAGTAATTAATTAAAGGGCACCTTTAAAAGTCGGAAAGGGCAGGAGCAATTACGTCAGAACTCAAAGAAATAATTCAAAAGTAAATTATGCAACTCTAGTTATATGAATGCTTAGTATGAGATCACTGTTTTGGCTATTTATTGTCTATATTTTTGTACATACGTATGGCAAAGTTTTTGCTTTTCCTCATTTATACCATAGGTATATAGGAAAAGTATTGTGTTTGCAATTAATTCCGAAACCGAGGATGTCACCTGAATTATCCGTTTCAAGTGTTTTAAGGTTTCCTAAGTAGTTTTCGCAAAGTTTTCTGTCTGTATAGAGATATATTACTAGAGGGGCCCTATTGGTTGAATTTTGAAACATCGAAAAAGTAACCTGACCACATTCGATTATCATTTTCATCGAATAAAAAAAAATGTTTTCATGACGTCATAACTTTGATTGATGACGTCATAATGTTTTTATAAACAATAGGCCTCGTAACCTCCACAACATCTCGCGATTTGCAAAGTTTCGTTTCAATTTGAGAACGCTTTCAAGAGTTATCGTTCGCCATACGAAAGGGTAGAAACTCTTACATACATACACACACATATATATATATATATATATATATATTATATATATATATATATATATATATATATATGCATATATATATATATATATATAATATATATATATATATATATATATATATATATATATATATATTATATATATATATATATATATATATAATATATATATATAATATATATATATATATAACTTTTTTCGGACATATATTTTTGTTATCAGGAAGCTAATAGGAATCGATTCCGATCACTCCCACCCTCAACTTCCGTGTTCCGAACAACCTTATAAGCGTCATTTTCATAATGAAAATTCGCTAAAACAGTAAATTATATAGTAAAATGTTTAAAATACAAATCACAACACAAACAATCTGCGGGAAGCCGAAAACAAGTGATTAAATATAACCTTAACTTCCTCTTGGAGGAGGTTTTAATGAGGTTACACAGAGCCCCTGAGAGCCCCACTAAAAATGTTTCAGGCCTCTCAATGTATTAAGATAGGCTATGCCCCCTCTAGTATATATCTCTATGTCTGTCTGTATGTAAATGTGTGTGTCTGTTATCATCGTAGCTTCCAGTGTATTTATGCTAGAGAGTTGAAACTTTGTACAAAACTCAGTCTATAGGTGTAGTTATGCTATTCAGAAAATATTTTTGATGACGTTATTAACCCACAGTAATGGCTCAGCAAAATTTAAAAAAAAAAACATTAATCGCGGAAAAATGATGCGATTGGATTATCTCAATAGATATAGCCATAGATTGGATTGAGATTTGGCTATCTCAATAGATATAGCCATAGATTGGATTGAGATTTGGCATGGCTACATGTGTATATAAAACTAACCTATATGCCAAGTTTCATCTTATCGTTAGGATTAAATTAACTTTTATTACATGTCTTGTACGTTTTTAATGAATTTTAAAACTTGGGACTGAAGGAAAATGACCTAGTAGTCGACCTCCAAAAAAAAATTGAGAAATAATCCGTTTCAGTTATAATTCAGTACAAGTTTATTAGTCCAAGAGCCAGGACAAAAACATCTTAACTCATTTTGTACTACTTCTAACCAAATGTTTCCGAAAAATATCCTTAAATTATGAAGAAAAATAATAGTCTGCGTATATAGAGTGGAGCCTATCATGTGAATGCGCTTGCTCAAAAGTTTAGAAAATCGCACTAATTTCAGTTTTATAGTAATAAGTGGTTCCCTGTAGGTCGTGTGCAAAACTTGAAGCGAACATTTTTAATATCGAATAACTACAACTAAAGTTATGACAAAATAAATGGCCAACAAAATTCTCAAAAAATCAATATTTTTCAAAGAAAGGTCTTGACTTTGTATAAAAAAATTTTTTTTGTGTTTTTTAAAGAGCCATAACTTTGGTTTAGACGTCCGATTTTATTATTTAAACACTCGTTTTATAGAACATTTTATCTCCTTTAAATGTTTATGTTTTGCACACGAATCCACATTACAGGAAACCACTTATTTCAAGAAAACTGAAATTGGTGCGATTTTAATAAATTTTGAGCATGCGTATCATATGAAGGGCTCCACTCTGGATAGGCAGACTATGCTATCGAATAAAGTTAAGAGCTGATGTAACTTTATTCAATTCAATTCAATTCTTTATTTCTTTCCAAAATACATTTTTAGTACATAGTACATATAACATATATAGAATCGTCAATACAAATAATAAATAAGTAATAATAATAAGTAAGTAATTTACAAATCTCTCTATTTACAACTTTTCCAAGTATGCTATTTTATTAATTTACAAGTTTCAAAGAACTCATATAGATTGTAAAAAGACCCTTCTACAAGGAAGTCTTTTAACTTCTCTAAGAAATCATCTGTATTTTTGCTTAGTTCTTTTAAGAACGCTGGCAAGGCATTAAAAACTTTTAAAATAGAGTAGTGGGGGGAGTTTTCAAAGAAAGAGTGATTATGCTTTGGTAACCTATAGTTATCTCCTCTTGTGTTGTAACTATGTTGAAATCTATCTCCCTGGAATAATTCCTTATTATTTAAGTAATATTTACACAATTCAACTATATACAATGAAGTTAAGGTAAGGATTTTATTCTCTTTAAAAGCTGACTTTACTGATTTGTTATATTTATAGTTAAGAATAATTCTTAAGCATCTTTTTTGGACAATAAAAATAGACTGAGAAAGAGGAGAATGATACCAGAAGATTATTCCATACGACAGTCTAGATTGAAAATTTGACAAATAGACTGTTTTTAACTGGTTAATGTCTAATATTTCTTTAAGTCTATAAATTAATGCAGTAACGGATTTCAATTTATTTTGTAAAATTTTACAATGTTCTTTAAAGTCTAAATTGCTGTCTACGTAGACTCCTAATAATTTAGCACAAGGAACAGTTTTGTATCTGTCATTATTTACTATTTCTTGCCGAAAATAGATAACATTTGTTTTCTCTAAGTTTAGTACTAGTCTGTTAGTCAATGTCCACTCTTCTAATTCATCTAGATAGTTATTTGCTTCTATTTCAGCCTGTATTTGCGATTTACTGCTGATTGTTCCACTACAATCATCAGCAAAAAGTGTGACATCATCAGAGCTTAAGCAATCAGGTAAATCATTGATGAAGATCAGAAACAAAACAGGTCCAAGTACTGATCCCTGAGGAACTCCGACATTTATCCGTTTCATTTCTGATTCTGTATTTGAATCTAAAACAACTTTTTGATACCTATCTGATAAGTAACTTTTTAGCAATTTAAAACATTCCCCTCTGATGCCATACTTACAAAGCTTGTCAAGAAGAATTTGATGTTCGACCAGGTCAAATGCCTTAGAGAGGTCAGCAAAAATGCTTATGACACTGTGCTTAATGTCACAAAAGTCATAAACTTGTTGGATAAAATTATATAAAGCGTTGTTTGTTGATTTCCCTTTAGTAAAACCAAACTGTTTAGAAGAGAAAACTTTGTATTTGTTCCAGAATTTTACTAGCCTAATCTTTATTAGTTTTTCATAAACTTTGCTTATAATGGGTAGGAGAGATATAGGCCTATAATTAGAGCATTTGGTTTTGTCCCCACTTTTATAAATGGGGATGGTTTTAGCAATTTTCAACTTATTCGGAAAAACATCCTCAGCAATAATCTTATTGAATATTAAAGTGAGTGGCTTAACTAAACTATCAGCACATTTTTTTAAAACAATATTTGATATGCCATAAATGTCTGTGGCTTTGGAGTTTTTTAATGATTTTATTATAGCCAACATTTCATTTTCATTTGTATATGACATAAATATTGAGTTTGTTAAGTCATTTATTTTATTTACATTTTCCCTAATATTAGTTGAGAGCTCGAGTGTTGCCCAGCCTGCTGATGATGGCGTTATGCCGAAACCAGTCGAGGGATATTCATATCCAACAGCAAGTATCGACGGTAGCTGATTCTTCGATTATTTCAAATGAATTTACCTTTGACACAAAATGTTTTGTCACTGCAAAGCTCGGTAGTATCAAAAATAAAAAAATGTATGCTAAATGTATGCTAAATGTATCTTTGTTTTTGCTATGTTTCACTCTATTTTGTTTACATGATAAAATAAAGTTGTTATAGAACATAAATATAAGACTTGTTTTTATGACAAAATTATATCTTTATCAAAAAATAAAATAGTATATCAAACTAAAACTTGGGTCATAAATTGCCACCACGGACACTCAAATCTCCAAGCAAAAACTTGAGACCTAAAAAATAAATTTTGATAACACTAAGTTTGTGAGTTTTTTTGAAAACTCTTACGTCTTTCATAGTATTTTCTTTTAGGTCGTCGAATATATCTTTTCTTTTTACAGAGATTCGGGCTTTCCAACTTTTTCTTTCTCGCCTTTTAATCTATTTAAGAAAAATAAATTAATTTGAGAAATTTATTATACAGGGAGGTCTAAAAATCTCCTCTCTATGTTTTTGAAATGTATTAGATACATTTTTAAAACTGGAGAATGTGCATTATGTATATTAAAGTTTATTTTGTCACATTTACAATTAGGGCGCATCCTTCTAGTCGCGTCAAATATTAAATTATTACTATTTTTGCTTACTGGTGTAATTTGTGTTCTTTAGACTAAATAAATTATGTTATATTGGACTTATTATTGGTTTTTTATTGATGTTTTAATTGGACATTTCTTTCCATCACTAATATCTTTCTCCCGTTGAAAGGGTCAAAAATGAAAAAAGGGCGCCCGAAAGTACTAAAGTTAAAAAATAAGTGCCAACTAATAGTGGTGGAGAAAATTTTCCAAGTATAAAAAATAACTTATTTTATGGAAAAATAAAAAACAAGTCTCTCGCAACTCTCCACTGATGTTAAGGTTATAATTTATTTTACCTTGGGAACACAAATCATGGTTAGTAAAATTTATTTTGAACTTTTTATTGGCACCCTTTTACAGTTTTGCCGACTGACTTTTGGTACTCCCTGTATATTACCGAAGGCTTTGAATATTTTGTCAAGGATTTGTACAAAACATATACTATAATTTGTACAAGGATTTGTACAATGCTATGCACAATATAGGGACGCCTAGGATATGTAATAAGCAAAAGGCTACTTTACATCTGAGGACGGTTCCATCATTCGACATTTTTTAGTGAATTTCCTTTGAGAAAAATTCGGTAATGGGTAGGCGTCATGGCGGGAGTCGAAAAAATACAATTTTGCAAAATTTTACATATATATATATTATATATATATATATATATATATAATATATATATATATATATATATATTATTCAGTTCATACTCCTCACCACTCAGCTTTGGTAATCGGTCAGTAATAAATAAACAAAATACTTAGCCAACGTGTCGGCGACTATAATGAAGCCATCATTTATGGCATAACTAAAACATAGTATACACAATATTTCAGAAACAAAATATATATATATATATATATTATATATATATATATATAATATATAAATATGTAAAGTTTTTTTAGATATATATATATATATATATATATATATATTATATATATATATATATATATATATATATATATAATATATATTATATGTGTGTGTGCGTGTACAAAAATCAACCTGGAGAGAGCACGAACCCTATTGAAAAACAGGTAGTAGTGTAGTAATTAACACGCATTTTGCTAATTCAGCTAAATTTTCAAACAATTGGTAAAATTTAGGGTTATAAAATTGCTAGAAATATTTCCTAGAAATATTTTGTAAAGTTAAACACATTTACTAAGGAAAAATAGCATATTTTTGTTTTAATTTTCGTGACCTGTTCAGCGTAATTCTTTATCTTTTTGTCTTCTATTGTCGACTCTTATATTTCACTGTCAATTCACCTCTTGGATGCTCTTAACTTTTTATAAACCTCTTGTACTCTTAAACCATCTCCTGACGTTTGTTCTTTTTAAATTTTTCTTCCTCGAACCTAACTATCTTACTCTTAAGTTTTTCTGTGCAGTGTTTATCTCAATCCATAAGATGTTCGCTCATGTTCTTCCCACCCTTTTTTAAAAGTCTTTTGTCATCTGAATATCTTAACAGCGTAAGATATAACTTAGATCATGAGAAGGTATGAGCGGTTGATCTTGCGGTGTGTAGGGTGAGAAGCCCTTATCGCCCTTGCCGTGGCTCACCCTTCTCTGTTCAGAGTTCTTGTAATACTTGAGTCACTCCCCTCTAGTAAAAGGCCTGACGTCTTAAAGGAACCTTCATATTACAAAGTCTACTCTTACCATGATTAGAAACTCTTATAATTTTTACAAGAGTTATTGTTCTGTTGACAATATAATTGGAACTAACAAGAAAGCTCTATTGGCTAGTCCAAGTCTGGTTCAGCAGCTGAATCTACTGAATCTCCTAAAGTAATGATTTTTCACTGCAATATTCCCTACTGTAAGTTTTAATCAAGGAGCTGGTGACGTAGAACTTATTTTGTTAGTTCATGAGAGGTGAATAAATCGCGCCAAAAGCTATTAACTAAGAAATGTATTTTTTTCTTAGAGTCCTGCAGGTTAAATAATCACCGATGTTTTATTGGTTTGGTTTGGTAGAATGGATAAAACAAACACCGTTTGGTTACGTTACACCATTAAACGAATGAATCCAACAACGTTTAATTACATTAAACCATTTAAGTAGATAAAGCCAACACCGTTAAGTAGATAAAGGTAATACTTTTTAGTTACCCTACACCAGTTTTTGTAGATAAGTTAGTAGACCAAGTTAGTGGATAAGTTTACTGGATAGTTTACCGCCAATACCGTTTAGCTGAGCTGCACTGCACTAGTTATATACAATATAAGTGGATAAATCAATAACTTTTGGTTGCACTACACCAGTTAAGTGGATAAATTGATAATACCAGTTAAGTAAAAGCATATGTCGCATCTATTGTTTTTAATTTTATATTTATCTAATTTGCTAATTTTTTTATTAGCTGAAATTTTTCACACCTGTTTCAAGAGAAGTTCAACTTATATCGTCATCTCTTAAATCTCATGGGGGTCTTTTTCGTTGAATAATATCTCCTTTCAAGCTTTAAATTTAGAACCCTTAACTATTTTTAAAGGTTTATCTGTGAAAGTAGAACTACTTGTATAAATGACAGGAAAGACGTAATACGTGGAGTCAATAATAACACCACACTTCAAACCGGCCTTAGCTTCTATTTCGAACCTTGTTAGCTTCTATTTTCGGCTCCAAGCTAAAGAAACAACAAGGGTTTCAAACATTTTGTATACCAAGGTGTGGGTTTATTTATCCAATAATAGAGGAGAAAGGCGCAGTTAAGTTGTGTTATTTATTACTTTTCCTCATTTATACAATTACATATACTTTTGCATTTAAATGTTATTTATTACTTTTCCTCATTTATACAATTACATATTCATTTGCATTTAAATGTTATTTATTATTTTTCCTCATCTATACAATTACATTTGCATTTAAATGTAATTTATTACTTTTCCTCATCTATACAATTACATATACATTTGCATTTAAATGTTATTTATTACTTTCCTCATTTATACAATTACATATACATTTGCATTTAAATGTAATTTATTACTTTTCCTCATTTATACAATTACATATACATTTGCATTTAAATGTAATTTATTACTTTTCCTCATTTATACAATTACATATACATTGCATTTAAATGTAATTTATTATTTTTCCCTTTATACAATTATCTATACATTGCATTTAAATGTTATTTTTACTTTTCCTCATTTATACAATTACATATACATTTGCATTTAAATGTAATTTATTACTTTTCCTCATTTATACAATTACATATACATTTGCATTTAAATGTTATTTATTATTTTTCCTCATTTATACAATTATCTATACATTTGCATTTAAATGTTATTTATTACTTTTCCTCATTTATACAATTACATATACATTTGCATTTAATGTTATTTATTACTTTTCCTCATTTATACAATTACATATACATTTGCATTTAAATGTTATTTATTACTTTTCCTCATCTATACAATTACAATATACATTTGCATTTAAATGTTATTTATTACTTTCCTCATTTATACAATTATCTATACATTTGCATTTAAATGTTATTTATTACTTTTCCTCATTTATACAATTACATATACATTTGCATTTAAATGTTATTTATTACTTTTCCTCATTTATACAATTATCTATACATTTGCATTTAAATGTTATTTATTACTTTTCTTCATTTATACAATTACGTATACATTTGCATTTAAATGTTATTTATTACTTTTCCTCATTTATACAATTACATATACATTTGCATTTAAATGTTATTTATTACTGCATTTAAATGTTTTATTTACTTTTCCTCATTTATACAATTACTATACATTTGCATTTAAATGTTATTTATTACTTTTCTTCATTTATACAATTACATATACATTTGCATTTAAATGTAATTTATTACTTTTCCTCATTTATACAATTACATATACATTTGCATTTAAATGTAATTTATTACTTTTCCTCATTTATACAATTACATATACATTTGCATTTAAATGTAATTTATTACTTTCCTCATTTATACAATTACTATACATTTGCATTTACACATATACAATTATCTATGCATTCAAATGTTATTTATTACTTTTCCTCATTTATACCGTTGATATATTGTAAAAGTATTATGTTTGCAAAAAATCCGAAATTAGGATGTCACCGTAATCAGGGATTATCCGTTTTAGGTGTTGTAAAGACCTCCTGAGAGGTTTTCATAAAGTTGTCTGTCTGTATGTATGTGCGTGTGTGTGTGTGTCTGTATGTGTGTGTGTTTTGTGTTTTTGATCAATTACAACTGCATGCTCCATTTATTAAATACTACATGCATTTCAACAAGAATGTAAAAATTACAAAGTACATCATGTTCAACTCAAATGACGCCTAATCTACTTAAATATTAAGAAATTAAAGTAAAAACTTAACATACAAAAAATAAAATAAAATGAAAAACCCTTTTAGTTTGCAGTTGCCTCAGATGCTTCTAAAGCAAGGTTAGGAACAATCCGCAAATTAATAACAAATGGAAAAGAAACCATTTAATCTCTATGTTAAAAATAACATGAAATAAAACAAAATGCGTGTGTGTGTCTGTATGTATGTGCGTGTGTGTGTGTGTCTTTATGTATGTGCGTGTGTGTGTGTCTGTATGTATGTGCGTGTGTGTGTGTGTGTGTGTGTCTGTTGTCACCATAGCTTAGATTTTCCACGTTTTATGATCTTGCAAAAATTTCGCTGAGTCATTAATGCGGGTTAATGTTTTGATAAAAAATCATTTTTCGGAGAGCACAACTAGACCTAAAGATTAATTTTTGTACTAAGTTTTAACTCCCTAGCACAAATACACGAGGAGATACGATGATAACTCAGACACATACACACACACACACACACACATACACACACACATTAGGAGCTCTTAAAAGTACCTGAAACCATAGAGATACATACTAGAGGGGGCATAGAATATCGTAATACATTGTGAGTCCTGAAACATATTTTTGAGGCTCTCAGGGGCTCTGTATAACCTCATTGAAACCTCCTTCAAGAGAAAGTTAAGGTTAAAGTAAATCAATTGTTTTTGGCCCTCCGAACATTATCTGTGTTTTAATATGTATTTAAACGTTATTTAATATATGTTATACTATATTTTTGTTCTGTTTATTTGTGTCGCTGGCCAAACTTTGCCAACGCAAAATAATAAATTAATAATTCTTTACGCAGTTCAACGTGAATATATTTGAAACATAACATAAACCTAATCGACAATTAACCGTAAACGATAACTGATTAAACTGATCAAACTGGTAAAAGAAACTTTCTCCCTTGACGTCTTGAATATTAATGTCAAAATTCAATAATTTTCAAATAAAAATAATAAAACAAAACTTGCGTCATGTAGACCGCAACAATTTGATTATTTTGAAAGTCGAAGGCTTAGAATAATACTATATATAGAAGGAGCACAGGACCGTAAACACAATGTAATTCCACTGATAACACGAAAGCTAGTTGACTGGTGCAACTAAGTAATGCTGCCAACCTGACAACAAAACATTATTTTAAATATTTGTCATAAATATCTATTAATGAAGAAAGATTGTAAAGAACAAATATAATTACTTAAAACACCTGCTGAGTATTTAATAAAACTGGTCTTAGATGGCAAAAGGGTGGCGGAATACAAGAATCTACATTTAGTTGTCGAGGACTACTTATTATATATAATTTTAATAAATACGTTAAACTACAATTTAAAATGCTTTAAATATTGTAATGCACCGATATTTATATTAGTATTTTATAAATAATCAATCATTAATTAATAGAATCAATTAATTAATAAAAATAATCAATAGAACATAATAATTCAGCAACCGGAAGCATTGCCAATTTTTTTTAGAAAATTGTATATTGTTAGGGTGGCAGCATTACTTAGTTGCACCAGTCAACCGGCTTTCATGTTATCAGTAGTGCTCCTTCTATATAAAGTATTATTCTAAGGTCGAAGGTAGTCAGGTTATTTTTTCGATGATTCAAAATTCAGCCAATAGAATAGAATCCCTCTAGTAATAATATCTCTAAGCCTGAAACGTATAATTCAGGTGAAATCCCAGTTAAATTTTTTTTCAAACGCAATACTTTTTCTGTATACCTACGGTATAAATGAGGAAAAGTTAAAATACAATATATTTTATTTAAATTTAAATCAACGTCAAGTCAAATTATTTATGGATGATTGAAAGTCAATATAGATTGTTATTTGAAAGTAGCGGCTGGGGCATTGAACCCGTTGGATTTTCTATCAATTTTAATTACATTTCCTTAATGAAGTTTAAATGTAGAATTCGTAGAAGAGTTTTATACATGGGACGTGATTAAAGTGACACAGATCCCTGCCTCGCTAATACATCGATTCGAGGTACCTCGGGTACACGCCAGATGAGATGCACCGACGCACTATTGAATACATTTGCCAAAGTGGTGTCCAATTTCTAAGGAATTTTTATTTTCTAATACAATGCTTTTCCTCCTTACTGAAGAAAAGGAAAGAAAATAACGATCTAATGTAATGTAGCGGTTGTATGTGCAAATAAACTGTTGCGGTTACGATTGTGGGAGAAATTATATAAACAACTTTCCTCTTACTAATTTGAATATGTCAGGCTGTTAAGTTATTTTCTTTGTTTTAATGACTTAATATTGTTCAAATTATACTAATTTGAGTGTTATTAACGTTGTCAGATATGGTATAAGTATTTTGACAACAATTATGAAATAGTAGTTTTAAGGAGGTATGAAGGTATTATGAGGTTTCGAACTAACTGTTTGACTTTGTTGATGTTTCCTCGCCGTAGATCAAGGATCTTGAATAAAGGGGGTGACGCATTAAAGAAAATTTTTTACCCCATGGATGTTGTATGAGATAAGAGAAATAGGAGCAGACTTACCTTCCCTTGATTATTATGCAAAAAGGCGCCAAACGCAGGTTATGTAGCTAGGTTATCGAGTTTGCTTCTAAACTTTCTTCTGTGCTTCTCGTGATTGTTACATTTGAGGTGCGTGTTAAGTCATTTGTGCTTATTTAATTTTAAATTTTGGACTATACTTTGCCGGGTAAAGTAAATTAAATTATCACTCACTTCAGTGAGTGATAATTTAAGCGTGTAAAGCGTGTTGTTATAACTTTCTCTAGCAATAAACAATGGGAAACCATTGAGAGGTAAGTTTGCCTCTAAAATTTAAGACCTGCGCTGTTATAAGAATTGTAAGCATGCGCGGTTTAAACCAAGCATGTGCAGTTGGTTTTTGACGTGTATTTCGCGTTGAATTCTCTGTATTTTTGGTTTTCGATGGGGACACTTTTTTGTGTGGCAAATCAACTTAGTGCGTCATCCCCTTTATTCAAGATTCTTGCCTTAAATTAGGAAGGTAAACGATATATGAAATACTTACTTAAATTAATACTTGCATGCAAGGAGCATAGGATCGTAACGCAATAGAATTCCACTTATAAGGGAATATCGACAACTATAATACTGTCGAGGGTTTGTGGTGTCGGTATCCAAACGGGTCTTGAAATAGATATTTTTAATATTTTCACTCTGGCAGGATTATGCGTTGTATCGACACGTCGGGGTCTCAACACGACGTAACATCGACACATGATTTGGGTAAAGTGTAGAGGTTATGTCGTGTCGATACAACGTAAAATCCTGCCACGAAAAGTGTCGACGTTATGAAGTGTCGAGACCCCGACTTGTCGAGACCACGATGCGGTACCTTATAAGGGGAATCAAAATGAAGTTACATTTTATTATCAGTGTTAGTTCCGGTGTTAGTGATTGACATATATAACATAATGTAATCATATCACGTTTTTTGACAAATACATCGAAAATTCGCTTATATCGTGGCAGTATGCCACTTATATAGACTAGCAATATGACAAACTAATAAAGGACAACAGCCATGTGGCCGCCAAGCGGCCACATGTTTGAAAACTTTTCGTAAGATCGCATTGTAAAACATACAATCTCTTTGGCGCTACTCTTACGCGTACAGTTCACAAGTGATATAGGTATTCTGAACATGCTAAGCGTCGTGGAAGCATTTTTAACAATTGATTTTCTTGAAGAGCTTTAAAAACGTTTTGAATCGAATTGAGTGGTGGAGGGGGGGGGGTATAACTTTCTGTGTAAAGGGTTGTCATTTATATGTTACTTTTGTCTCTATATCTTCGATATATGTATATGGGAGAACGAAATATATTTATAACTCAATGTGTGTATATTTTTACATGTATGTTTTAAAATATTTCGTTCTCTGACTCGGACTTAATACATTTAGTTGTCATTTACGATATACAGCGTATTCAACAGGTATATATGTGAATACGAATACGCTCCTGTTCTCGCACAGTTTTAATTTAATCCCGCCAAAACATCGCGCGTTTTATATTGAAGGTAAAACTTGAGTTATAAGGAAGTTCAAATAAAACAAATCGGGTGCGGGGTACCTCGGTACTTTTTCTCATCACATCGGATTCGCTACGCTCATCCTCCCTAATTCGGGCACACTTCGCTCGTCCTCAGAATATACTAGTCGTTAAATTTATGCTGCATCACGTCATCGTACTTGCTTCGCTCGTCCTCAGATAGTAAATACATCCGTTTCATTTCCAGCGGTCAACCATTCAGGCACTGACCACGCTTAACTTTTATGATTCAAATAAATCATGGAACGAAACTTAGTGCACTTATTTATTACGTGAAGTTGTACACTTGTACTGAATTACCACTCAAATTAAATTATTTTCCGATTTTTTTACATTTTGTTTTTATAAATTGTAAAATCGTATGATAAAAATTGAATTAATGCTGATAATGAGTCTGATGTTAGTGTTATACACAGCCATATGCTAACTAAATCTCAATCCGATAGCATCATTTCTCCGCGTTTTATGATTTTTATGAATTTCGCTGAGTCATATCTGCGAGTTAATGACGTCATAAAAAATATTTTCCGTATAGCTCCACTACACCTATAGACTGATTTTTGTATAAAGTTTCAACTCTCTTGTGTAAGTACACTGGGATCTCCGATGATAACAGACACACACGCATGCTTTACAACTTAGTAAAAACCACTCAGGAGGCCTTAAAAGCACCTGAAACAGATAATTCTGGTGACATCCCCGTTTCGGATTTTTTTGCGAACACAATACTTTTTCTATATTAATTACGGTATAAATAAGAAAAAGTAAAAATGTATTTAATAAAATTGTGATTTCTTTGAATAATAATTAAAATGCATTAAATCTTACTTTTTAAAACGTATCGACGGAGTGGATTGGATTCCGTCTCCCTTGTTGAAGCATAAGCGACTGGATTCCTTCTGCACTGTTCCTACCGCGTATTTAACTAGTGTTGTTGGAACTATCCGCAGATTTGTGACGCTGTGTGTACACTGTGTAGTAATTGGAATTACTTGTTCTTTGGAGGCTTGGAAAAACGTTACAGATGCTGTTCGTATCCTCATTACTTCAGCTCTTATTTCGTGTTTAAATCAACGCCGTGTTTAATTCCCTTCGGGGTTCAAAAACCAACTGTTGACACGGACTTTACTCCGATGAAAATAGATTTATGGGTTGAACCCCCCTCCCTCAATCCCGTTCATATGACAACTGTCCGGGGAGGGGGGTTGAACACCCTAGGAGATTAAACACGGGGAACCCCTTAGGGATTCAACGCGAGGTTGAACCCTTAGGGATTCAACGCGAGGGATTCAACGCGAGTTGAACCCCTTAGGGGATTCAACGCGGGGTTGAACCCCTTAGAGGATTCAACGCGGAGTTGAACCCCTTAGGGGATTCAACGCGGGGTTGACCGTTAGGGATCAACGCGGGGTTGAACCCTTTCAACGCGAGGTTGAACCCCTAGGGGATTCAACGCGGGTTTGAACCCCTTAGGGGATTCAAACCCGCGGGTTGAACCCCAAACATAGCGCGGGGTTGAACCCCTTAGGGGATTCAACGCGGGGTTGAACCCCTTAGGGGATTCAACGCGGGGTTGAACCCCTTAGGGGATTCAACGCGGGTTGAACCCCTTAGGGGATTCACGCGGGGTTGAACCCTTAGGGGATTCAACGCGGGTTGAACCCCTTAGGGGATTCAACGCGGGGTTGAACCCCTTAGGGGATTCAACGCGGGGTTGAACCCCTTAGGGGATTCAACGCGAGGTTGAACCCTTTGCCAAACCCCGCGTTTAAACAAAGTAATTAACCAACTACTAAAGGTGTGTTTCGTTTCAAAATTCTACCCGATATCTTGGCTCTGGTGTCACTGCCGCCCTGAATTAAGCCTATCAAGTATGTATTTATGTAGTCTGTATGTATTTATTACATAAGTTTCATCCTGTGACGAATAACATAACATAGTGACGAACGATATCTACTTCGAACTAATATTTCCTTCTCTGACACACGAATGCCGACAACCTTCATGCACAACAACCTTTGATATGCTTCCATGAATATGTCCATATTATAATTCTTACAATACACATAAATATGTATTGTATAGATCTACAGTATGTGCCTTTGTATTGCTCTGCGCATGTCCTTGCTTGCCCCACAAATTGTATATTTCTATTTTGTGTCCCCCCTGCCTTTCTTTATGCCCCTTCAATATGTTATTTTCTAAACAAATCCAGTTATAAATCCGGCTTCCTTTTACTTCCGCTTCTTAGAGTGAACTTTCGTTTTCTTAATTTCCATAATTATTCGTCAGCTATTTTTATAGATGTACTGTTTCTAACATATTGCCGATTAAAACTCAGGCTTTGTTTATCTACCTAATCAACCTTGAATAAATATAAATTAATTGTAATTTAATAAATTAATATGTCACCTCGAGATTTCATTATGATTTGTACAAAATTACTAAAAAATCTAATTATGTACTTGGAGGGCACAATTCCCTGGTCAAAAATGTCACAATTCATCGTCTTGTTCTAAAAGATCACTATTCCTCTGCTTGGCCACGAAATTCGCGATTCCTAGTCCTGGTCAAAACATTCGCAATTCTTAGTCCTAGCTACGTCATTCGCATTCTTAGTCCTGGCTCGACGACATTCGCGATCTTAGTCCTGGCTTCGACATTCGTGATTCTTAGTCCTGTTCGCATTCGCGTTTCTGTCCTGGTAACACATTCGCGATTCCTAGTCCTGGTCAAAACATTCGCAATTCTTAGTCCTGGCTACGTCATTCGCTATTCTTAGTCCTGGCTACGACATTCGCGATTCTTAGTCCTGGCTTCGATATTCGTGATTCTTAGTCCTGGCTTCGACATTCGCGTTTCCTAGTCCTGGTCATGACATTCGCGTTTGCTAGTCCTGGTCAACACATTCGTGATTCTTAGTCCTGGCATCGACATTCGCGTTTCCTAGTCCTGGTCAAGACATTCGCGTTTCCTAGTCCTGGTCAAGTCCTGGTCATTTTGCGTTTCCTAGTCCTGGTCAAGACATTCGCAATTTCTTTTCCTGTTCAAGACATTCGCAATTCTTACTCCTGTAATAAAGTTGGCAGATTCCTCGAACTGGTCAAAACAGTCACAATGCTTGGACCACTGAGTCAAGCGGTTTCTCGACCAGTATTTTTAGGAATACTTATCAAGAAACTGCTTGCACATTGGTATTTTTACTTTTCCTCATTTATATCGTAGGTATTTTGGAAAAGAATTGTGTTTTAAAAAATTCGAAACCGGGATGTCACCTAAATTATCCGTTTCAGATGTTTTTAAGACCTCCTGAGTAGTTTTTCACTAAGTTGTCTGTCTATATGTGTGTGTGTCTGTTATCATTGTAGCTCCCAGTGTATTTAGTCTAGAAAGTTAAAACTTTGTTCCAAAAATCAGTCTATCTGTGTGATTTTGCTATTCGGAAAATAATTTTGTTTTCTACTGGGGGCTCTCATACTTTAGAAAAAAATCTTTAAAAGAGTATATATTTCATTATATATCTGTCAAAAAATATTATGTCATTATTCTATGTATATATATATATATATATTATATATATTATAATATATATATATATATATATATATTATATATATATATCGTATGTATGGAAATAAAGATATTATTATTATTATAATTATTTATGACGTCATTAACCCGCAGTAATGATTCACACAAAAAGTTTGAAAAATCATAAACGCGAACAAATTTTGCAATTAATTTGTGGTCTGGCACGCATGTAGCCATGTGTAAGACTGACATATGTAAAAGGATCTCTAGGTCCGTCAATTGAAATAAATAAATAAATATCTGCCAAGTTTTATCTCATTACCATTATTAGTTTCATTTTTATCAGATGACTTGTGCACGTTTAAAAAAAATGGTAAAAAAACGGGAAATAATTCAACTATGTTAAAATTTTAACAAGTGTATACCTTTACATAATATACAAGTATTTGCATGATTTTTGTTGGATCATCAAAGTTAAGCAGCACCGAGCATGGTCAGTGCCTGGATGGGTGACCGCGGGGAACTAAAGGAATTAATTTACTATTTTTAGGACGAGCGAAGCGACTCGAGGACGTGTTTCCTAAATAAATTTAACGACCTGTATATTCTGAGGATGAGGAAAATTTCCGAGGTACCCCACCCTATATTTTAATTTTTTTTTATTCACCAAACGTCGTTCTATTTTCAGAACGTGGATAAAGTCAAGTTCAATCAGTTGTTGGTACTTATTTACTTGGTTCCCATCATAAAGTTGGGACCCAAGTAAATATGGCGATATAGGGCCATATTATTCACTTAGGTACCGACCTAAGATTGTTAAATAATAAAAAAAATATTTAACAAACTTAATAGGGGATGTTGAAAAGTAATGGAGCTTTTGTATGGGATTGAGAGGAGGGAAAAGAAGAGATTGATAATTAAGTAAAATAAAGATATATAGTGCGAAAGTACCTTGGTTCCCAAATAAAAATTGGGACCCAAGTAAATAAGGCGATATAGGGGCAAAGTTTCCTTGGTTCCCAACATTAAAATTGGGACCCAAGTAAATATGGGATTAATAAAATATTTATATTTATTTAGGAAAATTACAAAATATTTTTGTTCTCATAGCAAAAAAATTGTAATTTCTTAAAGTCTCAACTCCATTACAAATCGAAACTGAGGGATTTTAATGGAGTTTAGACAGACCTCCTAGTTCCTATACCCAAATCCACTAGATTTTTTCCTATACCCAAATCCACTCGATTTTTTCAGATAAATTGAAGTTGGGAACCAAGTAAATAAGTGCCCAGTTTGTTTATATTCTAGTTTGTATTTTCTCGCACAGAATGAGTCTGACGAGTTTGCTGTCGAAACTGAGTTTGGACACTCTGTTGTTTCACCTAAAAGAAAAATCAAATTTTGCAAGGTTTGTTTCATTTAAAATTAATAGATAGGCGGACCTAGCTGTAGGAAAACTACACTAGTGCTCTCCTGACGCTGTGTTAAGTCGGTTTTTTATTTAAAATGCAAAAACTTTCAAGTTTGTTTTACAGATTTTACTTTGGCTTTAACAAAAATGTGGCAATTTTTGTTACAACTTAAAAATTTTAAATATTTTTTTTTACAATATTGGATTTTTTTATATATATATATTATGTTTATCAATTAAAAATTAAACGTAATTTTAATTTATGTTATAATTAAACATAATTTAATATTTGAACACAATATAATGTGCGAGAACACCAAGGAAATGTAACAAGCAAAATGCAATGCTACATCTGGGAACTGTTCCATCATTCAACATTCATCATCATTGATGGCTTGACATAATGTCATTTCCCACTCTGTTTCGTTACGTTTAACTCATCAGGGCGCCGACAGAGCCTGAATGATCAATAATCATTCATCATTCGAGCCATCAATGATGACGAATGTCGAATGATAAACAGATCCCAGATGTAGCATTGCATTTTTGGAAAATGTAACAATTCCTTGGTGTCTCTCGCACAATATATTGTGTGGTCAACTATTCATGTTTTGCAAAACTCGGTTGTATCAAAATGATATAATTTAATATGTTATAATTAAACCCCTCTTCTTTCTATGGGGGGTTACCCCTCCACCTGAGGGGGGTTTCGTAAGGCTCTGTATTGGGGATATTGTTTATTTTATTTGTAAATGTGTATACTACTTGTAAATCTATTAATGTAGTTGTAATAGTATTAATGTAGTAAATGTATTAACGATGTGTAAGAATTTATTATTTAAAACAAGGTTGACTTCAGTTCTACAATTATTTATAAAGAAAGCTATATATTTCAACCCCTTTGGGTCATCTTCAGGCCTAAACAACAAATAAAAATAAAAGTACAAAACATTTGACAAAAAACATTACAAAAACAACACATTTTAAATAGGTAGCTAAATTAAAATTTTTAAATACAAACAAAACATTTTAAATAAGGTAGCTAAATTAAAATTTAAATACAAACAATACATTTTAAATAAGGTAGCTAAATTAAAATTTAAATACAAACAAAACATTTTAAATAAGGTAGCTAAATTAAAATTTAAATACAAACAATACATTTTAAATAAGGTAGCTAAATTAAAATTTAAATACAAACAAAACAAAACTTTCTATGGTCTTAAGAGGATATAGTAAGTTATAATATTTATAATATTTTGTTTTTGGCTAATGTTTTGTACTTTTTATTTGTTGTTTAGGCCTGAAGATGACCCAAAGGGGTTGAAATATATAGCTTTCTTTATAAATAATTGTAGAACTAAAGTCAACCTTGTTTTAAATAATTATGGAGTTCTACAAAAAAGATGTTCCGCTAATTAACTTGCTAATTATTTTTTGGTATTAATGTTTAAATTTGAACTGTGTTACAGAGACGCCAGGACTGTGGTACTGAGTAAAGGAGGCTCAGGACTGGGTTTCAATATAGTGGGTGGTGAAGATGGTGAAGGCATATTCGTGTCCTTTATACTGGCTGGTGGACCTGCTGATGAGAGTGGTGAGCTAAGGCGAGGAGACCAGATACTCAGCGTCAATGGAGTTAATCTCAGGCAGGCAACTCACGAGGAAGCCGCCCAGGCTCTCAAGGTAACACTCTACTCAAGTGTGTTCTCGACTTAGTATACAGTTTATTTTTAATTGTTAGCAATGTATCGTAGGCTTATGAAAATTCAGGTCTTTGGGTAATAACGATGTCAAGGTAAATTAAGAAAACGACGTTTCACTTGCACTGTGGGATTTGAGAAGCAAACCAATCTATGATTGGTCAATTTCTGATGTAAGTTGCATACACTTAAAGTTGACCAATCATGTTGTTTCTATGTTTGTTTACTAACCAATCAATTATAGTCACTCTCACACACTACTACTGTTGTCATGATTCTTAAAGATCGTTAACGAACTGAAAAATATTTTAGGTGTGCTCTAATATAGCTTGGTAAAGTTAGGTTTTAATAAAAATTAACCCTGCTATGATAGTTCATTATGTTATTCTTGAATTTTAATTAACACACCTGTCCAAACTATAAGGATGTGACAACAGACTGCGTACTGTCATTGGTAATATTCGGAATCTCAATCATAAACAAAGCTGTTGTTTATATTTTCCTCAGCTGTTTTTTACTTCTTTGTCTAAAATGCTAACGGAATATTTTGATAGTTGATTGCTTTGATGGACTTATATCAGTTTATTTGAGTTTCTTCAATTAATACTGTCTGTTTAGTAAGTAGTAGCTGGTGCAGTTTTACTAAACTGCACTGAGAAAAAGAAAAACACTTCATTTAATCAGTGTGATTCCGTGGCTTTATGTTTTAAATCATTTCATTATTTCATCATTTATTTATCATACATTTCATTCATTCATTAATTTATTCACCACATTTCATTCATTTATTATTCACACCATTTCATTCATTCATTCATTTAATATTCACACATTTATTCATTCATTCATTCATTTATTTATCACACATTTCATTTCATTATTTATTCACATTTTATTCATTCATTCATTTATTTATTCACACATTTCATTCATTCATTCATTTATTTATTCTCACATTTTATTCATTCATTCATTTATTTATTCTCACATTTTATTCATTTCATTCTATTTATTCACAATTCCATTTCATTCATTCATTTATTTATTTATTCACACATTTCATTCATTCATTCATTATTTATTCACACATTCATTTCATTCATTCATTATTTATTCTCACATTTTATTCATTCATTCATTTATTTATTCTCACATTTCATTCATCTTCATTTAATTTTTGTGATGCCTTGACTGTATGTTTTAAATTATTTTATTCATTCATTTATTCACAAATTTCATTCATTCATTTATTTATTTATTTACACATTTCATTCATTCATTCATTTATTTATTCACACATTTCATTCATTCATTCATTTATTTATTCTCACATTTTATTCATTCATCACATTAATTCCTTGATGTATGTTTTTAAATAATTTTATTCATTCATTCATTCATTTATTCACAAATTCATTCATTCATTTATTTATATTCACACATTTCATTCATTCATTATTATTTATTCACACATTTCATTCATTCATTCATTTATTATTCTCACATTTTATTCATTCATTCATTTATTTATTCACACATTTCATTCATTTATTCATTTATTTATTCTCACATTTTATTCATTCATTCATTTATTTATTCTCACATTTCATTCATCTTCATTTAATTTTTGTGATCCTTGATGTATGTTTTTAAATCATTTTATTCATTCATTCATTTTATTTATTCACACATTTCATTCATTCATTTTCTTTAATTATTGTGATGCCTTAGCTGTATGTTTTAAATAGAGTTTAATCCAGAATAAAATCTAACTTCCTTCATACTGCCAGGGCCTTTTTGGTATTCCCCATTCGCTCTGTCTCAATTTGGCATAAATTCTTCAAATTTGGTATAGATGTTCCTCTGGCTTGTCTTCCAATTTTTGATATAAGGTATAAGGTAAAAAAAATTGGGTGAAAATAGTTGGTTTAAGAAAAAACTAGATAAGGTAACGAGCTTGATAAAGCAAGGTCAATTTAGAATAGAAAATACCTAGTTAAACAGAAAGTAATATTTTAATGAAGATTGAAAGAGATTTTGCTTGTATAAACCTAACCTTTTACATGACGTTTCCTTAGGGCATCCTTTATGGTACCCTTTATGTATACTTAAGAGAACACAAATTCTAAGCTTGTTTCAAAAACCCTTTAGAAGATCTTAAGGATTACTTAAGAAATCCTGTAGGTATCCTTAATGTAGAAAAAACAAATCTTAAGCTTGTCGTAGGAACTCTTAAGATCTTAGGGCTTCCTTACAGAATCCTTTAGGTCTCCTTAATGTATACTAAAGAGAGTTCGAATTGTAAGCTTGTTTTAAGAACTCTTAAGGTCTTAGGGCTTCCTACAAATCCTTTAGGTCTCCTTAATGTATACTAAAAGAGAGCACGAATTGTAAGCTTGTTTTAAGAACTCTTAAGGAGTTTAGGCTTCCTTAGAAGCCTTTAGGTCTCCTTAATGTATACTAAAGAGAGCACGAATTGTAAGCTTGTTTTAAGAACTCTTAAGGAGGTCTTAGGGCTTCCTTACAGAATCCTTTAGGTCTCCTTAATGTATACTAAAGAGAGCACGAATTGTAAGCTTGTTTTAAGAACTCTTAAGGAGGTCTTAGGGCTTCCTTACAAATCTTTAGGTCTCCTTAATGTATACTATAGAGAGTACGAATTTTAAGCTTAGGCCTTAAAGCTTTCTTAAACTTAACCTTCTTTCTATAGAAGCTACCTTTCTTAACCTTTTGGTCCTCTGAATATATACTAAAAGATGTACAGATTTTAAGCTTATTTTGGGAACCCTTAAGGAGTGCGCTTTTAATATACAGCCATAAATATAAATGTGAACCATACATTTTTATCTATAAATATATATTTTAAATTAAGACTATGTGATTTTCAGGGGCGGGGCAAACAGTCACTCTGGTGTGCAATATAGGCCGGAGGATTACAACAGATTCGAAGCTAAAATCCAAGATTTAAAAAATCAAATGTCCCAACAGCAGAACATTACTTGCTCGGGCACCCTACTCCGCACGTCCCAGAAGAGATCACTCTACGTCAGGTAGGAAGACACAGTCTTACTCAACTCACCGAGCTGTTACCATCTCGGAAAAGAAAATAGTTTTATGTATTTATAACTTTCATCTTTATCTTCATGGCACTGATGATGGCCTCATGTTAGGTTGAAAGAGCTTTGCTATTTAACTATTGTTTTTGTGGAGAGACTCTTTTCTTTGTTTCTTAGTATGAATAACTCCACTTGTGCTCAATCACATTCAAATATGATTTTGTGATATGATTTATTATAATTGATGTTGATAATTAATATATTCATCATACAACTAGCGTTCACATAGCTTCTGAATGTTTTCTTGGATCAGAACAAAACTTAAAAAATAATCAACTATATGCTGCTGAAGATTAAGCTTTTTTAAATAAGTCGCCAAGATACAATCTTCCTGTGGTTAATAATACCTGTGCACTTTTAATGAATCCCATTCCAAAATAAAAAATTTGCTACATTTGACATGATGTGTAAATTTGATTTTCTTGAGATATCTTTTGAGTTTTTTTCCACATATGGGTGTTTATAAATGCATTAATTAGTCATAAATACTAAATGCATAAAACCTTTTAATATAAAAAATATCCATATCTAATATTTTTTATTTATATGTATTTCTAATGTGAGTTCTGACGCAAATCATTACTCACACTCCCACTTAAGTGAGTAATTTATTACTTTCTAACATTACTATTTAGCTGAAAATAAATGAATTATTGATAATGTTGATAGTCCAAGAACGGGATAATAAAAAAAATGAATTAATGTGGCGACGTTTCGGCCAAGCTGGCCATTATCATGCCTTAAAAAGAAATAGCAAAATCCACCCTGTTGTAAATATAGGGTTTTATCAGAAAATAATTAAAAGTTAAATAAGGCATATTAAAAAATAAGGTATATTCCTAAATAAGGCATATTGAATATGCCTTATTTAACTTTTAATTATTTTCTGATAAAACCCTATATTTACAACAGGGTGGATTTTGCTTTTTCTTTTTAAGGCATGATTATGGCCAGCTTGGCCGGAACATCACCACATTAATTCATTTTTTTATTATCCCGTTCTTGGACTATCAACATTAAAAATAAGTTAAAAGGGACAGCTCAACGTCTTGATCATGAATTATTGAATAGTATTTATTCTCTAAAAAGTCATACTGTTGTGGATTCATATGGCTCTGCTTTTGATTACAGGGCGCTGTTTGACTATGATCCAAACAAGGATGACGGCCTGCCATCGAGAGGCCTCATGTTCAGGTTTGGAGATATACTCCATGTCACGAACGCATCAGATGATGAGTGGTGGCAAGCCAGGAGGGTTCTACCTGGTGGAGAGGAGGAAGGCATCGGTATCATACCCTCGAGGAAGCGTTGTGAGAGGAAACAGCGGGCCAGGGACAGGTCTGTCAAGTTCCAGGGCCATATACCTCAGGGCATGGACAAGGTACCGCTTTATATTTGAGTTTGTATCCCTAAAGTAAGAGTCATCCGTAATGTAGCGGATTTGGTACATGACTATTACTTTGTGAACTATATACTCTTTGGCTTAGTTTAAAGAGAGATCATGAGTTTAATCCCAGCATGGGCTTCTTGTATTTATATGAGAGGGATCAAAATTCTGTCTTATCCTTTGGATAAGACAGTTAAGCTAGTGGCCCCAACCCTAAACAATTTCAGGCACTCGTTAGTGATCTTTAACCAGGAAAATGTAGTGCCATCACTGTAATAAATTTAATAGTGTTTACGTTGTGGTCACATGATTTTAAGGAATTGGTTAACAATATGTTGAGTGGGTTCATGTAATTCCCTAATTTAAGTCTTCCAGTTATATATAGAATACGATTTTTACTTCCACTTTGGGGGACATCTTTAAGGATGTAGGACATCATGGATGAAAACACAATGCTCTAAAAAACTGGACTTAGTCCAAACATAAATCTTCTTATTTAATACCTAAATCACAATGACAAGAGCTTATGAAATTTATTAGACGCAATATTCCAAAATGTGTTGAGCTTACTATAGTGAGTGGATCCTTGATGCATTCATAGTAGACCAATCCCTCTTATACTAATCTCACTCCAAGATTCCAGAAAAGCCCATGGGATCTTGTTGTTTGTATATAAGCTGCATGAGAAAGCACTTGGAGCCAATGTGAAGCCACTTGGAGCCATGTGAGGTCCACTTGGAGCAATGTGAGTCCACTTGGAGCCAAATGTGAAGTCCGTCACGTGATTACAAATAACTAGACCTATGAAGGAGAGTTAAGACTAGCTTTGGTGCATTAATGCACTGAAGCTGCATTAATGCGGGGGATGCAGTCTTGCCCAATTTCGACTAACTTAGGCTATGTCCAATGGAAAACAAATTAAATTTTCTCAAATATTTTCTTGATACCACTGGAGAAAACAGTCATTACACCTTGGTATGATTAGCTCCTGAGGCATAGCTGAGGAAACTCCCTGATTCCCAAGGCATAGCTGAGGAAATTCCCTGATTCCCAAGAACTAGCTGAGGGAACTCCCTGATTCCAAGGCATAGCTGAGGGAACTCCCTGATTCCAAGGGTAGCTGAGGAACTACTTCCAAGGCGTAGTTACTCCTCCAAAGCTGAGGGACTAGATAAGGCGTAGAGGAAACTCCCTGATTCCCAAGAAATAGCCGAGGAAATTCCCTGATTCCCAATGCATAGCTGAGGGGACTCCCTGATTCCAAGTTATAGCTCCCTGATTCCAAGGCGTAGCTGAGGGAACTACCTGTTCCAAGGCATAGCTGAGGGGAACTCCCTGATTCCAAGGCATAGCTGAGGGAACTCTCTGATTCCAAGGCGTAGCTGAGGAAACTCCCTGATTCCCAAGAAATAGCTGAGGAACTCCTATAGCTGATTCCAAGGCGTAGCTGAGGAAACTCCCTGATTCCCAAGAAATAGCTGAGGGAACTCCCTGATTCCACGGCATAGCTGAGGGAACTCCCTGATTCCACGGCATTGCTGAGGGAACTCCCTGATTCCCTCGGCTAAAGCTTCTGGAACCAACAAAAAACGATAGGGCATACTGACTATGTTTTCTCCCTTGGTGAGCAAATAACTATTTCATATTTATTTCATTTAATTATCGCCGTATTGTTTTAACAAGTGGATCCCCTCTACCTGTATAATGTCAAGTTAATATACTGACTGTTAGTGAATCTTGTTGGGTGATCTAAAGTGATCCAAGATTATTCCTTAGGATTGTTTCTTTAATGCGCTGTTATGTGACATAGTTGCTGCTTAGATGCTTTAAGCTGTGTGCTAAGAACTTTTTCTATTGTTTTTTATGTCCTCCAAAATTAACTCTGGTTTGTTGTCATTTCCAGCAATCTACTTTAGAAAGAAAGAAGAAGAATTTTTCATTTAGCAGGAAATTCCCATTTATGAAGAGTAAAGACGACAAGTCAGAGGACGGTTCAGACCAGGAACGTAAGTTTCCACTTTCTCTTAAATTGTTTTCTTCTTGGTTTTGTGTGAACTGAGTCAGGTGAGGTAAAACTTAACCTACTGTTTAAAAGCTTTAAAACTCGTTTTAGAGACATGAAGCTTAGGGTTGTTACTAAGTTTAAGAGTTTGGTACTAAGCTTAGGGTTGTTACTAAGTTTAAGAGTTTGGTACTAAGCTTATGGTTGTTACTAAGTTTAAGAGTTTGATACTAAGCTTAGGGTTGTTACTAAGTTTAAGAGTTTGGTACTAAGCTTAGGGTTGTTACTAAGTTTAAGAGTTTGGTACTAAGCTTAGGGTTTACTAAGTTAAGAGTTTGATACTAAGCTTAGGGTTGTTACTAAGTTAAGAGTTTGGTACTAACAACTTCAATAGATTATCTACAAGATTTTTTCCACCCGTAAAAAAATTCTCTAAAAATTAACAAGTTATTTAATTGTTTTTATTTATTTAGACATTTTGTTGTATAGCGCATATTTTTTAAAAAAAATTTAATTAGTAAATGTTTTTCAATATTTTTCTAAAAGTTATAACTTTTCTTGACCTTAGTGGATTGTACACACATACTTACCTCTTCAGACTCCCTTCATTCATGTCATTTGATAAAAATTAAGTATGCTGATAATGTGGTCCAACTTGGCAGATTAGGTTTTATATAGATCTAACCATTTCAATATTGTGTGTGCACTATAAGTGCGCCAAATTTCCAATTGATCCCGAGTTTTGAAATTTTCAGATGTACTTAATGATGGTCAATTGCTTAAAAAGTATTTTCAAAAAGCACAGCTAGACCTACAGTCTATCGACTACTTTAAAAATCTTGACAGGTCAGTTTAAGCACCACCAATTATTAAGAAAAAAATCCCTGCAAGAAGGGAACAGGAAAAACTATGTAAACAAATCAGGTTATTTTACCCGTATTTTCTTGGCAATGTTTTTTTACATTTCTTTTGTGTAGTTTTATTTTAAAATATAATTTTTAAGATTAATTTGAAAGTAGTTTTCAAAACGATGTAATCAAAAGAAGAACCATAAGCAAAGTGAAAGATTGCCAGGAAGAAGATTTTTTCCTTACAGCAGGTGTGGTGGTAGGGATTTTTTCTCTTTTAAAGTGAGGGGTTGGCAGCGGCTTCTCTGATTGGTTAATCCCTAAAATACTTATGACCTTGGGGATTTTTAAACTAAACGATAGACTGTAAAGGTTGATTTTTTTTGTCAAGTTTCAACTCTCTAGGAGCTACTGCTAATAACACACACACACATTCAGATAGACAACCTGGTAAAAACCACTCAAGAGGTCTTCAAAACACCTGAAACAGATGATTCAGAAGAAATATCTGTTTGAGATGTTTAATGGAAACAAAACAATTTTCCTATACATCTACGGTATAAGCTTAGGATAATACCAATATTGAAGGAGCATAGGAACGTAAACACTATGTAATTTCTCTGATAACACAAAAGCTGGTTTACTGGTATTCTTAAGTAGAGTTACCACCATAACAACAAAACATTATTTTATAAATGTGTCATAAATATCCACTAATGAAGAAATATCGTAAGCAATAACTTAAATTATATCATAAACAAATATAATAACTTAAAAAAACCTAGTGAGAATTTAATAAACTCGGTCTGAGCAAAAGAGTTGCACAATACGAGAATCTGCATTTAGTTGACGAGGACTACATTTAAGAATTTAAAATGCTTAAAAAATTGTAACTCAGCGATTTCTATATAAGTATTTTATGAATAATCAATCATTAATTCATAATATAAGATAATAATTTTGCAACCGGAAGTATTGCCAACTTTGTTATAAGAAAGTTGTATATTGTTAGGGTGGCAGCATTATTTAAAACCACCAGTGTACCCATAGAGATATACTAGAGGGGGCATAGCCTATCTCAATACATTGAAAGGTCTGAAACATCTGTTTGGGGCTCTAAGGAGCTCTGTGTAACTGTGTCATTGCTCTGTGTCATTGACACTTCCTTCAAGAGATAGTTAAGGTTATTATAAATCAATTGATTTTGGCTTCCCGCTCACTGTTTGTTTATTTGATTTGTACATTCAGCCTTCTACTATATAAGTTATTGTAGTTTTGTTCTAATTATTTAATTATATTCATAAGCGAAAGTGGTCAGGTTACTTTTTCGATGTTTCAAAATTTAGCTTTAGAGCCCCTCTAGTAATAATATTTGTATAAGTGAACCGGCTTTACTGTTATCAGTTATGCTCCTTGTATTTATACAGTCTATCGTTTAGTTTAAAAATCCCCAAGGTCTTAAGTATTTTGGGGATTGACTAATCAGAGAAGCCGCTGCCAACCTCTCACTTAAAAAGAGAAAAAAAATCCCTACCACAATAACCGCTGTAGGGAAAAAACCTTCTTCCCGGCAATCGTTCACTTTGTTTGTGGTTCTTCTTTTGATTACATCGTTTTGAAAACTACTTTGAAATTAATCTTAAGAATGATATTTTTAAAGTAAAACTACACAAAAGAAATGTAAAAAAACATCGCCAAGAAAATACGGGTAAAATAACCTGATTTGTTTACATAATTTTTTCCCGCTCCCTTCTTGCAGGGATTTTTTTTCTTATGAATCAGTGGTAGGTCAGTGGTGGTGGTGGTATCAGTGGTGGTGGTTCTAAACTGACCTGTCAAGATTTTTAAACTAAACGATAGACTGTAGTATTATTCTGAGGTTATAACAAAGAAAATGTTGACATGTTAACAACTTAACATTCTTCTATTTTTTATTTTTTTATTTATTCTTGTTGTACTGCTTTACCACTGGGTTTTTCATACCTTAACTCATAGAGATATATTACTAGAGAGGGCATAGCCTATCTCAATACATTGGGAGGCCTGAAACATCAATTTGGGGCTCTGTGTAACCTCATTGAAACCTCTTTCAAGACTGAATTAAGGTTATAATAAAATAATAGTTTTTGGCTTCCTCACATTGTTAGTGTTTTGATTTGTAATTTTAACGTTCTACTATATGTTATTGTAATTTTGTACTGATTATTTCATTATATTTATAAGCAAAGGTGGTCAGGTTACTTTTTTGATGTTTCAAAATTTAACCTACAGTTTAAAAAATTAACTCTAGTAATAATATCTCTATGCCTTAACTAGTACAACTGAGTTACAGGGTTTGGCCAAAGCTAGTCCAATAGACTAAATTTAGTTTATTTGGTAAAAGTTTAGTCAAAGCTGCTTTAGTCTAAACTTGAAGCCATCAGTACACAAGTTAATGTTTTTATTTTCTTGTTGGAACAAAATTCAGTTTACTGTTCAGTTCTTACCTCACCTGACAAACTATTGTTTAGATGGTTAGAATAATTCATTTATTTGTTTCTACAGTTTGATTTGATAAAATGACAAATTTTCTTCCCCTTCCCTCTGTTTGTTTGATGTTTTTTTTTTTTATTTAATTTAATTGATTTTAATTAAATGTTTAAAATATTTCCTGTAACGCCTTGTTTTGATGCCTTTCTGTATGATTTTCACATGGAAACTCCGGCATGGTTTGTTTGTTTCAATGTTTTTTATCAACATTTGGAAATGCAATATTTTCAAATTGATGGCAAAGCTAGCTATGTAGAATGAGTTTTGGTTTTTAAGGTGATGTTACATCACTCTTAAAAATTATTGTAGATAAAAGCAAAAAATAAAGGTGAGAAAGATCCTATTTACTATTAAGTAATAAAAATTAAAAAAAAATCATTTTTTTTTTAATAAAAAAACATGTCATCAGGGCTGATTTTGCCTTTGGAAAGTCTCTCAAATAACCACAATACATTTTTAATTTTCCTCATTTATACCGTAGGTATATAGGAAAAGTATTGTGTTTGCAAAAAAAAATCGGAAACCGGGATGAAAACGGAATAATCGGTTTCAGGAATTTTTAAGGCCTTCTGAGTGGTTTTCGCAAAGTTGTCTGTCTGTATGTGTGTGTGTTTTATCATCCTAGCGCCCAGTATATTTATGCTAGAGAGTTGAAATTTTGTACAAAAAGCAGTCTACCGCTGTAGCCGCGCTATTCGGATAATATTTTTTTATGACGTTATTAACCCGCAATGATGACTCGGCAAAAATTCTGAAAAATCATAAAACACGGAAAAATGATTGAAATTCGGCACGCATGTAGCCATTTGTTTTTTATAAAATTGTAAAAAATCAGAAAATATTCCAATTGAGTTGAAATTTAGTACAAGTGTACCCCTTGACGTAATAAATAAGTGTACTAAGTTTTGTTATAATACAACAAGTCTATCTGCGATTTTTGGTGGATCATAAAAGTTAAGCAGCATCGAGCGTGTTTAGTGCCTTGTTAAATTACCACTGGGAACGAACCGAATGTATTTATCATCTGAGGACGACCAAAGCGAATCCAAAGATGTGTTGCAGTATAAATTTAGCGACTTGTATTTCTGAGGAGCGAGTCCGAAGCAGGGAGGATGAGCTCAGCGAATCCGATGTGATGAGGAAAAGTTCCGAGGTACCCCGTACCTGATTTTTCCAAGATGTAAAGTAACTAATGTGAAGATATTATGTAATTTAAACTAATTTTATTATAATTAACTCATTTAATTCGAGTTGTGTAGGGAAGGGACATATCAAGCAATATTGGAATGAATTGTCATATTTTTGCGAGGATACTATAATACGACACACAGCTAAAATCAATTGACAGCGCGCCAAAAATCTGTGAGGGAAAGAATTCTATTGGTTCAGACCGACCCCGCTCTTTCCCCCTCCACCTCATGCCAACCTCGGTATAAAAAATACCTTTTTCGTAAATAAAATCATTAAAAGGCAACACTGGTTGTAAATATTTGTAACCTCGCGTCGCTTTTATTTCCCTCATTGTGCATATTGATCTGTTTGATTTCGTTTCGTTTCATTCCAATCTGTTCAATTCGTCCAATTATTGCGAAGTTGTAATATGATCTGAGTACCTATATATGACGCTTGGACATTGACGTATTCTTCAAGCATTTCTTGCTATTTGAGTACAGCGCAGGTTTTGTGCTCTGTCAACCAAAAGACAGCATTTTTTTTTGAAAATGCCATGTCTTTCATAGATGACAGTCTTGACTTTTTAAGTCTGAATGCATATTGTGTCATATTATTTTTATAAAATGAAACAATACGCATTCAATTATACAAACTTGACATAAAAAAGCAGTTTGTTTTGGAAAAAGTAGTTATAGCTGACAATTTATTTAAATCGTCAAACTTTTTATCATAGAACTATTATGATCCATTGCATTACGTAAATTAACAACTTTAACTCGACTTAATTCATACTTCCGAACAAATTTAAAGCAACACTAGTTGGTAAATTTATAAGATACAACAATATTCCTTCTTAAAAAGTAAATAATAATTTTAAAATAAAAAAAAATATATATCAAATAAAAGCAAATAATAAAATTTCAAAACATAACCTGACTTTCAGTGTTGCCAGAGTAGGGAATTGTTTTTGTTACATAAAAGAAGGATTTTTTTTTATTAAAAAAAGAGGGTTGAAAGCATTGAATTTTGGCGGGCTGTCAATTGATTTTAGCCTTGTGTCGTATTATAGATCACTAGTTTGGTTACCAACTGGTAACAATCATCGAGGTCTGAGTTTAGTTATGAGTATAGATTACCTTGTATGCTGATTAACTCGCCACAATATGTTTTATTAAGTTGTATGTGTTTATTACCAATGAGTAATTTAAGTTGTCAGTCTTCCCTCTTGAATTTTTAACATTTTACCAATCAATGAGGCATTTTTGAAAGATTTGTTGAGTTTGTTAATATTGTTGGATAAACTACTTTCACAGACTTTTCACAAATATTTCCGCTTGAACGTATAATTATCAGTCTGATAGTTAAAGTTTAGCTTGCCTTGTTGTATTAGATTTATTTAATTTTTGATTCTTTGAATTAAGTCTCGGTTTAATTTTCTGTGGGTTATATTTTGTTGTTTTCTTACCCATGCAATTTTCAATGTCAGACTCCGTTACATAGCTTGCAGACTGCCATCTCAACCCAGGCTGAGGCAGATTTAACCAGCATGTTACCTTGAATTAAACAAAAACTTCTACCCGAGTTTCTGTTTCTTCCTTTACTTATCTGGGTCCTTTTCTGCCACCCTCCCTCTCCCCCTACTTCTTTCAAATTTTTTTTAGGCTTTTTATGACCAATAACCATTTTTAGCAATCAAGTAACTATGAAAAAACAGGTCAGGTAAATTACCAGTTTGTAGTAGTTATTATTTCTGATTGATGGTTATTATTGGTTTCTAGAGGTAACCAATGGTAATTGGTAATCATTGCTTAGAAGTATAAAGTTAAATCATACTTTTCACAATTTATTTAATTAAGTAATAAAATAAGCAATGTGATTGTTACAAGTATTAGAGCTAACACAGTTATCTTTAGCTAGAGACTGGTTTTTGAGAAAGTGACAAAAATGAAGAGTGTTTGCTGGGGTTACTTAGTGTTGATAGTTTTTAGTATGGTGTCAACCTAACCTCACCATGATGTTTTATTAAAAAAACACACTTTAATTAAAAACAATTAATATATTGTCAACCACAATAGTTTAAAAAATTATAACTGACCGGTTTCGACTTTAGGTCATCATCAGAGCTGTTTACAGACTGATTATGACGTTAAGTCGAAACCGGTCAGTTATAATTTTTTTATACTATTGTGGTTGACAATATATGAAATGTTTTTAATTCTAGTGTGGTTTTTTTTATTAAACATCACGGTGAGTCTATACCACAAAATCTCTGTCAAAACAACTAATGGTTAAAACCTAACCTGTGGAGTTTAACATCACTAACTTAGTCTTCCCACCAATAAGCTTTAATTGATCTCTAAACAGAGCTTGGCTTTTGTCTATAACGCCACTTAGATTGCCTTAACAAGTAAAATCATAAATTAACAATCCTTACAAAATAAATAGTTAATTGAAAGAAATGTAAAGTACAGAAGTTAAAACAGTAAAAATCAAAAGCAAGAAAGTATATAAAGGATTGTATCAATAATGAATAAATAACATAAAAAAATAAGTTATAAATAATAGTTATTTATGCACCAAGGGAGTAAAGAATGCTATTATTTCCCTGAGTAGTTAGTTGGTTTCTAAGGCGTGAGCTGAGGGAACCAAAGCATTAACTCCAGAGGCAAAGCCGAGGGAGGTAATTGTGAGGGGAAAAATAACATTTTACTCCCAAGGTGCATACAAGATTTTATCTCTAGATGTTGATTTTATTTTAATACATTTTGTTGTATTTTATTCTAAATTTTTGGGTCGGACCCCCTTATAAATTTGTGGGTGCTGCCCCCCAAAAAAATATAAATGATATTTTTTCTGTCCCAAGGAAATTTATTTTGTGCTTACTTTTATATATACAATAAATTATTTCTTTTCAAAAGTGTAAAATGATACCAACGAAATTTGTGACATTAGTACATGGGTTGAAGAAGGAAACATAAGACCTCATAAACAATATATTCTCTGTGCATATCCACCAAAACAGACTGCTTTGTAAATGTTATACTATTTAAAGTGATACAGTGGGTTCTCTTTGGATAGTTTTTTATATAAAAACTCAAGTTTATTTAGAATGAGTCAATACTTTAGCAAAAGTAATAGAAAAATTAAAAAAAAAAAATAATGTAAGAAAATGTAGCATGATTTCACTTAGTTATATTTCTATCAATTTAAGTTCTAATTAATATTTTTAATTTAGTCTGAACTTTTTTTTCAAATTTCTTTTGTTAAATATTATAAGTTAATGATTTGGTTGTTTTGGTTGACTACTCTGTATTTTTACCTTTTGGTCCTGTTAAATACAAATTTTTGAGTACCGAGTGAACAAACTTAAAACCAAAACTGTGCAATATTTATAAAACAGCTTAGCTAACAAAGTAACCTGTGTGTGTGTGTGTGACAGAGTCCCCTTCCACACCTCTAGAGGGAGATAGCAATTCGTGTGAGTACAGAACACCTTCTATTAGCACCCAATTTTACACAAATATTTTATGCATCCTTTATTTACAACTTTTTAATTCGTATATTTTCAGAAGTAAAATCTTTTAATTTGCAAATTTGATTCTTTATTATTTTTGTTTTATCGGTAATAAGGCATATTCATTTTCTTTCTCAAGAATTTTGTTTTTTATTACATAATTTTTTTCTTTTTTATATCTCTAACATTTTTCTATATTTTATCACTTAAATTTCTTCTTTATTTTATCACATTTTTTTCCTTATCTTTTAAATATTTTTCTTTATTTTATCACTTGATTTTTCTATATTTTATCACTTATATTTCTTCTTTATTATATTACTTCATTTTATCACCTTTTTATCCTTATCATTAAATTATTTTTCTTTATTTTATCACCTGATTTTTTCTTTATTTTATCTCTTACATTTCATCATTATTTTATTACTTACATTTGTTAAAAGTCAATTTATATATATATTTTTTTTTAATTTAAATTAGGTTATTTTCTTAATAATTCACTACTTTATTTATTTTAATGCATGATAAATTATTTGTATTTAGCAAATTTTAAATATAAAATGTTTAGTTATTAAAACTATATTGATGAGCAGTTTTGAACTATTTTAATTAATGTCAAAATGCCAAATTAGTTAATGTTAATAGCCAAAACTCTACTTTTTATTAATATTTTGTGAAATACGTTAGCTTTTATAGTAATTTGCAATAGCTGTTAAAATTGTACCGTGACATTATTTTGGTTATAAAAAGATGTTGCAACACCAAAATATCCAAATATACCAAACCTTTATTTAAACCAGAGCTGGCTTTTACTCTTACAACCAATTGCAGTCCGCTATATGCAAAGAGACTAATACTTAAAAGAGCGTACATAGGCAGAATAACTAAGTGATACAGGATCTGGAAGTGAAACAGCTTTTACTAAGTGTAACAGGACTTACTCCTGCTAGAGTCTCCCTAGAGAGAGACTAAATACTTCCCACCTCTTTAAAACGTATTGTAGCACCCACTGGAGAAACAGCAGGCATTTTTCTGCAACGTCATATTAAATCACTTTACAACACAGATAATTATAGAATATCTGCAATAAATAGTAATTAAAACTTATTTTAAATTTATTTTACTTCATTTAAGACAAAATAGTGGAAAAATAATCTAATATTTACATTGGATTGTAATTATTATGAAAAATTTAAAAAAAAATGTGTCACCAATGTACAGTATGGCACCTAGCTACCCAAGGAATGATAAGAGCTGTTGTATCCTCCCTCTAAGTATAAGTCTCTTTGTCACCAATGTACAGTTACAGCATCTAGCTACCCAAGGAATGATAAGAGCTTTTGTATCCTCCTCTAAGTATTAGTCTTGTCACCAATGTACAGTTACAGCATCTAGCTACCCAAGGAATGATAAGAGCTGTTTATCCTCCCTCTAAGTATTAGTCTTTGTCACCAATGTACAGTTACAGCACCTAGCTACCCAAGGAATGATAAGAGCTGTTGTATCCCCTCTAAGTATTAGTCTCTTTGTCACCAATGTACAGTTACGGCATCTAGCTACCAAGGAATGATAAGAGCTGTTGTATCCTCCTCTAAGTATTAGTCTCTTTGTCACCAGTGTACAGTTACAACATCTAGCTACCCAAGGAATGATAAGAGCTGTTGTATCCTCCCTCTAAGTATTAGTCTCTTTGTCACCAGTGTAGAGTTACAACATCTAGCTACCCAAGGAATGATAAGAGCTGTTGTATCCTCCCTCTAAGTATTAGTCTCTTTGTCACCAATGTACAGATACAGCACCTAGCTACCCAAGGAATGATAAAGCTTTGTATCCTCCTCTAAGTAAGTCTCTTTGTCACAATGTCGACACCTAGCTACTGATAAGAGCTTTGTATCCTCCTCTAAGTATTAGTCTCTTTGGCTCATTCTACAAAGTCAGACTAAGGTTCTCATTTATTTCTTTTCTCTGGAATTGATGATGGTTGTAAGACTTAAAGCCTTGTATGATTTTAGTGAAGGTTTTGTGGGGAGATACAGGTGTCATAATATAATTGTGTGTTATTTCTCGTTTACTACGGTAACACCATTATCAAAGTATTTTCATTGTAGTATTTTGACTCGAGACAATTTCTCCATTTGCCGGCATCCAGCAAAATTACGCATTAAAACTTTAAAGAAAACGAGTTTGTCTGAAAGAATAATTATATATTTTATTTCCATAAGTAATAATTTACATTTGTTACACTTAAAGTAATTATTTACTAGGAACAATTACAAAAAAAACATCTTCAAAACATAAATATTTTTAAAACAAAGTTATTAAATAAAATAATATCTTGACTAATTGTACTAACATCTAAAGAAAAAGGCAACAGTTCATAGAATAAGTATTAACAAGCCATATTTTGACCCTTGAAAATGTTATTGATTCAATGACACCAGATTGCTCTGTATAATCACTTCTACTCATTTCATTTTACTTATTTTTTAATAAATTTTACTCGTGAATGCATGTTTTTGTTTGATCAAAGTACAAAGGCACTCACTGCATGATGTTTATGGTTTTAAACATGTTCTCAGCTTTCCTCGTGGATAGTAACTCTTTTAAATAGGATATCAGATGCTTTTAAGATGTGTTTTCCTCTTTAATGCTTAGTTTACCAGTATGATAGCATCCATGTTAAAGTTATAAATGTTCAAACAGCAATGTGTAGCAATACCATAGATACACTTTAGAGCTGCTCCAATTGAACTTGGAAGTTATATTTATTTATGAAACATGAGCTATTAGCTGTGTTTGCACTTCCTAGCCCAAAGCTTAGTCATAAGCTATTAGCTGTGTTTGTACTTCCTAGCCCAAAGCTTAGTCATAAGCTATTAGCTGTGTCTTCCTAGCCCAAAGCTTAGTCATAAGCTATAAGGTGTCTAAACCAACAAGTATAACCTGTACTGTTCCCTTACTATTGGTTTTAGTCTTCCACAGGAACCCAAAGAGACTAAAAACTATTAGAGGGAGTACAGAACCCCATTAACACAGTGATAAGGGGTCTGGAAGTGAGACAGTTTCCATAGGTGCCGTAACTGTACTTACCCCTACTATAGTCTCCCTAGAGAGAGACTAGATACTCCTCCACCCCTCTACAACTCCTATTGTAGCATACACTCTACTAACGCCGGCAATTTTTCAGTGATGCCACATTAAACCACTTTATTCAAAACTAACAATTAAAGAATATATGCAATAGATAATAATTAAAACTTATTTTAAATTCATTTTACTTGATTTAAAATAAAATAGTCGAAAAATAATGTAATACTTACGTAAAGTTGTAATTATTAGGAAAAATAAAAAAAAATGATGTCACCAATGTACCGTTACGGCACCTAGCTACCCAAGGAATGATAAGAACTGTTGTATCCTCCCTCTAATAGTATTAGTCTCTTTGCAGGAACCAAACCATCAACACATAGTCTGTTTGTGACCCCTGTAAAAGTGACTGCTGAGTCACATGACATTTGCCATGAGTAATATTTGGCACTTGTTTTTCTCTGCATGATGATATTCCTGCTTATTTTAATCTTAACCATTTATGTCTTTTTCTGCCATCTTAGTTGTAAGAAATGTTTACTTCATTTTCCAAGATTTACTGTACCCTAATATCTTATTTCATGCTTCAATCAACAATATTACTGTTTGGCAGTGAAGTATATGTAACTTTACTATTTAATTAGAACTAATGTATTATTAATTGCATTTAATTACCCTTCGTAACATGATCAAATAGGTATGAAGAAATGGTTGGCCCTCTCAGCCTTGATTAAGATCTTATGTATATTCCTCTTCTGGCCTAAATTTGGCTGATGCATGTTAAATAATAATATTTTACACTGTTAGTATGTTGGTAACTTAAATATGTTTTGTGATTTTATGTTACAGCGTTCATGCTCTGCTATGCTCAAGATGATCCCAGCTCAGAAGGTATTAGTCTAAGTGACATTAGTTTAATTCAATTACTTATTGGTAAGAAACAACTCATTCAAACACTACTTCCCTTCGTATTGGATGCCCTTTGAGTTGGAATGAAACCACGTTACACCTGTATTTAGTTACTATGCTACCTATAGTCGGAACCTTTTTTTTTATTTTTATATTCTTCCACTCGACAGACTCCTTAATAAGAAAACACAAGTTTGCAGCTTAATATTAAAAGAGAAAATAGTACAGCTAGAGATAACTTCTAGTAGTCCGTGAGCCAGACCTGAATACAAAAATACAAAATGTGACTCATTTTGTACTATTTGAAACCATTTTTTTTTAAAATATACCTTAAATGCTGAAGAAAAAACTTAGTCTGCTTATCCAGAGTGGAACCCTTCCTTTATATGATTGCACACGCTCAAAATTTTAGAAAATTGCACAAATTTTAGACTTCTTGGAATGAGTGGTTCCCTATTGGTCATGTGCAAAACTTGAAGAGAACATTGTTTAAAGCTGACAAAGTTTCCAATAAATCGAGTGTTAATTGGTAAAAATCATCTTACTAGAACCTAAGTTATAGCATTCCCAAAATGACTTAAATGTGCACAAAAACAAATTTGCTGACTTTGTAAACAATTTTTTAAGGGGTTTTGCCAATGATATTACTTTAGTTTTAATTATCAGATTTTGATAAATAAATTCTCAATTTATTAGAAACTTTTGGAGCTTTAAAAATATTCTTTTCAAGTTTTCGCACGACCAATAGGGAACAATTTGGTCATCATTTATCATAGTCTTAAATATGTGAAAAGAGACAATAGCTTTATTAAAGGTCAGATGTTAATCAGCACGACACCAGAAACAAAAAAATATATATAATTTAAAAATTATATATATAAGCGTAAAAAAAAAAAATATATATATATATATATATATATATATATATATATATATATATATATAATATATATATATAATAATCAACACAGACTTACCAGATCTGAGACGGGTTTCTCTTACTTAGGAGTTCAGCTGTTCAACACCCTCCCAGTAGAAATTAGAAATCTTGAAGACAATGATTTTGATATAAAAATTAAAAATTTACTGAAAGAAAATCCTGTATACAAAATTGAAGAATTTTTTTCTTTATTTTTAAATATTATGATTGACGTTTGTATGTTTGCCATTGCAAATCTTGAACAATAAAGCTTTTATTTATTTACCACTTATTTTAAGAAATCAAAAATTTGTGCCATTTTCTAAAATTTTGAGTGTGTATAATCATGAAGGCCCTTACTCTGGATAGGCAGTCTATTGTTCTTTATAGTTCAAGGTATAGTTTAAGAAACATTTGTTTAAAGCTGTACAAAATAAATCAGGTTTTTTCAGGACCGGTTTCTGGACTATAAATCTTAATTATGTCACTAGATTTGGCAGATAATTGTTTTGATTACATTTGCCCAGTTAGCTTTTAATGTCAAACTTCTACATTTTTATTACAAACCATGGCCACAATTTTCATTCGAATCTCAACTTATTTGGTTTACGCATTATTAAGGACTATAAATGCGTCGTTAAAATTTAAAAAGTTAGTTTCCAGTTTCCAAGCATGAAACACACTCAGCAAGACATAGTACTGACTCAGCTTTATTTGTTATGCGTATTGCGGGATGGAGAAAGACCGAATAGTTTTGTTTAAATCTACAAGTATTTTTTTCTAAAGTTAGTTTGCTAGGCAGGTCAGAGAATAGAGCAGGATGACTTTCACGCAAGTGTCAAAGGGGCCCAATACTCTTAAGGTAAAGCCTAAAAAGCTCCTTGAGACAAATGTTTTTAAAGTACACCAATTTTTTAAAAAATATTCTCAATTTGTTACCTAAATTTAGGTCCTTAAGGACCCCCATTATTTATACTTGGGCCTTTAAAGATCCCAAACGGAAGACTAGGGCCTCAAGGGGCCCTTAACATACATGATCAGGGCCCTAGAGCAGTACAGAAGGACACTTAGATTAAACATTAAATAATTTAATTAAAAATTTCATTTAAATGAATAAACTTCAGTTGTACTCAAGTTTATTTTATTCTACTTATTTATTTTATTTACTAAAGTTAATTTTAATTTATTTAAATAAAATATTATAAATTTGATTAATTTTATTAAATATGAAATTAAAGTTAAAAAAATTAAATTAAACTTGCTATAATCATTAATACTTCTCTAGTTAAAAGTACACCACTCTGAGAAGCTATGTAGGAACCCCCTCCCCCCATTGGGCCCCTTGAGATGTATGGTGGGCCCTTTTAGGCCGAACCCTCCTTGGACCTTTTTGGCTCAGTCTGCCACTGCTTATAATGATAAAGCAATTTTACTGCAAGTTTCCCTATGCGACTTATTTTGTAAGGGATCCACTGAAGGTTCTTAGTAATGCTATTTTAATTGTTTCACTGAATGCTTGATTCTTGTTAAAAAAGACTAAACATTAACAAAGACTAAATTAAAATAAGAAATAGTTAAGTGCACAATACCATTTTATATATTGTAGTTCAATATATCCACAATACAGTGAGGTACTCTGATAACTTTTAGATAGCTTTTACTCCAATTAGCCGCCTGTTTTGTGAAATTTAATTTTTTAAGTTCAAGTATATTGCTTAGAATGATTTTTCTGTCTTTTTACAAATGTTTTTGTATCTCCATATTCATGCTGACTTGCCACTCTAAATATCTTGTTAAATGTTCCTGTCATGAATAGTTAATTTATATATTTTTTTACTTTAATATATATTTATATATAAAAATTGATCTGTTGTTAGATATTCACATAAGAAAATTATGCTTATTTAAGCAAATTCGCAAAGGAAAATTCTAAAAACAGCAAGATAGAAAAAACATATATTTGATTTATAAGATACTATTAAGGTCTTAAGTTTGACCTAAACTAAGGTTTATTTATGGTTTAGAGATTTTTTAGGAGTACCTGACATTGTACAAGCTCAGAATCATTATTTTAAAGGATAAAAGATTTAAGGATTTCCATTCCTCATATAAATTAGCTGCCTCTTTGGTCGAGGTTTTTAAATCATCAGTATTTATACTGACCTTTGACACCACCGAGTTCTGGGGTTCGTGTCCCAGGTTACGCTCTGATTTTAAATAAATTATTGCTAACTTTAGATTAAACTTTGAATTTAACAGTTGCCACAACCTCCTGAAGGTGGTTCCTGCAGGGGTTATCCCTGATGGGCCCAAGGCTCTAAACAGGCATTATTATTTTTATAATATTCCTCGCATGAAAATCCTTGAAGCCCTGGCGGGAATTGAACCCAGGCTACCTGGGTGGCAGGCAAATGTGTTAACCACTACACCATAGAGACACATAACTATAACTCTTTACTTTTTATTCAAAACTACTGAGCATCAAGTGAGCCAAGTAAAGTAATTACACTCAATACTTTTTATTTGTTAGTGATTTGAAAATATGTCTGTAAAAGTCCCTGCTCTGTGATGCCCTAATAAAGTTACCCATTTCCCTGAAAAAGTTTGTTGCATATCCCTGTAAAATTGTTACAGAATTTTCTTTGTAGTTTATTTATGACTTTACATGAACTGACTTGCCAAGAAAAATGTTTTTATATCATTTTGTTCTTTATGTTTTAAATTTTACCAATTTATGTCCAAAGTAGTATCAACTGTTTGTAATTATATCTGTATCATTTCAAAATAATTCTTTCTTCATAGATATATTATTAGAGCTTTTGAGGAGAAATAGGTACATTAAATAGGTAAATTGAAATAGGTAAATTCTACTAAAAGTAGCATCCTTAAAGTTTTATTATTGGATTTAAATTCTTTAGTTAAGAATCGGGGAAATTGGATATTGTTTTCCTTCTTATTCTTTTCTTCTCGTGATAAATATTAACTTTAATTTTTGTTGATAAATAAAAAAATATTAATAAAGTAATTCATAAACTCTTCAATTGTGGCTTAAAGCAAGTTTTTAGATTTATTCTTTATTTACGAATGTAAATAGAGCATTTATTAGATATGAATTTAAATTTGATTTCATATTTATTTACTATGAAGCGCATTTGTTGGTCTTCTGTATGACAACATTTGTCCGCATTCATGAATTTTCGCTGAGTAATTTTTGACGTCATAAACAATTATTTTTTTCATAGCACAATTAGACCTAAAGATGGACTTTTATACCAAGCTTCAATTTTCTTGCATAAACACTCTGAAAGCTTCGATAATAATAAGATTAAGATTTAACATTTCATACAGTGGTTTAAGCTAAAAGCAAAAACCAACAAAGGGAAAATATGTCACATTAGCTAATTTACAGAAAAATTACATTTTAAACTCTACAAACTCCTTTATGCTGTAGAAGACGTATACACATGTCATAATAACACTAAGACATAATACACTCTCACATACACATACAGACTGGCAACTTTGTAAAAACTACTTAAGAGGTCTTAAAAACGCCTGAAACGGATAATTTGAGTGAAATCCCATTATGATATTTTTAGTGGAAACTCCCATAAGGAAAAGTAAGAACAAATTGTGGACAAAATGATCAAAACAATAGACTGACAAATACAAACCTTATATTAAATTAATTAATTATTTTAAATTAATTAAACCATTAATTTGAATGAGCTGTTTTTTACTGTTTTTGGTTCTTAAAGTAGTATTTATTTGCACTTTCCTCTGCTGTATGTTATCCAGTGTAATTTTCTCTGGTACTCAAATTTCTTAATTAATTTTTTTATTCAATTTTCTAATATTATTTTTATTTTAAGAAGTATAATATTATTGATTTATGATTTTTAGTTGATAATAATTACCATCTATTTATTCTACTCGGTAAAGTATTTGATTTTACTTTTTTTTTTCTTTTATAAAATGCTTTTATTAACAGTCATTACGCAAGAAGAACATTTGCCCTAACAAAATTTTTCAGAATTAAATTTGATTATTTATTTAGTTGTTCGAAATTTAAGTGGCAGTGTTTAATTAAAGAACGTTTCTTAATTATGTGCGACTCTATGAGATAGTTGTCAGGTTGGCAATACCAATGGCGGGAAAACGAAAGGGTGATCAAACAGTTTTTTTTATCATAGGATCAGCACAGGAGCCAATTGAAATTACTCTTTTGTTTCTTTATTATTACTTAATTAGTGATAAATGATTTAAAAATTGATAGAACGACCATCTGTGCTATAAAAATTGTCAATATTTCATAGATAAATAAATTATTTTAAACAATTTAATGCAATAAAAGAGTAATTTTGTGAGTTTGTGCAAATTAAACTTATTCTAAAGTATAAATTAATTAACAATAAATAAATTAAAACAATGTATTGTGAGTTTCACCTTCTTATCAGTTTATTTAAAAAAACTTGTGACAGCCCATCTAAGAGGGGTTTTCCAATGAAAGAGTGACTTTAGTAAGTTTAAACACCCTAAGAAAAAATTAAAAATCTCGTCAAAAATAATAAAAAAATAAGAAACCCTAATTCATATTATAACGTTGATCCACCCTTTTGTTATCGGTTTCTTATAGGCGTTGCTACAAACTTTAAATTGTGAATAGCACATTCTTTAAAAAAAGAACTAATGGAATATTGTTTGGAAATAAAACAAACAAAAAATAGTGCCATTTTGAAACGTAAACATCAGTTACGTTTCACTATCATAAACTAAATTAATTATATTAATTCACACAGTTATAATCAGTTGACAGCCCGGGAAAATAATGTGAGGGAGCCAATGAAGTTAGTTCTGGATGTTAAGCCACGCTCACTATTTCATATCAGACTAATCTTATTGGTTCCCCAACAATATTTTCCACACTGTCAACTGATAATAACCGTGTGTATTACTATAATTATAAGTAATTTATTGAAATATTACCCTAAATTTATTTACTTGTGTTTCATTTTATACATGAATAATTTTTATAATAAGTTTAAATACTGCTACCAATTAGTATCTGAGGTTCAGTTTATTTTTTCCTTAAAAATTAACAAGTTAAGTTGATGAATTGGTAATGAAAATTATGAGAAATTTGATTATCTGGTTAGAATTTGTTGATATAACAGCATGACACGCAACTGCTTCAAAGTTTTGCTTTTTATTTTATTTGTGTTTTTACAAACAAATGGAGACCATTTTATAGTAAATGTAACAGTTTTTAGTAACAATGCCTGCCGTAACATTGTCATGTTGATTTTAGAAAAGCTGTGGTTTTTCTTTAATAACATAGCTTTGTTTGAGAAACTCTGACCTATATTTTGGAGGTCATGTTAGAATGTATTTTCTCTGGGATAGTTTCCAAAATTGAGTTGCGAACCAAAAAAAAAAGTTCAGAAAATTCTCTAGTTCAGAAACTAAAATACTTTTCGTCTAGATCAAAAAGAGATTTAGTTCCATATTCAGAGAGATTTTCCTTACCTATAACTAACCTATTTTTTAACGTCCCTTAATGTCTATCAAAGAGCAACAAATTTTTAGCTTCTCTAGAAACCCCTTAAGTTATAGGTATAAACATATCTTCAAATACAGGTTATTAATTTTTTAGATGTAAAATGCAGTTTATGAAAACAGCAAAAATTGTATATGCAATCCGATAGTGATAGCTTTTTAATTATTAGAGCTTACCTAGAATAGTGCCTTGTGAAGAGTTGCTAGAAAACAACATAATGACTTTACTTGTGCCCAAAATGAAATATTCCAATTACTTTCTGTCATGTTGTTAGGTCCACTTATTCTTCATGAAATTTTGCTGGATATTATATAAGTTTATAACATCATTATTTTGTATATGCACTTGTTAGACATTCCCCTGTAAATACATGTTGTACTAATTTTTGGTGTATTAATAGAAGTAATGTTGTAATGCCTCCTTAAAAGTTTTAATGAAGAACCATATATTTATGACATTATGGTAGATTTGTTATTAATAATTTACTTGTTAAATTGTTTTAACTATTCAATATTTAATATAAAAAAATCTTTTAAAAAACAAACAAGGACTGAGAACACAAAACGTTTATGTAATTTGTAAAAAATAAGCCTTGTTTTCAGTCTCATTCGTCAAAAATAAATGTCTACTAAAAAAAAAATAAATCAAGTACAGAGATCATCAACTGTAAAAATAAATGTCTACTAAAAAAAGAAATAAATTGAGTACAGAGCTCATCAACTGTAAAAATAAATTTCTACTAAAAAAAGAAATAAATCGAGTACAAAGATCATAAACTGTAAAAATAAATTTCTACTAAAAAAAGAAATAAATCGAGTACAGAGCTCATCAACTGTAAAAATAAATGTCTACTAAAAAAAGAAATAAATCGAGTACAGAGCTCATCAATTGTAAAAAAAATGTCTACTAAAAAAAGAAATAAATCAAGTGTGGAGCTCATCAATTGCAAAAATGAATTAATAATAAATAAATAATTCAAGTGTGGAGCTGATCTATATAAAAATAAATCTATACTAAAATAGAAATAAATGGAGAACAAAGCTCCTCAGTTTTCATGAATATTTGATAAATAAAAATTGGAAAAACATTCTCTCTCCATTCCTTTTATTGATCATCTCCACAGCAGCTCCATTTATTTACTTTGATTTTATTTTTCTCTTCTGTTATATCCTGTGACTCAATTATTACTGAGTAGATTTGTTTATAATTTGACTGCATACTATACTTTTCTGTGGTATATTATTGTTTCTACGACAAGTAGGACTAAGTGACAAGAGGTGGCGAATTTCCACGCACAACTATTTATTCTACTTTGAGTCAACTCAACATTGAAAACATCAAGGCAAATTAGCGGATGTTGAAGCCTCTTGATGTAGAACTTTAGTTAATGATTAGATTTTAATTATAGTATTCCTGATTTATTTGAGTGAATTTCAGAAAAATAAATGTTGGAGTGGAAAGTAATGACATGGTACAAACAATTTCTGCTTTGCTTTGGCGAGTTTCAATATTGAGTTTAGGACTATAGTAACTATGGTAATGAGTGGAATAAATCTACTTTCTTTAATAAATGAAGGCATAACAGTATTATCTACTAAAGACTTAGTTGATGGAATCTACAATTCCAATGTTGTAACACAATAGTCCCAATACTCAGTCGGTTGGGCATGGGCTAGAAAGAAGGAGTTAATTAATAATTAGTTAAACTAGTTTATTCAAGTATTAAAACAAAATCTAATCGGCAAAAAAAATAAACGTTTTTCTCGAGGTTTCACAAAATCACCAAACGTGATTTAAAACTAGTGAAATCTCGAGAAAACAAGGTAGGAATCAGATATCTCAGTTATAGAAATCTATAACTGTTATAATGTATGTTATAAAGTATATCTGCCTATACAAAGCCCTATTTAATTAAAAATAAAGAGTGATCTAACTTGAGTGAGCGCCGTGGAATGATCTACAATATTAACAACACCAACTTCGTCTTTCCGCCAATCACTCGCCAATAAGCTTTTATTTACTCTGAGCAGAGCCGGCTTTCGGCTGTAATGCCATCTACAGTGCCTAAACAAGTAACAATCATAACTTAACAATATAACTTATTTAACCTTATTATATTGGTTCTTATAATATAAGGTCCAAAAAAAAACACAAAGTTAACACATAAAAGCTTATTGGTGGAAAGACAAAATTTGTGTTGTTAATAAAGAGTGATCTATTATTTGCTGACTTAAAGGTTAAGTGTAGGAAGTTTTGTGTGGTTTTAATGTTTGATGTTGATTATCTAGGTGGAAGTGAGGAGCAAGTTCTGTCTTACGAGGGTGTTGTTCAGGAGCAGATAGAATACACTAGACCTGTCATCATACTGGGGCCTCTTAAGGACAGAATCAACGATGATCTCATCTCGGAGTTTCCTGACCAGTTCGGCTCTTGTGTGCCACGTATGTAAACAAACAGATGTTATTTAAGAATTAATTTTAATGGACTGTAAGTTTAATTAGGAAAAATAATAATGAAGACAGAAGTCGAGTTTTGTTAGTTTAATTTATTTCATCAAAGCTTTCGCACAAGCGATGCTTGGCATCCTCAGTGAATCTAATAACAAGTAAACAAAACCATAAACCAATTACAAAAAAAAAAAACAAATAAAAATATACATACCAAACAAGGCAAAAAACAATTCAAAAAGTTAATATTAAAATAATCATAGCCCGAACTTACAATAAGTAATATAGTTACACTACCACATATGTAAAACAACACCAAAAAATCTCCGTCAAAACAACTAATGACATAATTCTTTTTTATTCTAGATACCACGAGATCCAAGAGAGAATATGAAGTAGACGGTAGAGATTATCACTTTGTAGCTTCCAGGGAACAGATGGAGAAAGATATCCAGAATCACTTGTTTATCGAGGCAGGGCAGTACAATGAGAACTTGTATGGTACTTCCGTAGCATCAGTGAGAACCGTCGCTGAGAAGGTAAATGATATGAAAAAAAAACATTACAAAAAGTTAAAATGATGCTAAGTTTAAATAAATTATCTGCCACAAATAGAGTTTAAATGTTTGACTCCATTTTAGAAACAATTGACACTTGGGAAGAAGGTTTTGTTTGAGTTATTAATTAGCAAAAATGCAAAAATACATGAAGAATTAATACTTATTAAGAAATATTAGCATTAGTTTAAAATATATTAGGATTAATGATTATTAATACTTAACGAAAAATCATAGTTATAGCACGACACACAGCTAAAATCAGTTAACAGCGTGGGAGAATAATGCGAGGGAGCCAATAAGGTTAGTCCTGGATGTTAAACCTCATTTTCAAATCATGCCAACTTTATTGGTTCCTTAACATTATTTTCCCACGCTGTCAACTGGTTTTAGCCGTGTGTTGTTCTATAGAGCAGTTGAATAATCAACCCATTAATTTTCTAATAATATAATTAGTAAATATCACTGAATGAAAATAAATAAATAAATAATTTTTAATAGCAAGACTATAAATATTTGACATATATTCTAAAAATAACTGTACTAATATTTTAACAAAATGACAATATAATAATTATTTAAATTCTATTAAATAAATCTCGATAATGAGCTTTAATAACTAATCAAATTGGTGTTATTAAATAATAAATTGCTGAATATAATATTAAAAAACACGATGACTGCTAGATTCAGTACACTAAGTAGACTAGTTGGACGTAATCCATTGTCATTTACAATTAACAGAGTTTCAGGCACAGGTAATTCTTCCATCACCACGTTGTGTGTGAATAAATGAATGAATTTTTATTGTAAGAGATCTAAAGTAATATATAAACCAAGTAGGGAAACTCCTAGGCCCGTATTCAAAGACATCTTCCTAACATTCTCCTTGTTAGGAAAATGTCTTTGACTACAGGCCCTATACTTAGCATAGTAGGAAAAACCTGTGTAAAAAATTCAGATAAGTTTGATCAGCTGATAGCTGGCTTAAAAAATAGCAAAAATTAAAATTATTAAATTATTATTATTAAATCAAATTTTAAATTATTATTAAATTAAATTAAAATAACTGCACATGAGCCTCTTAGGATTTTAATTTTTTTTTTAAATTTATTTCATTGGCAACACTGATAACATTATATAAGTTTTAATTTGTATGGTATTTTCGTGCTTAAATATGTCTGATCAAATTTAATGATTTTGTATTAAACTCTGTGAATAATTGTTAGAATAATTTAGTTAAAGAAAAAAAAAGGAAATTCGCTAAAAGAAACTACAGTAAAAGTAAATCACTAAAAGCAATAGCTTTTGTAAGCTCTGTAAACATGTTTATACCAAGCCTGTTTATATATATATATATATATATATATATATATTATATATATATATATATATATATATATTATATATATATATATTATATATATATAAACAGTCTGAGAGAGGTAGACAAAATATATCTCTGTATATCCGTGTAGAGAATACAAAGAAATGCAACAAACACACACACACACCTGCTTATATTCTCTAGTGTACTAAATTTCTGTGTCAAACTAATGCTATTGTGCCCATTTTGTGCCTACGAGAATGTTAAAAATACAAAACAAAACACAAACAATGTGCGGGAAGTCAAAATAAACTGATTTATTATAACCTTAACTCACTCTTGAAGAGAAAATATAGATATTATTGAGGTCTTAGCCTTTCTCAGTGTAGAGAGTTAGTATTGATGAGTTGGTATATTGTTGTGTTTAGGGAAAGCACTGTATCCTGGATGTAAGTGGCAACGCCATCAAGCGACTACAGATAGCCAAGTTGTACCCCATAGCTGTCTTTATCAAACCCAAATCTGTCGAGTCTATACTGTAAGTATTTTCTTGTATTATTCTTCTATGTCTTTACTTATGATGTGTCTATACTTGTAACCTGTACCTATTCCTATGTATATACCTGTACCTTTGTTTTGGCATTGTTTGGAAAATCTAAGAGACTAATACTTAGAGGGAGGACTTATGTGATTAGGGGTCTAAAAGTGAGACAATTACTGTAAAATAATCTAATATCTACATGACATTGTAATTATTGTGAAACATCAAAAAATGATGTCACTGATGTACTGTTATGGGTCCAAGTTACCTGAGGAATGATAAGAGGTGTATCCTCTCTCTGAGTATTAGTCTCTTTGGGAAAATGAAAGTCTTATCATGTATCCTTTATCGCCAGTCAGGACTGCCAACTTCAAGAATTAAGTACAGTTGTCTATATTAGATGATTTTTTTTATTCTTAACTTTAAAAAAATCTTTTATATTTCTTATTTGATAGATATGGAACCAAAAGTTCAATTTTATAGTACTAACATTTTTTTTTAAATTTTCCTAGATTTTTACTGAATCACTATTAGGAAAATTATGTCATAAAAATTATTTTCTCAACTTGGCCTAAAGATTAATTATTGTACCAAGTTTCAACTCTGGCATTAACACACTGGGAGCTATGATTATATGAGAACACACTGGGAGCTATGATTATATGAGAACACACTCGCACAACTTTAAACCACTTATGTTTCAACCACTCAAGAAGTCTTAAAAACACCTAATAGACCAAGAGCCCAGGGGTGTTTTGTTAATAAAAAGTGTAATGGCTGGAACCGGTCTCAATTTTTCGTAAATACCTTCCTGAACAAGGATCTGCAATTCTGCCGACTTGTATCGGATAGGTGTCCCAGGCAGAACGCACTTTAGGGGTCAAAGGTTCTGCCTGGGACACCCATCCGATACGAGTCGGCAGAATTGCAGATCCTTTTTCAGGAAGATATTTATGAAAAATTGAGACCGGTTCCAGCCATTACACTGTTTGTTAACTTGAGTAGTAAATTTGATCTGTAAAGTGCGTTCTGCCTGGGACACCCATCCGATACGAGTCGGCAGAATTGCAGATCCTTGTTCAGGAAGGTATTTACGCAAAATTGAGACCAGTTCCAGCCATTAAACTTTTTCTTAACAAAACACCCCTGGGCTCTTGGTCTATAAAGCAGACAATCAATTGAGGTTAAATCTTGGTTTTGTATTTTTATTGCCAATGCAATACTTTTCATATAAACCTATTACATAAATGAGGAAATGTTAATCTGACTACCTTATATCTAGCATTAAATTAATACTAAGCAATAAGTCACCCGTGGTGTAGTGGTTAAGGTACGCGGCCAATTCACAGAATAAATGGACTTTAGTCATGGGTTCAATCCCAACACAGGCCTCTAGGATTTTTATGAGAAGGGATAAAAATTCTGCGTACCACGTCCTTTAGAAGGGACGTAAAGCCAGTGGTCTCAAGCCTGTGTGTTGTCAGGAACTCGTTTAAGATCCCTTACCCTAAATGAAACTGGGTATAGGCAAAATTTAGGACCCTCATCGTAAATTCATTATAATACTATACTATTTCTGCCTTGTAGTTTAAAGTGTGTGGTGGTTTGGTTTAACAGTGAGAGCACGTGTTGTTCCCAGTTTTCACTAGACTATAAGAGTCAGTGAAAATATGTATGATTGCTTGAAAAAGCATGAGAGGAACCATAGAAATTCACGGCTCTTCTGTCTAGATTAGATGAAATATACCTACACTTGAAATTAAAAGGAAGTAGAACACTATCTTAGGGAGTTGGCAAAAGGGCCCAACAACGTGGCCTACTTGCCTGATAGTTACTACCACTCCCCAATATTACTATCACAATACTAAGCAATGAAATATTCAATAAAATTCTACTATGGCAGCATTTTACATAGCAGTGGTAAGTTGTGTATGATCAACTTTTCAAATCTTTTAGTATTTAAGCTATCCATAGACTAATGATTTTCAAATTAATGATTAATTTGTATTTGTTCAGTGAAATGAACAAAAGAATGACTGAGGAGCAGGCCAAGAAAACTTTTGAGAGAGCTGTCAAAATGGAACAGGAGTTTGGCGAATACTTCACAGGTATGTTTTTCAGTTAGAATGAAAAACAGAATCACAAACATGGATAATTTTTGAGTATAATCATTTTTAGGAATGTAAAAGAGAGAGGGGAAAGGTTGATGTTAAATATTAAGGAATAAATAAAAGCATTATTTTTTTAAAGCACAAGGGATTGTCGGTTCCTTCCTTCTACTCATTATAGCAATCTAGGTTCGCTATAAAGTGATGTAGAAATTCATATAGTAGGGGTGGGGGCGGGGGTCACAGTGGTTTAACTCCCTGGTTTTGGGTGGTCCTAAAAAAACAGGGATTAGTTGCATCAACTACCGCACCGAGCGCTAGTTTTCACCTTGTAACGCTTATCACTGTTGTTATCAGTTTTAAATCAAGACTTCTATTTATGTTTATAAAAAATGTAAACAAGACAATTTTTATCTTATTCATTAACTTTTTTTCTTTTTTAGTTGTTAATAAGATATTTTTTTTAAAAAATAGGATAACGTGTGTTACGAAAGTTGTGTTATAATGAGACACCGAAGACGTAAATTAAATTTATAATTTCCCGGTTTGATGTTTGTTTATAAACATTTTTGATGTTTTGTTTACAAACATTTTGATGTTTGTCTACAAATCATGGTTATCACGATATCAGATCTACTTAAAATTAACACAGCGTTTATATTTTTATAACATTTTATGAAAATTATACCTTTAAAATAATTAATACAATTTTTAACATTGTTAAAGACCCTTTTAAATAATTTTAATCTTGGAATTGAAAAAATAATTATTTTATATATGGGGTACAAGGTGAACCGACCTGCCACTAGTGGAGAAAGGGTGAACTTAAGGCAGGTCCATCTAAACCAGCTTATTCCGGGGGAGTTAGACCACTGTGTCCCGCGCCCCCACCCCTACTGTATGAATTTCTACATCACTTTAGTTCGCTTTGCTCGCTAGATTGCTATAATATAAGATAAGTTAAAAAAAAGTGTTCACTTCGCTTCCTAGATAGCTATCATTATATATGTAAATGCTGAAATATACCAATAATTGCAAAATTGCTGAAGTGTATAATAATAATAATTATAATAAATCTTTATTTCCATACCTACGATAAATATACATACAATAATGAAATAATATTCTTAACAGATATAAATGAAATGTTTACTTCTATTAAAGATTTTTTTCTTCAAAAGTATGATAGCCCCCTGTAGAAAACTAGAGTGGGGGCTATGTAAGAGAAATTAAAAATTAGGTTAAGTAAAAAGGGCTCTCTAGATTGCTTTATATTTATAAATGTAATAGGGCTCTCTTCATCAAAGAGTATGTAGTATTCCAAGATTATGTAAGGTATGTGGTATACTACATAATCTTTGCTCTTCATATGTTAAGTTGATAAAACCATTATTTAATATGAAACAAAGAATTCAGTTCGCTTGCTATATGCTTAAATGAATTAAAGTACTTGTTTTATGCTGAAAACAAAATACTAAACTCATTATTTTATAATTGTTTTGAAATTGTGGCAGCCTTATTGAATTTTGCAAAACTTGTATTTAACATTCTCTTCTTTACTCAGTTAAGAGCTTTCCAACGATATAATATGATTTGACTTATTTCCTTACAGTTATTTATGGACCAAGGGAGTAAAGAATGCTATTATTTCCCTGAGCACTTAAATGGTTCATAAGGCGTAATCCAATGGAGCCAAAGCATTTAACTTCCGAGGCGAAGCTGAGGGAGGTAGTTGCAAGGGGAAAAATAGCATTTTACTCCCAAGGTGTATGTAGAATTTTATCTCGAGACGTTGATGTCGTTTAATTATTGTTATAATATTATTTTCTTATTTTTTTTTCTATTCTAATTTTTACCCCCCCCCCTTATAAATTTAGGTGTGTTGTCCCCCCCCCCAAAAAAAAGCAAATAATTTTTTTATTGCTCCAAACAACTTCTTTTGACATAAAACAGATATCGAATGAAACCATTTTTTGGTCAGGTCCCTCATAAATTTTGGGGCTGTAGGCCCCGCGAAAGTGTTAAAAAAATTAATTGGTCCTCTGTATAAATTTAGAGGATTGCCACTCCCTGAAAAAAATGTATATAATTGGCTCTAACTGCAATAATAGGGAACACTTTTTAGGCAACTTAAAAAGCACTTTTTATTTTTCTCTCAAGGGAGTAAAAAGTTACTTTTTACTCCAAAGGGAGTAAAAAGTTACTTTTTACTCCAAAGGGAGTGAAAAGTGCTTCTTTACTCCTTAAAAACTAGTCAATAAATTTCACATTATACACCGTCTGGAGTTAAAATTTATTTTTTTAACTTCACCCTATTGGCTCCCATTTATTGTTTGCCATTTATTGTTTCCCATAATTACATTTGAAATGTAATTAGTACTACATACGCACATAAAGAATTTTTGCTCAGAGCCATTTATTTGCTTTATGTTTATTTATTATATGCAACATTTATTTATTTGCTTTATGTTGAGCCATTAATTGCTCAACATCAGAGCCATTTATCTTTCGAATGAAGAACTCACTGACGTTTGTTCAATTAGTACAGCTGTCTTTTGATTTCCTAAATGTATATTATTTATTGAGCCATTCTCTAAATGACATTGTTTGATTTGTTTGCAGCCATAGTTCAAGGCGACACTCCTGAAGAAATCTATTATAAAGTAAAAGAAGTCATAGCTGATCATTCGAGTTCTTCTATCTGGATCCCGACAAAGGATCCGTTGTAAATTACACAGATCATACGACACCCATTAAATCCACCGAACCTGACGAGATCGCCTAGTTTATACTCTCGTCTCAATAGAGTTAAAATGATTTTAGTTTAATTTGATTTGTTCTCCCTCCGCTATGATTCACCTTGAATTTTAGTTTTTTAAGAAGAAAACGATTAGAAAAATATTCTAAAGATTGTTGGAAGATTTAATTGTTAAGTTTTATGTTAGTATGTGTTGTAAAGCTCATCAAGAAGGTTTTATTTTAAAATGACTCCTCCTCCGGACAACCTTATTGTTATGTTGTTTTATTGGAATCCTTCGAAAATAAATAAATAAATAATATATATATATATATATATATATTATATATATATATATATATATATATTTATATATATATATATATATATATATATATATATATATTATATATATTATATATATATTATTATATATATATACTAAAATTAAAGAGATACGAAAGAACACACTTGGAACAGTCTTACAAAAAGTTGTAACATTTCGAACACTGAGTTCTTCGACTGACAGAGAGAGGGCTCTGTAATGTAATATAATATATATATATATATTAATATATATATATATATATTATATATTATATATATACATTACAGAGCCTCTCTCTGTCAGTCGAAGAACTCAGTGTTCGAAATGTTACAACTTCGAAATATATATATATTATATATATATATATATATATTATATATATATATATATATATATATTATTGCTGAGAAGATGTTTGGTAAGTTTTACTGGGTTTATGCTGATAAATGCATTGGCAGTGCTTGAGTTGTCAAGCTGCAATAGCTGCCGTAAAAAATGATTGTTATGTTATGGCTTGCAGTTTTATATATATATATATATATATATATATATATTATAATATAATATATATATATATATATATCTTGCTGAGAAGATGTTTGGTAAGTTTTATGGTTTTGCTGATAAATGCATTGGCAGTGCTTGAGTTGTCAGCTGCAATAGCTGCCGTAAAAAAATGATTGTTATGTTATGGCTTGCAGTTTTTGTATTGTGCCCATAGAAACAAAGTTATTATTAAGTTACTTGTTGGGATATAAAGAGTGACAAAAGTATATCTCTCATTTTGATGGTTGTTCATATTTAGATGGTAACTTTATCTAAAGTGCATATATAATGTTGTGCACTTCATTACAGTATTACATGACTTATTGGCCTAAGTAGTTAAATTACCTAATAATTTGAAATTATTGGATTCAAGGTGGTATTGCCTTGCCAAATCTTGGTACAACTGATTTGTGCCAAAAGGTACAACTGTCTTACTCATGTCCCCTTAGTCTTCTAAAATAAGTACATGAAACCTTTGTGTATCATAATAAACTACTTACCTCTGTGTGGTCTCTGATTGCACTTAGCATTGAAATCATTCAACAGTAAAACCCATTTATATATATATATATATATATATATATATATATATATATATATATAATATATATATATATATATATATATAATATATATTAGTTCTTTTATACTCTGTTTCAGTGTTGTCTGCTCTAATTTCTTGGTTATTTATAAATCTATAATTAAAAATATGATTTATTTCAATTAACAGTTATTTCTGATTACCTTGACTATTCTGCTTTGACTTAAAAATGTATTAATAATAAGAACAAGGTTTTTGAAAACTGTTGCTATGGGGTTTTAGGTGTTTGTGGTTTTTGTGATTTTTAGATTGTTTAATTAACAACTTTACTTAAGTCAACGAAGGGAGCAATGCAACAAGTGTTAACTGCTCTTTTCGAGGAGTAGGGGCAGAGTATACCAATTGAATTTCCCACAGATTTTTGGCTGATAACTGATAAAAACCAAAACTCTGACTCTAATGTTTAACTAATGTTTGTGTAAAATTCAACTACAATGGTTGATGCTGAAGTGGTTTGACTCACTTTGTGATACCTTTAGAAGAAATCTTTGTAACTGATGATTTCTGATAAAAAAATGTTTTTAACAGATGATTAATTGAATCATGTGTTAAAAACATTTTTTTGTGCAATTAGTCGAGACATGCTGGAAATTGACTTTGTGTACTTGCTCGCTCAACTTGCCCTTACTGTATTGCTAAATACAGTAAGATTGGAATTAAAACGGTGTAAAAAAGGTATTTCTAGGTTCTCCATCAGTTTGTAATGCAGAGTACCCTGGCTTGTGTAATCACACTCTTTTGCAAGACGTGAAACTTAGTGACAATGGTGAATTATGTGTAAAATTATTTGGACGTAATCCATTGTCAATGTTATTTACAATTAACGATGTTTGGGAGCAGGTACTTCTCTACTAAGTTAGGTTTAACCAGTACTTTAACCAAGTCAGGTTAAAACCCTGACACCCTACACGTAACACACCGTCTTATTCAAGACGAACCTGATGATGGGAGAAGTACCTTCTCCTGAAACGTCGTTAATTGTAAATAACATTGACCATGGATTACGTCCAAATAATTTTACTCACTCTTTTGGGACTTCTATATCAGAGAAAACTCTGGTAAATCTTCCGTATATGGTACCTCTTGTTATCAACGTCCTATATCGATGTATATCGAACTCTCCTTGTAACCATGTATCAATATATATTGGCGCGTACTTTACCGTGTCCCCTCAAACTACACCCCGTCTTCAGATGTTTATCCCCCACTTTAGCAGTAAAATAATAATTAATTAAAATAAAAAACCTGAAAATAACAAACACAAAAATACGTAAAAAAATACGGGTAACATAAAATAAAATGTGGTGTATCATCGATTATTCTTATGAAAACATAGTTAAAACATTATAAAACAAAAAAAAATATAAAAATAGTTATAAACCATTTTACAACAAATAAATAAAAACACAAACAACAAAAAAACATTTAAAAAAATAATAAAATATGTTCATAAACGTAAAAGAAAAGGCATATATCGATTATTCCTACGTCATATCTCTAAACTAAAAATATATCGATATATAGTATTGATAACAGGGGGTACTGTATACCGAAGTTTAGCCAAAACTCTTTACCTGTTACTTTAATATTCTCAGATTTTGAACAAAAAATAAAAAGTGTTATAGATGTCTCTTCTTTTATCATTATTTCTGGATAATTTAAGCCTTGGTTCATCGTTACTCAAATCTTAAGTATTTTAAGATCAAAAGAAGCAACAGCTTGCAATTTCAAAATAAAGCATGCAAATTAAAAAAAAAACAATACTTAAATATTTTTTTTTAGAAAATTTGTTCGTTTTAGTGTATTTTATCCATCCTATGAAGCAGTAGAGCTTTAAGAAAGCAGAATGAATCCAAGACACAACTACAGAAATAACTTCAGACACAAAAAATTAATAAACAAATATTGTAAATATTTTGTTATATAGATTTTAAAAATTATATGAAAAAATTATGTATATTATTAATGAAAAGTCTATTGTAAATCCTCCTTACTGTTCCCCTGTAATCCTATATGTCTTGCTCAAATTCAAACTGGTGGAATTGAGTTTTTATTTATTTTTTATTTATTTTTTTTTTATTTGCCAGTATTAGAATGTCGTATTTTTTTTTTTAGTTTAGTTTTCATTTAAAATACACATTTAAAAAAAAATCAAGTTAGTTATTACAAATTTAGATTGACTTAATATTTGTTTTATGTAATAAATAAAACACTATATTTAAAGCAACATGTTTTAATTATTCTTCAGTCTAATATCACAATGCAATACAATTAATCAGACGCGTTTCGGAAATTATCCCATCATTAGTGTATATATAAACGGACAGGTTTGTGATATTAGACAAAGTATAATTAAAACAAGCGTTTTAAAAGTTTTATTTATTGTATATAATATGAAATTATCTCAAAACCTTGGACTAAACAACAAACTTTGAACATTAGATGGACGAAAGTTGTACTGGAATGTAGGAGGCTCAAAATATCGAGATTCCCCTCAATGTTTCACACTGTCTTTTACTAGCCTTATATCAAGACTCATCCATTGTTAAGTGGTTCAAAGCAGCACATGGGAAGACTATTCTTCGTTAATTTTTTGTTCAATGTATAAACCTGTGTTTAAAATCAAATCAAGAGCTAACATTTAAAAAAATAATTACATTAAAATATGGATAAATAATAAGTTTCTCCACTAAATTGTATATTAATAAATTTACTTATTAAATTGAGTTAATTTTCTGCTGCATCCGGCCACCATCAGTGCTCTATAAATATTGGGAAGTGATAGTGAGAATGACTGATTGAGGGAGAAAGTGAACTCTCGAGTAAATTTATCAATTCTCTATTTAGCGGAGAGTATTTATTTATCTATTATTGGATTACTTCACAGCAGCAGCTATTTTTATTACGTTATAACGTAGTTCTTGTATTCTGGCTCCTCTTAAGTGTTTTGCTTGGAACTACAGATATGTGGAACTATTTTTAGGTCTTAGTGTTACCACTTTAATTAAAAGGTAAAATTTTGAGAAAAAAATGTACTTGTGACTCAGTGTTAGCAATTTAAACCAAAACTGCAGTCAATCTTAACTTCTCATGACTATATGAAGAAAATAATATAACTCATACACTTCTCTTATACTGTTCTATTTAATATTTTTATTAAATTATTTTCTTAGAGGATATTATTTTGTCCACATACTGAATTGAAAAAAACTGATATTCCACCAATCTGAATTTGACCAAATGTTAATTTGTTATTAAAAAATAATGAGATTTTTTTCTTTCTTTAATAAATTTATTTAAATGTTTTTTAATAAAAAAAAATAATTTTTAAATATTAATGAATAAAGATTATAAAAAAAAGATGATTATTAGTGTAAGTTAAAATAATAATATGAAAAACAGAAGGGTTGGTAGACCTGCATTATACTTTGATTTGTCGGCAGGTTTTACCTGAATCCTGTAGTTCTACCGACCCTAACTCTGAGTCAAGTTCTAGAGTCAAAAGATTTGTATTAAAACTATTATTAATTTATATTTACAAAAGTAATAATTATTTCACATTTAAAAAATAATATAAATAAAAGCTTAGTTTATTGTTGAAAAAATTAGCAAGACTATGTGTTCTTTATTTGATTTATGTTTTGTTGATGAATGGAAATTATTTTCTCGAACTGAAAGTGATGTGATTTACATTATCACCTGAAATATAAATCAATTCCTTTTAAGAGAAGCCTAGTATTTATTATTATCATTTATTATGCGATTGATTTTACCGGCAAACAAACTGTAACAGAACATTTGTTTAAAACTCAGCTTGCAGCTTGTATTAGGCATCTCTATTTATTCCTTATGCTGACTTTCATAGTTTTTATTGAGTCCTGCAAAACTTTCAGTTTAATTTTTTGGAGAATAATATTATTTTTATAATATTATTATTATATTATGTTAATATAATATCAATATAATATTATTATAAAATTTAACAATATAATATTATTGTTATAATATTAATTATTATATGTTAATATAATATCATATAATATTATTATAAATTTAACAATAATATATTATTATTAAATATTAACATTATGCCAATATAATATTATTGTTATTATAATATTGTTTGGTTTTGATCTTATTTCCTGAGATCTTTTGCAAAAGCTTAAAAACAACTTTTTGGCAAAACCAGTAGGTTGAAACTTATTTATTAACAAAAACAGTGAAAATGGCTGTGTGTTCCTCTGACAGTTTGATTATCTGGTCTCCTTATATAAAATGTGTTAGTGACCTCAAACCTCATATAAAAAGTGGGGCAGGCTTCATATCATTGGCTACATATCAAAAGTGTACTAGCCTTATACCTGAAGAACTAAGATGAGCGTTAATGGAGTTCATCTTAATAAAAGAGGAAGACGTCTCTCCACAAAAATATATTTCTTTATAGCAAAGCCCTTTCAACCTAACTAGAGGTCATCATCAGTGCTAGCCTAACAAACAAAATAATACAATAAATCATAAAAATAAGAGAAAGCTAATAATTAAAAAGAAAAATAAACAATCAAGTAAACCAATTAAAAAAAAACACGTAAAAAAATAAAAAAAAAAAAAAAAAACAATAACAAATAAATAAATTAAAAAAGAAAGACAATAGTAAAAAATTAAAAATACTGTTGAATAAAGAAGAGGGTGATAGATGAGTCTTACAGATCAGATATCAAAGATAGACTGACTGGCGCTGGTGTGGGCGCTAGTAAGAGGGCTTTCAGAAGGAGCATTCTTTCTCCCCTCTCATTAATATTATTATCGCCCAGTGTCTCCTGGCTTCTCAAAATTTTGAGTTTTTCCAAGAAGTCCATTTTCTTCCCTTCACCAATAAAATGGAGGCAGCCAACTTTGTGTGGTCCATCATAATGATTCTCTGCTCTTAAATGTTGGTAGAACTTGCTGTCCGATCTCCGTGTATGCTCCCCAGCCCTGGTACTTCCAGGGCTGGGGTCAGCTTCCAGTCTGACCTAAGTATTTGACCTGGCAGGTACCGCTCAGAACCATGTAAATGCCACTTTTAGCTCCAGGCGGAACAGGGTCTTTAACACTGCCTAAAATAGTTCTAAGGGTCTTTTATTAGAAAAACTAACTCTCAAGTCATTAGACTGAAGGATGGAAGCTAGACGCTGTGAAATACTGCCAATATATGGAATAGAGCACCAAACTTTATCAACTTGACTATGTTCTGCACCCATCATTTGAAGAGCTAAACGACGATTTTTCTTTCGTCGTTCAAGTTTTGTCAATCAAGTCAATCTTATAACCGTTTCCTAAAGCTATGTTATAAATCGTGTTTAGTTCCTTTTTATAAGCTTCTGAGTCGAGGGGTGTAGTTAATAACCGGTGGACCAAAGCATTAAAAGCTGCCATTTTATGCATCCAAGGATGTTGGGAATCGGCCAGAATCACGTTTCTATAAATTTCAAACCTTAAAATATTATCTTTCTTATTATCTTTTCTTATTCTTTTTTATTATCTTTAGGTCAAGAAAAGTTAAAACGCCGTTCTGCTCGATTTCATGAGTAAATTTTATGGTCTTATGACAGGTGTTAAGGTACTCTAAAAAAGATAATAATTTACGTTCAGAACCAGTCCAGATTACGAAGACGTCATCGTCGTACTTTTTCCAAAAATATATGTACTTAAGGTAAGGATTACGAGCACGGTCCTCAACAAACTCATGATAGAAATAATGCATACAAATATTTGCACCTAAAGCTGATAGAGGTGCGCCCATAGCTAAGCCTCCTTTACCTTTGTAAAAATTGCCATCAAAAGAAAAATAATCCTGACAAAACTTCCATAAACTCAATGTTAAAAATCTTATTACATGAATATTTTCCTAAGATAGCTTTAAATAGAGTTAAACACATGTTGGACGGGACACTGGTGAACAATTCTACAACATCAAACGAAACTAGGATGTAGGAAGATGGAAACTGTATTGACCCAACAGATTTTATGAAATCAAGACTATTTTCTACAGAATCCTTAGCTTTAAAACTGTTGATGGTAAGAAATAACCTGTTAGCAAATTTAGCTAATTATTCGGTCACTGACGAGCAGAAAGAAACGATAGGTTGGATTTTATTATTTTTATGAACTTTAAGAAGCCCATAGAACCTAGGTGGAAGCAGGTTCATTTGCTTTAGACTTATAGCATAAAAGTTTTCTGGAAAAAGTGAAGTGCTAGATTTTAATATATTCTTAAGCTTTCCTTGTAAACTAGGGGTAGGATCTTCATTAAGCTTTTCGTATTTATTATCGTTTAAAAAATCATTTACTTTCTCTTTGTATTCCGTTCTATTCATGACAACAGTGCAATTTCCTTTATCAGCCTTGCTCACTATGAGATCATTATCAGCAATTTTCTTCTTTAAACTTTTCAAGGTTTTATACCTCGTATAAATTCAAATACTGGGGCTTTAGGGGAGTGGTACTCTCTAAATTTATACAGGTGACCGATAAGTTTTTGTAATTTTACGGGGGAATTTTATTAGGGAGGACTCAACAACAATTTTTTTGATTGGCTCAAAACTGTTTCAGGTCAAAAGAAGTTGTTTGGGTACAATAAAAAAAAAATTTGGAGGCAGCGCCCCCTAAATTTATTAAGGGGTCTGACCAAAAAAAAATGATCAGAATAGTGTAAAAAGAGCCTACTTGTAAAAGAATAACTATAGTATGGGTGCTGATATTCGAGCATTATAGCAACAAAAATAAAGCATTTTGATCAATGAAACTAACAATAAATTGATCTTCAATAGTGATTGATGATTGTTTCTAGTTAGGCATACAAGATATTTTATAAAGGAGAATTAAGAGTATCCAATGTGACATGACGAGGAAGTACATTAATTTAACAGACTTAATTTATAATGAACAGCAGTTGCTATAAAAGCAGTCAGTCAAATGGTAGGAAACAGCTAATTAATTAGAATTTACTAGTTTTATAAATATAAAATCAATTAATTATTACAAGGAAATGTAGCACTCTACTTATTTATACAAATATAACTAAAATTAATATAATTTTAAATTATAAAATACTTTTATTAAAAATAGGGGTAATGTTAGGAATATTTAGAAAGCCCTTTGGCCATGATTTAATTTTTATATGGTAGGCCTATGTATTTATTTGAACAAGAGTGTGTTTTTAGGCTTGCTCATTTTAAGTCAATTATTAACTTCATGCCAAGTTTCATTAAAATTGGATCAGCCATTTGAGCCGAAAAAGGTTTACACAAAATGTGCACATCCATTCATATATTTCGAGAACTATGCGAGCTTCAGATGTGGTTGAGGTCTCTCTCTCTATCCAGATAACTTCT
>JACMZG010001914.1:43101071-43200526 GCA_018340805.1 Microvelia longipes
AGTGACTCTCAAACCCAATCAAAAATGGTGAGTCATATCATGCTACAAATATCAAAAGTGATAGCTATACGGAAACTAAGAACTTAAATACATCTTAATAAAGAGGAAGACTCTCTCCACGAAAAATATATCTATAGCCAAGCCTTCAACTAACTAAGGCACACATGCTACCAACAAACAAAATATACATACATCAAAAATAAGAGAAAGCTAATAATAATAAAGAACAATAAACAATCAAGTAAACAATAACAATAAAACCAGTAAACATAAATAACTAAATATAACAAAATAACAAATACAATAATAAAAAGAAAACAATAGAAAAAAAATACTGTGAATAAAGAGAGGTGATAGAAGTCTACGATCACTATATCAAGATAGTACTGATGGCGCGGTGGCCTATAAGAGGTTTCAGAACGAGCATTCTTCTTCGCTCCTTCTCTAATATTATTTGCCATGTCTCCTGGCTTCTCAAAATTTGAGTTTTTCCAGAAGTTCCATTTCTTCCCTTCACTCACATAAAGGAGCATACTTGTGTTCCATATAATGACCTGCTCTTAAATGTTGTAGACACTGCTGTCCGATCTCCGTGTATGCTCCACAGCCTGGACTCCAGTGCTGGGTCAGCTTCCAGTCTTACCTATAGTAATTGACCTGCAGGTACCGGCTCAGAACATGTAAATAATTTGCCACTTTTAGCTCCAGGCGAACAGGTCATTTAACACTGCCTAAATAGTTCTAAGGGTCTTTCATAGAAAAACTAACTCTCCAACGTCAATAGACTGACGGATGAGGCTAACGCGCGAAATACTGCAATGAATAAGCACCAAACTTTAATCAAACTTACATCTGCACCCATCATTTGAAGACCTAAACGAGATTTTTTCTTTCGTCGTTCAAGGTTTGTCAATCAAAGTCAATCTTATACCGTTCCCTAAAGCTATTTATAGAAATCGTTTTATTCCTTTTATAAGTTATCGACGGGGTGTAGTTAATAACCGTGGACCAAAGCATAAAAGCTGCATTTTATGCATCAAGACTGTTGGAATCGCCAGATCACGTCTATAATTCAAACTTAAAATATCATCTTTCTTATTATCTTTTCTTATTCTTTTTATTCTCTAGTCAGAAAAGTTAAAACGCCGTTCTGCTCGATTTCATGAGTAAATTTTATGGTCTTATGACAGGTAAGGTGTACTCTAAAAAATATAATTTACGTCAGAACCAGTCCAGATTACCAAGACGTAATCGTCGTACTTTTCCAAAAAATATCTACCTCTAAGTAAGGATTAAGAGCACAGTCTCACAAACTCTGATAGAAATAATGCATACAAATATTCACCTAAAGCTGATAGAGTGCCCCACATACATAAGCCTACCTTGTAAAAATTGCCATAAAAAGAAAAATAACCTGACAAAACTTCCATAAACTCAATGTAAAAATCTATACATGAATATTTTTCCTAAGATAGCTTAAATAGAGTTAAACACATGTTGGACGGACACTGGTGAACCAATCTACAACATCAAACGAAACTAGGATGTAGGAAGATGGAAACTGTATTGCCAACAGATTTTATGAAATCAAGACTATTTTCTACAGAATCTTAGTTAAACGTTGAATGTAAAGAAATAAACCTGTTTAGCAAATTTCGCAATTATTCGTCACTGACAGCCAGAAGAAACATAGTTGGATTTATTATTTTTCAATGAACTTTAAGAAGCCATAAACTAGTGAAGCAGGTTCATTCTTATACCTTAATAGCAAGAAAGGTTTTCTGTGAAAAGTGAGTGCTAATTTTAATAATTCTTAAGCTTTCTTGAACTAGGGTAGGACTTCATTAAGCCTTTCGGTATTTATTACGTTTAACAGAAATCATTTATTCTCTTGTAATCCGTTCTACTCATGACAACAGTGCAATTTCTTATCCCTGCCACTATTAAGACAATCACAATTTCTCTTTAACTTCAAGGTTTATACTCGTAAAATAAACTGGCTTAGGGAGGACCTCTAAATTATAAGGTGACCGATAAGTTTTTGTAATTACGTGGAATTATTAGGACAACTCACCAACAATTTTTTTGATGGCTCAAAACGTTTCAGTCAAAAGATGTTTGTACAAAAAAAAACAATTTGGAGCACGCCCCCTAAATTCATCAGGGTCTGACCAAAAAAAATAATGATCAGAAAGTTAAAAAGAGCTACTGTAAAAGAATAACTATAGTACGGGGTGCGATATTCAGCATTACTACAACATAAAATAAAGCATTTTGATCAAGTGAACCACAATCAAACTATCTTCAATGTGATGAATTGTCTAAGTTAGGCATGACAAGTTTTATACAAGGAAAGTAAGAGTATTCATGTAAACGAAAGTAATACTAACAGACTTTAAATTATAAGAACAGCAGTCTATAAATCAGTCAGTCAAATGGTATGAACAGCAATAGATTAGAATTTACTATTTTATAAATATAAAATAATATATACAGAAATGTGCCCTACTTATTATAAAATATAACTAAAATTTAATATAATTTTAATTATAAAATACTTTATTAAAATAGGGGAATGTAGGAAATATTAGGAAAAGCCTTTGCATGATCTAATATTTTATATGGAGGGCCTATTATTATTTGAACAAGATTGTGTTTTAGGCTTTATTAAGTCAAATATTAACTCAATGCCAAGTTTCATTAAATTGATCAGCATTTGACCGATAAAGTTAACACAAAATGTCACTAACATTCAATATGCGAAATATCGAGCTCAATTGGTTGAGGTCTCTCTCTCTATCCAGATAACTTTCTAAGCAACATGAGAAACACTTTACATCAAAACTTTTTTTCCAAAAATTGTATGCTGTCTGCCTTGACACTGGTGGACAGCTATATAAATAAATACATGCCAAGTTACTATTTGGCACATATTTAAGAGCTATAGTATGCGTCTGACTGAAATGTAGTATGCTAAGGTAAGTCAGAAATATAGATTAAGGGTTTCCTAGGCCTGTATGACAACCTCCTAAATTGGTGTTGGTCATACAGAAATTAGAACAAAAAGAAAAAATTAATTCAGCTTAGTTTTATTATAATATATAATTTTAACAATGAAAGAGTTTAAATCTATTTAAAGTGGAATATTATCATCATGAAAGGTTGTGACTGACGCCTTTAAGTCTTTGTCCCGATGAAACTTTATTTTCTTGAGGTGGGCATCGCTTGGCAGTTGTAGAGTCGACGAAGTCCAGACTTCAGATAATATGCCGAGCACCACGGAGCCCAGCTTTAACTGATGATTTTATTTTACTGAAGTTAGGTTTAGACTTCAGATAATCCTCTTGAAAAGAATTTGAACATAAATTGAGTGAATGACATTGCCGCTAACAGCAGCTTTATGTATGCACTAAGTTTATTCAACATCTCAATGCACCCTTCATCAGTTAAAATAAGCCAGCATACAAGTCTTCCAGATGATAAAAATATTATTTCACTTTATGTACTGCAACGAAGCACAGAAGTGACTTGAGAAACTAATCTCCAAATTTACTAATATTCCACACACAAAAGCTGAATGCATACTTCTTTTATTATAAACAAATTACCTTTCTGTTATTGAGTACAAATAATAACAATTTGAACTGATTACAATTAATAGATTCAAAATTTGAACGCAGATCAGTAAATAACATTTACGTCTAACAGTTGTTATGTATGTACGGAGTTAAATTAAAAATAAATTGTCGAAAACGTGTAAATGATCCTTGAAATTAACCAAAGGCGTACAGATTATTAAATAATTGATAACTCGAACCAATTGCAAAATAAATTAGATATTTAACGTAAAAAAACACAACATAATATGCATCTAATTACAAATTCAGCAACATAATACGCTTAAAACAATAATACTAATTAATTATAACCAACAACATTATATCACTATACAAGTACAATCAGCACAATATAGTATTAAAAACAATATACTAATTACATTATTAAAACACAACATTAATATGCACTAATACAAGGTACAATTCACACAATAAATACAGTATTAAAAACAATATACTAATTAATTATTAAAACACAACATTAATATGCATAATACAAGGTACAAATTCAGCACAATATATCAGCACTTACAATTCAGCACAAAATAAGTATTAAAAAACATATACTAATACATTATTAAAACACAACATTAATATGCACTAATACAAGGTACAAATTCAGCACAATAATAAGTATAAAAACAATATACAAGACATTATTAAAACCAAATAATATGCACTAATCAAGGTACAAATTCAGCACAAATCAGTATAAAACAATATATCTAATTACATTATTAAAACACAACATTAATATGCACTTAATACAAGGTACAAATCAGCACAATAATACAGTAATAACAATATACTAATTACATTATAAAACACAACATTAATATGCACTAATACAAGGTACAAATTCAGCACAATAATACAGTATTAAAAACAATATACTAATTACATTATTAAAACACAACATTAATATGCACTAATACAAGGTACAAATTCAGCACAATAATACAGTATTAAAACAATATACTAATACATTATTAAACCACAACATAATATGCACAAATACAAGGTTACAAATTCAGCACAATAATACAGTATTAAAAACAATATAACTAATTACATTATTAAACACACATTAATATGCACTAATACAAGGTACAAATTCAGCACAATAATACAGTATTAAAAACAAATACTAATTACATTATTAAAAACACAACATTAATATGCACTAAAAAGTACAAATTCAGCACAATAATACAGTATTAAACAAATATACAATTACATATAAAACACAACATTAATGCACTAATACATACAAATTCAGCACAATAATACAGTATTAAAAACAATATACTAATTACATTATTAAAACACAACATTAATATGCACTAATACAAGGTACAAATTCAGCACAATAATATAGTATTAAACAATATACTAATTACATTATTAAAACACAACATAATATCACAATACAAGACAAATTCACACAATAATACATATTTAAAAAATATACAATTACATTATAAAACACAACATTAATAATACAAGGTACAATTCAGCACAATAAACAATTAAAAACAAATACAATTACAATAAAAACACATAATATGCACTAATACAAGGTACAAATTCAGCAAAAATACAAAAACAATATACTAATTACATTATTAAACACAACATTAAGCACTAATACAAGGTACAAATTCAGCACAATATACAGTAATTAAAAACAATATACTAATTACCATTATTAAAACACAACATTAATATGCACTAATACAAGGTACAAATTCGACAATAATACGTTATTAAAAACAATATATAATTACATTATTAAACCAAACATTAATACACTAATACAAGGTACAAATTCAGCACAATAATACAGTATTAAAACAATATACCAATTACAATTATAAAAACACAACATTAATATGCACTAATACAAGTACAAATTCAGCACAAATACAGTATTAAAAACAATATACTAATTACATTAAAACCAACATTAATATGCACTAATACAAGTACAAATTCAGCACAATAATACAGTATTAAAAACACTAATAACATTATTAGCCAATACAGTATTAAAACAATATACTAATTACATTAAAACACAACATTAATATGCACTAATACAAGGTACAAATTCAGCACAATAATACAGTATTAAAAACAATATACTAATTACATTATTAAAACACAACATTAATATGCACTAATACAAGGTACAAATTCAGCACAATAATACAGTATTAAAAACAATATACTAATTACATTATTAAACCACAACATTAATATGCACTAATACAAGGTACAAATTCAGCACAATAATACAGTATTAAAAACAATATACTAATTACATTATTAAAACACAACATTAATATGCACTAATACAAGGTACAAATTCAGCACAATAATACAGTATAAAAACAATATACAATTACATTATTAAACCACAAATAATTAATACAACAAAATTCAGCACAATAATACAGTATTAAAACAATATACTAATTACATTATTAAACACAACATTAATATGCACTAATACAAGGTACAAATTCAGCACAATAATACAGTATTAAAAACAATATACTAATTACATTATTAAAACACAACATAATAACTAATACAAGGTACAATATTCAGCACTAATTTAAATTCACACATTTAAACACACTAATACAGTATTAAAAACAATATACTACATATTCAGCATAATTAAAACAAAGTAATACAATATTAAAAACAATTTACTAATTATGTACATTATTAAAATATAAACTTTTATAGTTTTTTATAAATATTAAAAAATAATCAGAAAATAATTCAATTAAGTTGAAATTTAGTACAAATGTGTACCTTTACTTAATAAATAAGTACACAACGTTTCGTTTCAATACGACAAGTATATCCTTAATTTTTGTAGGATCATAAAACTTAAGTAGCATTGAGCATGGTCAATAGTCAGTGCTGTATTGGTGACTGTTGAGAATGAAACGGAAGCATTTACCATCTGAGGACGAGCGAAGCGAGTCTGAAGACATTTTGCTGTATAAATTTGGCGAATTGTATATTCTGAGGACGAGCGAAGCGAGTCCAAAGCAGGAAGGATGAGCGTAGCGAATCCGATGTGATGAGGAAATGTTCCGAGTTAACCTGTACCAAATTTTTTTCTTGTTTTTAATGGTCTCCTAAGTAATAAAAAAAATAATTTAATTTTTTCCAATATTATCTTTCTTGTTGAAAAAAATAATGAAAAAGTAAGGCACTTTCAGCCTTTGAGGTCGAATTTATTATGCAAACTCATGAGTAGATTAGCAGCAGTAGAACAAAAAATATTGATCTTATGTATGTAAAGCCTAAAAGAAACACTTTCAAACGAGACCTGTTTTATTAAGGTAGGTTGAGCCACAGTCGAAATATTAAGCCTCAAAAATTGACTAAAAAAGTCATTTTTATGAAAATGAATAAGGAGGCTGTAGAAAAAGAATAGTACTATGCGTTTTGGACTTTCTATAGGTGGGACCAACACATAAGAAATAATCATCAATTTTATTTTTTTGAGCAACATCACTATAGGAAAAGTATTTTGATGTAAAAAATTCCGAGAGCGGGACGACACCGGAATCCGTTGCAGGTGTTTTTATGTATCTAAGTGGATTTCACAAAGTTGTCTGGCTGTATGTGTGAGTGTCAGTTATCATCCTAGCTGCTAGAGTATTTATGCTAGAGATTAGAAACATTAACCCACAATAATGACAAATTCATAAAACGCGGATTAATGTTGCGATCATATTGAGATTTGGCATTCATGTTTATATATAAGGCCATCAAATGTGCTGTAGTTATCAGCATATGTTCAATTGACGACAAGCCACTTTTTTTTTGTCATTTTCTTATATATGTATAGAAATCTAGCCAGTGAATCTAGCTACCTAATTTTGTATGTTAGCAATTTAGCGAGCGAAGCGAGCCGAGCCCTTTTATTAATTTTCCTCATTTATACCGTAAATATAAAGCAAAAGTTTTGTGTTTTGAGCAAAAAATCCAAAATAATATCTATTTCAGTTGTTTTACAGACCCCCTGTGTGGTTTTTACAAAGTTATCTGTGTGTGTGTGTAGCTCGTAGCTCCCACAGTATTTATGATTATATATATATATATATATATATATATATATATATATATATATATATATATTATATATATATATATAAAATTTTAAAAAAAAATCAAAAAATAATTTAATTGAGTTGACATTTAGTAAAAGCTTATTCCTTCTCGTACTAATTAAGCATACTAAATTTCGTTTATGGGATATCTATACCGTATCTATGGTTTTTTGGATCATAAAAATAAACAGCATCGAGCTAGGTCAGTGCCTAGATTAGTGACCGCTGAGAATAAAACTAAGTAATTACTATCTGAGGAAGAGCGAAGCGAGTCAGATTACGTGTTGGTGTATGAATTTGGCGTATTGTGCGGACGAGCTAAGCTAGTCTAAAGTAGGAAGGATCTGATGTGATGAAGAAATGTTTCGAGGTACCCCACACCCGATTTCTTGCATGTATGTTTATTAGGCTGTTCGATTACGTTAAGAGTAATACTGTAATCAGTACAAGACTATAATTTATATTTGTAACTCTGTACAACTTGATTGATTTTTATTTGTTTATTTTATTCCGAAGACTAACAAAAAGAGTTTGAAGTTGTGGCTTAAAAATCTGAGATACCTCGTATTTTCAACAAAAAAAGTTTCGTTTGATACTTTTCTCAAAATACAGTGAATTAGCATTTTCTTCCGTGTATGCTTTCGCATTCATTAAAATTTATTTTTATCAGCTGATTTTTTCACCAAAATAAGAAACCGTGTGGACAGTATAACACGAGGTGAACATAAATTATTCAACTTCTTTATGACTTGTCGGAAATCTATTTGATAAGTTATTTAAACATTTAAAAACGTAAGCGTGAACTTTGGAGGTAATTTGTTTTGAATATAAGGGGAGACATTTTCAGATGAAAATCAATTCGGTAGTGACTGGTAAAACGAGACAATAGTTTGATTTGAGCAACGAGATGCAAGTAAGAACTTCGCTTTTCTTCTGCTGCCTGGCAGCAGTGTTCCTTCAGGTTCATCTATCACCTGCTAATCCCAATCAGGTAAATAAATTAAACTCTATTCATATAGTAAATAAGCATGTACTAGGCCTGTAGCCAGCCAGAACTTGTAGAGGGGGCGACACCAATCCCAGATGATGACTGACTCCCAGAGGGTCACATCTTTAAGGGACACATATCTTCCCCTGATCCCAACCTGGCTACGGACCTGGTATGTGCATTTGATTACCAAGCAGGGGAAAATTCTTATAGAAAATTGCTTTTCCTGTAGCTTTTCTACATGCGAAACGTCCTGTAAATTTTCGGAACGACCTGATCAATTTTTCGATGACTTCGTGTTTTAAACCACCATAGTCTTTTATTCGAGCTGGTTATAGTTATAACGAGTAACTTTATATTTATAAGGAGCTGAAGACTAATGATTAAGAAAATAGAGATATATTACTAAAGAGGCCCTATTGGTTGAATTTTGAAACATTGAAAAAATAACCTGACTACCTTTGACTATCAATAATAAAAAAAAACTGAACAAAATTACAGTGAATTATGTAGTAGAACGCTGAAAATATAAATCAAAACACAAACAATGTGCAAAAAGCCGAAAAAATGATTTCTTATAACCTTTACTTACTCTTAGAAGAGGTTTCATTAAGGTTTCACAGAGCCCCTGAGAGCCCCAAAATAATGTTTCAGGACTCTCAATGTATTGAGATAGGCTATGCCCCCTCTAGAATATTTCTCTATGATTAAGAATACGAGTATTTGTCGTTCTCAACAACTTCTTCTTCTTGCAAACTTATGTTTGGAAATAACTTTGGAAACATCAGTAGCGTGTATAACATTTAACAACATTTACCATTGCCTTAAACAAAAACGTTATCTATGTGTAGTTACTTGCTTTGTTTCCTGCACCTAACTAAAGTTAGGTCACCTAAAGGAGACTACAAGTAATTAATATAGTGAATTTAAATTAGTCGCTTATGAGAAAAGACGCCTATGTTTTCTTTGGAAAATTTTATTTGTGTCAGGCACAAGCCTTACTATAAGGTACTATACTTAATATTGCTTATATTAATATAACAAGTATTGCTAAGCAAGTAAAATTGGCTTAGTCGTTTCACCTGTAGAATAGTATAGTAATACTTTTAAAAGTAAACAGCATTTGTCTTTCCACAACGATATAATTGAATATACAAAGCCAGCTTTCGACCATAACGATCATCATCAGTGTTGGTGAGATGAGTCTAATTCTTCTTGGCCGGTTTCTTAGGCCACGGCTTGTAGCAGACTCAAGCCGAGTCTGCTACAAGCCGTGGCCTAAGAAACCGGCCAGGAAGAATTATACTCATCTCACCGGCACTGATGATGATCGTTATGGTCGAAAGCTGGCTATGTATATTCAATTATATCGTTGTGGAAAGACAAATGCTGTTTACTTTTATTAGAATATTCCACATCTCAATAATTTTCGGATTAGTAATACTTTTCTTATTTTTACCATATGTACTAGCATAACTTTAAGTAACAGATATTACTATACGTTGAAATTCATTGTTTATCCCAATGAAGAAAAGAAAAGGCTTTTTTTATTTTTTCCTGTAACATTTTTAGAGGAGAAACGTCTAAACCAATTAAATGAAACTTATTACAAAATTCTTGACTTTTTTCCTGAATTGAAAATCGTATAATCTGATATTATAAATGTGCTGATGATAATGTGATATAATGTGATAATGTGATATTATAAATGTTGCTGATGATACTGCTATATTTTTTCTGGTAATTCTTGGGAAAATGTTTATAATAAAACAAATAGAGCTATTAAAACTTTTACTAAGATGGATGTCTAAAAATAGATTAGCTCTGAATTTTAAAAAGACTGTTTATGTCCTTTTTACAATAGTGTAAGAAATGCTCCTCCTCCAAATCTCAAATTAACTTTCATGATTCTCAATGTGTTGACGAATCTAGATGTACGTGTGAGTTGGTTAATTGTAAAAATAACTGTAAATATTTAGGCATAACCATAGACTCTAATCTAAATGGACTGAACATATCAGGGTTTTCAAGAAAAATTGAGAAACTTAACTTACATATTTTATAGGACAAGAAATATTTAGGATTAAATATAATTAGACTTATTTACTGTTCTCTAGTCGAATCAATACTCTGTTATGGAGTAATTGCATGGGAGGAGCTTACAACATTGCAATTAATAAACTATATGTTACCAAAAATGTATTATTAAAATAATCTATAAAAAACCTTTATTATATTAGTGAATCTCTATTTCTGAAACCAAACTTCTAGATGTAAGAAAACTTTATTTATTCAAAATTTTTTTGTTAAAAACAACACTAAAAATGATTTATTTAAGCAAATGATATAAATACCAGTTAAGAAACACACATGTGTATAAAATACCTCAATGTAACACTTCACTCTCACTAAGATTTGTTAATTATTGGACCAAAAATAACAAATTACTACTTAAAATCTCAGACTAAATTCAAAAGCAAATAAACTACTAAAAGAATGGTTGCTTGGTCTCACCAGTGAGAACATGCCATGTTTTTCTCTGATGTGCGCTCCTAAACTAGTATTTACTATTTTTAATTGTTCCTCTTTTTAACTTAAATTAATATATAAACTTTTTTATTTATTCTTTTTTATAATTTATCCTTAGTTTTTTTTTTTATTATTGACTTTTGTATGAAATTACAAGTTTTTTTTTTTTTTAGTCATATTTGCTCTCTTCTAGTAAAGTTTCTAATATTTGGCCAAATACCTTTTTTACTTTATTATAAGTATTTTAATATTTTTACCTTTATATTTATAATGTTAAATCTATTGTTTTTTTTTATTTTTTACTTTATCGTTAATTAAAATAATTTCAACCAAAATTTGTTTGAGATCTTCCTGAAAAAAAATATATAACTTGTACTTAAGTTGGAGTCCCACACTCTGGCCACTTGGCTTTGTGGGTTCCTTAAGATTATGTAAATTACCTCTTTTTAATTGCTCTACTTTTTTTGTTATGCTATTTTTACTTATGGAAATAAAGACTGTTTTTGATTTGATTTGATTTGCTATTTCTGAGTCGTGTGGCCTGTGTCTTGTTCTCAGATAAAGGAGACATACTCACTCATACGTATGGGCGTATGTCTTCTTCCCCTAATCACTAAGTTGTACTACTCGTATTACAAGTACTTGAATTTACAAGTTGTATTGTATCCTTTATCATTGTTACAACTTAAAATGGCGGGGCACAAAGTTGTACCAGTCGATACTTTACATAATTTCGTACATACTTGTTGGTGTTCCTTATAAATATTTTTATATTTACACCTACCGTGTTCAGTTTACTTTTTGATGTTTCAAAATTCAATTAATAGGGGCCCTCTGGTATCAGATCTCTATGAACACTACAATAATTTATGATATTATACCGAATCGAGCCTTTATTGATACTAAATTTGATGTTATGTATTTTTCAGGGTAAAGACAATCTATCAAAACCTCCTTCGAAAAGTTGTAACACAAAGTTCGATGAATGTAATGCTGACTGTACGACGCGTTACACCGATTGCGAATGTACCATAAAGACGTGTCAAGCTAAATGTGTTAGCAACAAAGAAGAATGTTTAAAGCAAGAAAAACTTGATTGTAGCAACACTGTTTGCAAGAGAGTTGAAGATTGTCATAAAGAATCAGATAAACAAAAATGTCATAGAGAAGTTGCTATATGTAACAGATTCGTAGAGAAGTGCAAGTGTGAAAAGAATTGTGATAGTACTTGTAAAACAAAGGAAGAAAAGGACATTTGTTTAAGCAAATGCAAAGATGAGTTCAAAGGTAATAGGTGCAACGAACTGATAACAAACTGCAGGAAGAACTGCGATGACACCAAGTGTAAAAATAACAATTTTAAAGATCACGATGAATTTTATGCATGCCAAAAATGTCACGACGCTTGTGAAAAGATCCACAAATGCAAACCGAGACAAGTTTGCCAAGAGAAATGTCCTGGAAAATGTGACCACTGCAAAGATAAAGATTGCAGAGAAAATTGCGAGAAAGAATGTAAATTAGATTGTAAGAACAATAAACGCCATGGACACAGTGACAGTTCGGATTCAGGATCTCATGAACGTGGGCCTAAAAAGAATCGTGATCATGGTAATAATAAACATTCAAAGAACTCCCATGGTTCCGACTCGCTTGAAGGGGAATGTGAGAGTTGTAAACATTGCCACAAACAACTCCCTCATTGTGAAAAGTGGTGCGAGGATCATAAACCAGAAGATAAAGAAAATTGTAAAGAAAAATGCAGAAGCGAGTCAAAGGGTTGTAAAAATAAACATTGCAAAGGAAGCCAAAATAACTCCCATGGAAGCCAAAATAAATGCGAGGATGAATGCAATTTAAGTTGCAGCAAAAAGGAAGAATATGTTAAATGCAAGCCAGCTGATGACCACAAATGTAAAGATATACTCAGCAAATGTGTCAATGAATGCAAACAGAAAAGTTGTTTGAAAAAGAATACCTGTAGTGAAACTCAAAAGGTCTGTGATAAGAAATGCGATGATGACTTGAACACGTGCAACAGTAAGTGTGGTAACGATGTCAAAGCATTGGCTGCTTGCAAAGAAGCAAACGAAAAATGTAAAGCAAAATGTTCTTCGTCTCGTTCCGAATGTGAGAAAATTAGATGCAGTGAACATTGTGAAAACTCTAAAGGCAATAAGCAATGCAATGAAAAATGCGAGAAGAGTCACGATCCTGATTGTAGGAGAAAATGCGACGATAGAATAAATGAATGTAAGAGCAAATGCAGTGGATACGTTAGCTGCAAGGATAGATGTTCTGCTGATTGCAAAGACTCCGACTGTAAGAAGACGTGTCTTAAGACTTGTAAGAAACCTAATAAACCTGAAGAGCACAAAGAACTCAGTGTGGTCTTAGATGGGTGTACCATTAAATGTTGCAGCAAACCACAGGGTAATACAATGCCGATTGCTGGCCCGACAGTCTGCAGTGAATTTAGTGGTTGCACCATCTCTTGTAATGTAAAGCATGGATCTCACCACAGTGATAGCGACGATGATGATCATCACCACGGCCACAGCCATCACCATAGCGATAGCAGTGACGATCATCCTGAACACAAACACAGACCTAAACGAGAAGTCACCATTCAAGTTGATAGCGACAGCGACAGCGAGGATTCTCTTAGTGCTGATACGCGTTATGCCTCCGACAGTGTCTTTGCCCCAATAACACCCTAAACCCCAAAGGGATTACATTACTACAACCAAGAGATCGTAGTAATGCCTTACTCGAACCTTAACCAAGACTACTTTCCTTAATTTATCAATTTTAATCTTTAAACCATTATTATTTATTAATCTTATAAATTTGTCTTATATTATTTCTTTAGATTACTTTTTAAGTCAAATACAGTTCTCGTTTAATCTAACCTTTAATTATTTTACTAACAAGTCCTAATATTAACATTTTATAATTAACAAATTTAATCTTTTCCATCAAAGTTATGTGTTCTATTATTAATTTCTATTTGCTTACCCCGACTAATGTTAACAGTATACCATTTGAAATTGTAAACATAATACCTACAATGTTTATTTAATATAAATCAATTATTATTTTTATTGTTGCATATAAAATATGTTTTTTTGCATTAATCCATTACCCAATTTTTTCCGACCTTCGATCTATTAAAACAATAACTCGGACCTGATACCTTCTTAAAGTTCTGTGAATTTTATATAACTAATAAAGTTATATATATATATATATATATATATATATATATATATATATATATATATATATATATATATATATATATATATATATATAAAAAGGCTGTATTACCGCATTTAAAGAAGCAATCGAAGAATCAGCTACCGTCGATACTTGCTGTTGGATATGAATATCCCTGGACCGCCATCATCAGCCGGAGAACTCTCGAGCTCTCAACTAATAAGTTATATCAGTGAATAACTTCTAGTCTTAATGAGCACAACGAGCCTGAATGAGGGGCCTATCTTCAGAGGCTCGTCGGCGCTCATTGAGACTAGAATTATTCACTGATATAACTTTATAGTTGAGAGCTCGAGTGTTGCCCCGCCTATGAGATGGCGTTATCGAAACAGGTCGATATTCATATCCACACAAGTTCGATAGCAGCTGATTCTCGATATATATATATATGTGTGTGCGTATATATATATATAATATATATATATATATATATATATATATAATGTATATATATATATTATATATATTAATATAATATATATAATATATAATAATATAATCATAATATATATATATATATATATATATATATAATATTATATAATATATATATATACTGTATATATATACATATAATATATTATATATATATTATAATATATATATATAGTATATATATACAATATAAATATATAATATATAAATATATATATGTTATAATATATATATGTATATAATATATATAATAATATATATATATGTATATATATATATTATTATAGTATATATAAGTAATGTATATAATAATATATAATATAATATATATATATATGTATATATATTATATATATTATATTATATATATATATAATAATATATATATGTATAATATATATATATTATATATATATATATAATATTATATATATATATATATATATATATATATATAATAGCGACATTTATCACAATGTACTTTGTAGTGTTTTTATGTTTAGCAGCTTATTTTTGTTAGCTTATCTTCGTTGCAATAACCAATAATTAAATCTACATAAATTATGACATCAATTATTTTAAAACGTAACAAACATAAACATAGTTTAAAAACAACTGATTGCATTTTTGAAAACGCTTATTTTATTTAAAAACCATATGATTATAAACCATATAAACAAATGAGAGAAGGTTAATGTTTTATTTGACACTTTTTTCATCTCTTAGCATTATTGTATTTAACCGTTTCCTTAGTTAATTTTTTCGTTTTTGTATTAATTCAGTTATATTATTCCCATGTCTGCAGAACAGGTAAGACTTCTATAGTTACTTTTATTTATTTACGAAATGGTTACTATGTAAAAATAGTAATTTATTGATTATAATACGACACACGGCTAAAATCAATTGACAGCCCGCCAAAATCACAATGCTTTCAACCCTCTTTTTTTAATAAAAAAAATCCCTTCTTTTATGTAACAAAAAAAATTCCCTACTCTGGCAACACTGAAAGTCAGGTTATGTTTTTAATTTTATTATTTGTTTTTATTTGATATCGTATTTTTTTATTTTTAAAAATTATTTATTTACTTTTTAAGAAGGAATATTGTTGTATCTTATAAATTTACCAACTAAGTGTTGTTTTAAATTTGTTTGGGAAGTATGAATTAAGTGGAGTTAAAGTTGTTAATTACGTAATGCAATGGATCATAATAGTTCTTTGATAAAAGTTTGACGATTTAAATAAATTGTCAGCTATAATTACTTTTTTCCAAAACAAACTGCTTTTTTGTGTCGTTTGTATAATTGAATGCGTATTGTTTCATATTATAAAAATAATATGACACAATATGCATTCAAGACTGTCATCTATTGAAAGACATGGCATTTTCAAAAAATGCCTTGCCTGCGCTGTACTCAAATAGCAAGAAATGCTTGAAGAATACGTCAATGTCCAAGTGTCAAATATAGGCACTCAGATCATATTACAACTTCGCAATAATTGGATGAATTGAACAGATTGGAAGGAAACGAAGCGAACTCGAACAGATCAATATGCACAATGAGGGAAATAAAAGCGACGCGAGGTTACAAATATTTACAACCAGTGTTGCCTTTTTATGATTTTATTTACGAAAAAGGTATTTTTTATACCGAGGTTGGCATGAGGTGGAGGGGGAAAGAGCGGGGTCGGTCTGAACCAATAGAATTCTTTCCCTCACAGATTTTTGGCGCGCTGTCAATTGATTTTAGCCGTGTGTCGGACTATAGTCAAAACAATTATTTTGTTTGCCAAAAATACTTGACAGTTCCATTTTATTTGGGTGTGGCAAATGTTCAGGAACAACCATCGAATGATAGCTGTTTAGCTGTGTCTGAACGGAAATCGGTTAATTTTTGGTATTTAAACAGCGGCTTGTTTATTTATAGAGCTTTTCATAAACGGCTTGTCTCTTATCATTTATATCAACATAAGACAAGGATCTTGAATAAAGATCTTTATTGATAATTGATGCAACTAATCCCTGTTTTTTAGGACCACCTAAAACCAGGGAGTTGGACCACTGTGTCCCCCGTTTTATTTATTGAATAAAGAAGGATCTTTATTCAAGATCCTTCACATAAGATCGCCTATGGGTGGAATTACGTCACGTGGTAGATTTCATGCCTGTCTATTAATTCAACGGTGGATTTTAAAGGCGTTACCTCACGGGATTTTATTTGCAAAGGTCCTTCCTAAACTTCTGCCCTAATACAAATAGGGACTTCAGTAATTCCACTTACTTGATTCCACACAAAAACACTAATACTACTAATAATATTAGTGTTTTTGCACTCATCTCTTTATTCTGTGGTTACACCAATATTGAAGCCTTCACACATACCTCACAAATAGCCCCACCTACTCGTCTTCTTTCTCCTCTCTTTTTACCAACTACAGACTCAACTAGGAGTAAAATTAGTTGGACATAGTCCATAGTCAATGTTATTTACAATTAACGAAGTTTCGGGAGCAGGTACTTCTCCCATCATCTGGTTTGTCTTGAGAAAGTATGTGTCTGTGCCTTATCATCGTAGCTCCTAGTGTATTTATGCTAGAGAGTTGATTTGTACAGAAATCAGTCTAATGCTGTAGTTGTGCTATTCGGGAGAAAAAAATATGACGTGATTTACCTGCAATAATGACTCAGCAAAAATTTCGAAAAATCATAAAACTCGGAAAAATGATGTGATCCGATTGAAATTTGGCACGCAAGTAGCCTAACTATGTGCTGAGTTTTATCTCATTATCAGCATTAGTTCAATTTTTATCGAATGATTTGCATACGTTTTTAAAAAAAATTATGAACTTTCTCTCCCGGCTTTGAAAGGTTTGTTGATTTTATTTGTTCCAGTTTAAAAAGAAACCGGTTTGTTTGAAGTTAGGAAAGAACGGCGTTTTCCTTTCTAAAACTCCGTCTGATTTGAAACTTATCCAACCTCACGATTATTACATTATAAAGGATATTAAAGAGGACTGTTTTGTTCTTCATGATCCCTCGAAGCAGACCGAAGGACAACAAGGAAGGACTTCGGAAGCGACAGTAAATCAGGAATCCGTTCTTCAAAAATTCATACGGGACTTCAACTGTAGCGACACTTACGACGACGAAATTCAGTTTTCAGATCACTCGGAAGGCGCGACCAGTGACGCGACAGAAACAGGCGACGAAGTAAAAACTGAATGCAGCGTCGAATTCGTTACCTCCGATAAACTTCAAGATCACTTCTTTACGGATTTCGTTGATGACAGAGAGGATTCTCAGCCGTTGATTGTAGATTTGTCACAAAATTATGTAGATTTAGATTTGGCGAAAGGGCTTGAAGACGATCCAATTTCTAAATTATTGTTCATCGACGATTCAAACGATTCAATGGGGCAGCGAAATGATACAATGAATTCTTTTAGCAATGGCAACGCTTCAGAAAACCAATTTTTGTTTAAATACGAAAATCAAACTCCACATCATGCGCCTCAAAGTTTTAACAAAAACGTTGCTACTTCTTCTTCTACTTTACCATCGACTTCAAAAGCCTCATTTCCTTTCTCTATTCCTACTTTTAAATCTCATAACAGGAATTTCGTTACTCCGCAAGTTCGAGTCGAAAATTTTTCGGATCCTTCCCATTTACCTCTGATTATAAGCGCGGCCAATTCACCCAGTCCAATGTCACTCGTTTACCCGTCAACCAAAATTGAAATTGACTTTACAGCATCATCGTTTACCGATGAGATTAGGCCGTCATCACTGAATTTAAATAAATTAGCACCTTCTAAAATATCCTGTGATAGCAGAAAGAGAAATGCTCTTCCTCAAACTATTCAAAATCCTAACTCTCCAGACCTCATGGCTGTGGAAAACTTGCCGCCTCCGTTTTTAAATATAACTATTCAGGTAAAATGTTTTTCTCATGTTTGTTTTGTATTAATATATTCAATGTTAGTATTAAAGACAAAAGTAGTAGAAAAATGCTAATAAACTTTCCTTAATTGAGCCCCTCCTAATTGCAGGAATTGGCTACTTACAATTTAAAAAAAAATAATAATGCTAGACAAATTCCGCAGGTTTCAATATGGCGTGTAACAAATTTAGCCGTAGTCAGAGGAGTGAAGTTGATATTTTCCAAATTTCAAATTAATTTTTACATAGCTTCAATAAAAATTTCAAATGAAATTTTAAAAATAGAGCTGGATAACATCACATGGGCAATAGTACCCAGTACACGATAAAGTAAAGACAAGATAAAATTCTTGGCCAATTTTTATTTTAAATATACCAATTATTTTTTTAAAAAAAATATACCAATGACGATCGAAATTAACAATTTTGTTGGCATGTAATGATAAATTGTTATTAGTAGTAGTAAGAGTGGACAGTGGTCAAGCCCTACTATTGTCTACTTACTAAAGTAGACAACGATAAAGTAGAAAAAGATTGTTTAAATTAGCTATTTTAATTGACTTTTGCTAATTAATTAATTTCCGTGATTATTCTAGGACGTGGATGACGCCCAAAATGATGTGATAAAAGCAGCCAAAGCTTTGTACTCGAAAAGAACGCGGACATTGCTGAATTGGCTCAATCCTGAAATACCTAAATCCAGGTTAAAAGACAGTGTTATGGATTGCTGGGATACTCTGCCTCAGTGGCAGAAACAGATTTACATTAATCAGGTAAAGTATGAGGTGAGTGTCGCCTACTAGTTTAGGGTGCATTCTCGACGCACAGAGAGCTCGGGTCAATGTGTTCAGTGGTGGAGGGGGATGGTGGGGACAAAAATTCCCCCACCATCGTACTGACCACACTTGGTCTCGCGAACGCGTTTTATTCAGGCTCGTGTGTACAGTTGTTAGGTTATGTGACTGTTGTTGTCATATTTCAAAAATTCAATCATTTAATTAAAAGTAAAACGTATAAATTAAAGAGAAACAGCACAGAAACAGCAGAAACACAACAAAGAAACAAACAAAGCACAGCACAGTACATGTGAATATGAAGGTGAGATAAAATTTTGTATTTCCCGCTAAGAAAGTTTCAATTGTATAGGAGTGGGGAGAAGTGATCGAACTGAACCTGCCGAAAGCACGATTAGTAGGATCAGTCCCACCACTACTATCCTGGCTTCCCGCTTCTTTTGGCTCCTCCCCCTGGCCACGCCTCTGAGCACAATCATGGTAACTAGAATATACCTCTTGTTCAGAACGCTCTGAGCGCTTAAGCGTCGCAAATGCTCTTTAGTGTGCTGTGAAAGTTCTCCGGAAGTGGTCAACATGAGGATAGGTTACCGTCTAACACGCGAATGGATGTGACACAATGTTTACAAGCATCAATGTTTAGCTCAAATTGGGCTCTATTTAGTTTAGATAGCCGCCTCCGTGTCCGAGGTCGTTAAGGCGTTAGTCTTTACACTGACCTTTGACACCCACGGAGGTCTGGGGTTCGCATCCCAGCTTACGCTCTCAGTTTATAGAAGATTAATGTTTAGATAAATTATCGCCAACTTTAGAATACACTTTGAGCATAACGGTTGCTACTACCACCCGAGGTGGTTTCCGCAGGGGTTATCCCTGATGAGCCGCAAGGCTCTAAACGGGCATTATTATTATTAGTTTAGATATAGCCTCTTAAATATAAACATTTAGTTAGATAACTTGTTTCACTCACTATTCCTTAACAGTAGTGTTTTCAAATAAATTAATATCTCTATATCACGTATAATAATTTACAGGTAATTGGTAAATGCGGCAGCGACAAACTTAGCCCTATGGTGAATCCACAAATTATGGAAATGGGGAAGATCACGCGGACAATTTTAGAAGAAAATGCAGCCCAAGGCTCTCAACCAATAAGGAAAAAGAGGAAGTACACCAAGAGATCTCAGAAGAAGAATAGTCCGTCGTCTTAAATCTATAATTTGTCTTCGCTTTTCATCGGCTGAGTCAACTTGCAGCGATTTTCTGTAGAAATGAAGAAGTAATTAGAAGTAATAACATAAGGGAACTTTAGAGCAAAAACGATCCAATATCCAAACTATTTAAGTTATCACAATATAATTGTGCGAGAGACACCTAGGAAATGTAACAAGCAAAAAGCAATGCTACATCTGGGAACTGTTCCATCATTCGACATTCGTCATCATTGATGGCTCGACATAATGTCATGTCCCACTCTGTTTCGTTACGTCTAACTCATCAGGGCGCCGACAGAGCCTGCTTGTTACATTTCCTAGGTGTCTCTCACACAATTATATTGTGTCAACTATTCATGTTTTGGAAAACTCGGTAGTATCAAATGATATATATTTAAGTTATAATTAAACTATACTTTGCCTTCTCCCCAAGGTATAATCATGTCTGTAAGTATGAAAATAATAGAAACTACGTAGAAACTATTAAGTAATAAATTAGAAATTAAACCAAGCTGAATAAATTTGAATAAAAGTTAAAAAAAAGAAATTAGAAGGAAGAACATATACCTCTAAATAAATAAAAAATTACATACATTGAACTAAATCCGTAGATAGGTCTTGGGTATGTTCTTCTAATTTATTAGAAGCACATTTAATTTAATATACAAAAAACCAACACGTCTCTCCACAAAAGAATTTATTAAATAAAAGCAGAGCCGGCTTTCGGCAATAATGCCATCAACAGTGCCTAAAAACAAGTAAACAAAGAACTAATAACAATACATACAATTTAAAGGTTAATAAAAGTCAAAAGATAAAAAACAAAGAAATAAATCAATAAATTAAAAATTAATAAAAAGGTGAATAAATAAATTAATTAATTACCGGTGAGTTGAGTGCAGGCGTCTAACAGACTATCCAAAGACTGAAGCCTGACTGAAGAGGGATGGGTATGATAGGCTAGGGCTTGAATGATCACTGATCCCCCTCCGTCACTCTTATCATTCAGGCAATTCACCGCGTCCTTATCAAAGGCTCTTTTAATTTCCAAATTTTAAGAAGTCACATTAAATTTCTTTTATTACCATTAACGTTTAATTTCTAATTTATCACTTAATAGTTCCTAAGTTAGATTATTTTTATACTTACAGACATGATTATGCCTTGGAGCCAAAGCGAAATGTAGTTTTATAACATATATAGTTTTTTCTTAAACGTGCCTTTACTTTATTATCAAACATAATGAGGAAAATAACTCAGGAAGGATTCAACTCATAATTAGAAGTATGTTATGAGATTTTTACTTTAATGGTATTATACGAGTAGAATGAGCGTGAATGGAGTCCATCATAAATAATAAAAGAAAAGAAGTCTCTCCACAAAATAAAACTTTATTGGCAAAGCGCTTTCAACCTAACTAGAGGCCATCATCAGTGCAAAACCTAACAAACAAGTTACAATAGAATAAATAAAGCGAAAAAAAAATACAATAAATAAAACTAAATAAATAAATATAAACATAAATAAAGCATAATAAATAAAATACATAGGAGATAAAATATGTACGTATATAATTTTATTCATTATTTGATTTCGTTATTATTTATTTATTTTTTATTTAGGTTTTCCTTTTAATTACAATTATATACGTACATATTTTATCTCCTATGTATTTTATTTATTATGCTTTATTTATGTTTATATTTATTTATTTAGTTTTATTTATTGTATTTTTTTTTCGCTTTATTTATTCTATTGTAACTTGTTTGTTAGGTTTTGCACTGATGATGGCCTCTAGTTAGGTTGAAAGCGCTTTGCCAATAAAGTTTTGTTTTGTGGAGAGACTTCTTTTCTTTTATTATTTTTAATAGTGTTGTTGAATTCTTACCACTTTTTACTTTTCTTCATTTATACCGTAAGTATATGGAAAAGTATTGTGTTTGGGAACAAATCTGAAACCGAGATGTCACCGGAATTATCCGTTTCAGGCGTTTTTAAGGCCTCCTCAGTGGTTTTCGCTAAGTTGTCTGTCTGTTTGTCAGTTATCATCGTAGCTTCCGTTATTTATGCTAGAGAGTTGAAACTTTGTACAAAAATCAGTCTACTGTTGCAGTTGTAGTATTCGGAAATTATTTTTATGACGTCATTAACCTGCAGTAATAACTCGAAAAAAAATCGAAAAATCATAAAACGCGGAAACGTGTTGGGATCGGATTGAAATTTGTCACGCTTGTTGCCATTCATAAGTCTAACATATGTAGTTCAAATTTCGGAAAATCGGAAAATAATCCAATTGAATTGAAATTTAGTTTAAGTATATTCCTTAAGTAAGTACACTGCGTTTCATTTTAATACAAGTATATCCACGATTTTTGTTGGATCATAAAAGTCAAGTAGCATTGAGCGTGGTCAGTGCTGTATTGGTGACCGCTGAGAATGAAACAAATCTATTTATTATCTGAGGAAGAAGACTTGTTGCAGTATAAATTTGGTAAATTACATATTCTGAGGACGAGCGAAGCGAGTCCGAAGCCGGGAGGATGAGCGCAGCGAATCTGATATGAAAAAGTTCCGAGGTATCCCGTACCCGTTTTTTAGATAAATTTTAAACCTCCGCCAGAGTTATTTTCTGATATAATTCTTTTGTATATTTATTCTTTGTGTTGTTTTTACATATCATTAAAGTTTTCTTTATATTCTGTTTTTCTTATATACATATTTGGATGCAAATTAAAGAATGCTGACCGAGGATCGGAAGCTTAGCGTTAGAATGCTCTTACGGCGAGCACTCTAACACTCCTTTGGCAGGAACCCTGCCAAAGGATACATTTGGCAAGGACCAAAGGTATCCCTGAATAAGGATATCTCTTATACCATTCTTTCGGAATCCCAAGCTAAGTCGGAGTGAGATTTCATATGAGACAAGTCTGAATTTATGTTTCCTTTGTCTTCAGCTCATGTAAAGACAAAATTCTGCGGGCGGGTGGTGGGTATGAAAGTTCCGCTGATCTCATGGAGGCGTCTTCGAGAATTAATTCCTCTCAATACCATAATACTAGTTACGAAATTACATAAACTAGTCTCCACTTTCACAGTGCTCGGTCTAAAGGTTGTTTATCTTGCATACCCACCAATACATAGAAGCTTTAGACCGAACACTGTGAAAATGGAGACTGTAATTTCGTAATTAGTGTTATGGAATTAGGAGGAATTAATTCTCGAAGACGCCTCCTTGAGATCTGCGGAACTTTAGCTCACAATTCATTGCTATGGGAATAGATATATACATTAGACCTTAAATCCAAAGTTTTAAGGTTCAAGTTATAGTTCAAGGTTATGGCATAAGCTATATAGCACCACACTGATTTGAGATTACTACCGTTGTCTCTCCCCATCGGGCAGTACCGGACTAAACAGAACAGCGAGTATAACGAGTATCTGGAGAGAGTAGGGAAGATCTGGTGGTGAGATTAGTAAAAACCAGTTGTTTGCTGGCTAGATAAGACCAACTTATCTAGAACTTATATAAGAGGAAGGAACATATCAGACCTTCACAATATAATAAGGTGTCGCCTACCCCCACCACTACTCCTTCGGTACTCGTAGCACTACTACATCCTTCTTATCAACACTTCACAAACACGTCGATTAAAATTTCAATTCTTTATTGTTGTGTAGTTAATTGTACATATAGTACATATATTGTTAATTGTACATATTTAATGTTATTCTTACCATGTTCAAAAATATAAAGTTATGAATAATAAGAAAATAAAGAATTACTAGAATTAAAATCAGTTGACATTAAGCGTGTTAGATCTTAAAAGAGAAAACTCAAACTTTATACACTTCTCCAATACTTTTAAACTCTATATGGGACAAGTTGTCCCATGCTCATCTATTTTCCTTTAAAACGGTGGCGACACTTTTTTGCCTTTACGCTCCCCCTGTGGAAAAGACCAATGGGATCAGAGTAGCCAGTGGGAATAGAGAAAATATACTTAACAATTGACAAACTATGAACTTGGTCACTGGCGCTTTCCCATATATAGACCAAGAGCCAGGCGCCTAAAAAATGTGACTCATTTTGTACTACTTCAAACCAAATTTTTCGAAAAATATAACTTAAATATAATATATAATATAACTATATTATATATTATAATATAATATATATTTATATAAAAATAAATATAATATAACTTAAAAACGTCGTGTCGCGCACAAGCCTTGAGCTTATGCGACACAAATGGTCAATATATATTATTTTATTTATTTATAATTTGTAATTTAACCTTTGTAAACAGGTATTTATATATAAATAAACGATTTATTTATATTATTAAATTATGAAGGAATATCTTAGTCTGTCTATTCAGAGTGTGAGTGCGCTCGCTCAAAATATTAGAAAATGGCACAAATTCTAGTTTTCTTGCAATAATAGAACGAAAGAATAAAAAGTCTCTCCACAGTTAAAGATTTTATTCAAAGTAAAGCAGAGCGCTTTCGACCTAACAAGAGGTCATCATCAGTGCCGTTGAGCCGAAATAAGTGTTAAAAAGGTAGTTTTAAATATAAAACAAAATCTAGATGGTTTGAGTAGGCTTGTAACAAGACACATAAGTGTCTAGTATGTGTCTTGTTACAAGCCTACTCAAACCATCTTGATTTTGTTTTATATTTAAAACTACCTTTTTAACACTTATCTCGGCTCAACGGCACTGATGATGACCTCTTGTTAGGTCGAAAGCGCTCTGCTTTACTTTGAATTAAATCTTTAACTGTGGAGAAGACTTTTTATTCTTTCGTTCTATTACGATGAACTCCATTTATGCTCATTCTCAAACTTCTTGCAATAAGTTGTTCCCAATAGGTCGTGTGCAAAACATGAAGACGACATTTTTATAAGTTGATAACATTTCCTATAAAACGAGTGTTTTTTCGTCAAAATCGGATAACTACAACTAAAGTTATGACATTTGTTAAAAGCCTAAAAATATGCATAAAAAGTCAGAATTATTTTAAAGAAATTCCCTGACTTTGCATAAATTAACAATTTTTTAGTGTTTTTGAAAGAGCCATAACTTTAATTATTATTATCGAACATTACTTTCAGTCATCCGATATGAATGATTAAACACTCGTTTTATAGAACATTTTATCACCTTTAAAAAATGTTTTGCACACTTATTTCAGGAAAAATGAAATTTGTGCGATTTTATAAAACAATTTGAGCATGCGCAATCATATGAAGGGCTCCACTCTGGAAAGGCAGACTATGTTTTTTCTTTATAATTTAAAGTAATGTTTAAAAAAATTTGGTTTGTAGTTGTACAAAATGAGTCACATTTTTTCAGGTCCGGCTCTTGGATTATAAAGGGGAAGGTAGAAGTACCAAGGTCCCTATGGGTCGCAGTGGGTGAGAACCCCAAACTCTTGGGGTCCTCAGTAGAGTGGCAATCAGGAGAGATCCGACAAAACCCGTTGATATACTTGCTGTATTAAAGAGAAAATTAATATACTCGTTTATTACGTAAAGGGATGCACTTGTACTAAATTTCAAGTCAATTGGATCATTTTCAATTTTTTAAACAATTGTTTCAAAAATGTATACATTTCATTCGAAAAAAATGAACTAATGCTGATAATCAGATGAAATTTGACACATAGGTCAGTATTGTTTATCATCATCACATGTGTTCAAAATGTCAGAGAATTGTTAAAATTTCGATCGATGCGTGCAATCGATTGATTACATTTTTCTACTTATCCAGAGTCATTATTACCGGTTTACGATGACATAAAACTATTGTCCGGATAAAACAATAACAACCCTGATTGACAAAAATTGATTTTTGTACCAACTCTCTAGCATTTATGCTGTATGTTCTACGGTGATAACAGGCACACACACATACAGACAGACAACTTTGTAAAAATCACTTATGAGGTCCTAAAAACACCTAAAACGGATTAAAACACCTTAAAAGGATAATTTAGGTGAAATCGCGGTATCCAATTTTTTCAAACACTTTTTATTATTTCCTATATACCTACAATAAAAATGAGGAAAAGTATATATCTGATACTACCGTGTTTTGCAAAACATGAATGGTTGACAATATAATTGTGCGAGAGACACCTAGGACATTTCCTAGGTGTTAAATTTGCTTGTTACATTTAACAAGCAAAAAGCAATGCTACATCTAGGAACTGTTGCAATGCTACATCTGTTCCCAGATGTAGCATTGCTTTTTGCTTGTTACATTTCCTAGGTGTCTCTCGCACAATTATATTGTGTCAGCTATTTATGTTCTGCAAAACTCGGTAGTATTAAATGATATATGTTTTGCTTGCCATGCATGATGGCGGTAAGAGAGCACCGCTCGTCTCTAGTAAATACTTCATATTACATTCTTTGGAATTAATTGAAGGTTAGAGTGAGTTCAGGCTCTGACGAGTTTGACGTAACGAAACAGAGTGGGACATGACATTATGTCGAGCCATCAATGATGACGTATATCGAATGATGGAACAGTTCCCAGATGTAGCATTGCATTTTGCTTGTTACATATCCTAGGTGTCTCTCGCACAATTATATTGCGAGGTAAAGTATAAATAAATAAAAGTTACAATATAAGATATTAATTCTAATGACTTTAGGTCCTTGGCAGTTAAATAGGCCATCCCTAAAACGGGAAGGCCTCGTATAACTGTAACTGTAACTCGTAAACACTTTCTACCCACATAACATATTTTTAGTTACGTACTTGCATGGATTTTAACGAACTAATAATTAATGGGTAATTAACAAACTATAATTAAGTAATTTTGATACCAATTTTATATAATTTTAAAATGAAGGACTTATAGTCTTTATCATAGAGTATAGTACTAATAGCAGGTCTAAAATAACTTAAATTAAATACGTTTTTATCAAATAAATTGTCATAATCTAGTGTAATTTAAATACAATCAGTCATCGTTACTATTTCACAACTATATATCTATAAGTATACTCTATGATCGGCCGATTTGCCAGGGACCGCTTTGCGACCACAATGTTGTTGTCATAGGACAACAACAATCATGTTACTAATTATGTATTTGGCATACTGGCACGATATAAGGAAATGTCTAAATGTACTTTCTACTTCCTGAAAGTCAAAAAATATGATTTTTTGAGGTAGTACGTAATTGAGCACTTTATTGGACCGTTTTTAATGAGAAGCCAATCATTATTGTTATAGGAGGTTATTATTGTTAGAGGACAATAATGATTGTAAAAAACTCCTAGGACGTAAAAGTAATTCATATATTGCCGCCATTACTGTAATGTAGCGTGTTCAAAAAACAATCTGAGTAAAAGCTTTATGAGGTTTCTTTAAAAACGTTCATTTTGTTTCTGTTTTTGTTCGTAGACTATTTTTTCGTTTTTAAAAGTTGTTCTAATTGTCAATTTTTGTGTGTTTATTTGTAAAGCTTTTACATTTTTGAGTAAAAGTGTGAAGCTATGGATGAATTCAATGACGACGATAATATGGAGTTAATTGGACGTTTTTTTTTTCAATTAAGTATATAGGGCAGTTTATTTAATGAGTGCTACCTAAAAAAAAATAGTGTATGCTATCCGGCTGAGAATGTCTTTATGTCTTGGCAATTTTTCCCGACTCGCTTCGCTCGTCGGTAAATCTAATTGCCGTGACATAAAGACACACTTCTCAGCCTTATGGCATAAATAACTATTTTTTACACATGGTTATATATGTCAATTAATATAATCATAAGGAATGCTGCTAATGAAATTTAACTTCGTATTTGTGTTTACCATACTGAGTAGTATGGGATTACAGTGGCGTAGCCAGGGGGCTTCAGCCCCCCCCCCCTCGAAATTTTACATAACCTAAACCGCAAAAAATGTGTGAAAAAAATAAAACCTATAAAAAATATATAAAATAATAAATTACATAAACATATATTTTTTAACAATAAACTTATAATATAAATATCATAATATATAAAAAAATATACAATGAAATTGAAAGATATAAAATAATTTGAAAACATTGAACAATATACAAATATATATGTATATATATATATATATATATATATATATATATATATATATATATATATATATATATATATATATATATAATATATATATAATATATATATATATATATATATATATATATATATATATACATATATATATATATATACATACATATACATATATATATTTATATATATATATTTACATATACAATTTTTAACATTCAGCCCCTCCCGAAATTAAATCCTGGCTACGCCACTGTGGGATGATAATAGCTTTTACGTTTTCTCACGTATACCGTAGACACAGATTGTATTGTTATTGCAATAATATCCTAAATCGGGATAGGACAACTAGACTTGAAGATCGAATTTTGTACTAAGTTACAACACACTGGCATTCATACGCAGGGAGCTACCTTATATATAGCGGTAAAATCCACTCACACAAGGTCTTATAAACATCTGAAACGAATAATGACAGCTATCCGTTATAAGGATTTGTAGTTCAAACAATACTTTCCCTATTTACCTATAGTATAAATAGGGAAAAGTAAAAATAATTAATAAATTCTAATTCATAAATGTTTTTTTTTATGATTTTCGAAACTTTTAAAAAATACATACATTACTTACAAATTAATTAAACATTTTATTTATTCATAGTTACTCACCGGAAACATTTCCCACTTCGTTACTTTTTGTAATTAAGGGAACTGTTTTTTAAGACCTGCTGAGTATTAATACTCCAGAACTGTTTTTAAGACCTGCTGAGTATCAATCCTCCAGAACTGTTTTTTAAGACCTGCTGAGTATTAATACTCCAGAACTGTTTTTAAGACCTGCTGAGTATCAATCCTCCAGAACTGTTTTTTAAGACCTGCTGAGTATTAATACTCCAGATATTTTTAAGACCTGCTGATTATCAATCCTCCAGAACTGTTTTTAAGACCTGCTGAGTATTAATACTCCAGAACTGTTTTTAAGATCTGCTGAGTATTAACACTCCAGAACTGTTTTTAAGACCTGCTGAGTATCAATACTCCAGAACTGTCTTTAAGACCATCTTAGTATTACTACTCCAGACCCTAACAATACCTTTAACAGATCTTAACCTCAGAATCACATAAAATATTCATCCACAAGGATTTTTTTCAAAACGTGCCTTTAAGGCGTTACATTTTTTTTTACAGTGAACCGGTACAAGGTATCCTTGAACTTTTTCGCTTATCGGATTCGCTACGCTTATCCTTACGTCAGATTCGCTTAACTCTTCTCCTTCCTCAAAAAACCTGATTTGTTTGCACTACATACGGCTATTCGGTATACAAAGCACTATATACGACTAACTTCTCTGATCCTTAAAAAGTAAAACAACCCATTATATTCTTAACGGTCACCCATCCACAAATTAACCACGCTCGATGCTGCTTAACACAAGTGAGCCTATAAAAACTGAGATGTACAATATAACTGTGCGAGAGACTGTCTCTAGCAGAACTAATCATTTAGATGAAATTGAGCACCAGTAGAGTCGTTCAATATGGGTGAAAGAAAAGAGTCTCTCCACAAAAATATTTTATTGGCAAAGCGCTTTCAACCTAGCATGAGGCCATCATCAGTGCCTGTACAAACAAGTCAAAATACTAAAACTAATCAATAAACAAAAAACAAAAAAGTAACATAAATACAAAACTAAATATAAAAAGTAAACAACCCATTATATTCTACAATACAACAATGCAAATAAATAAATAATAACAGAACAAAAAATATAGGGAAATAATGCAAATAAATAATAAACAGATAATCAAATTTATTTGATTATCTGCCAATAAAAATATTTATTTGCCAATAAAATATTTTGTGGAGAGACTCTTTTCTTTCACCCAGAACTAATCATGTTCTGCGAATCTCTATTGATACTTAAGACGGTCTAGCCTTTTTAAAATTAAACTTTGAAGTAGGGACTATAATAATATTAACTTAATTGGATGTTTTTCCGTATTTCGACGGTTTTAGAAAAACTGAAGTCATTTACTAAAAAATGAATTAATGTCAATATCTTGGATTCCCTTATTCAAGGGTACCATTTCCACCTGGATTTCATAAAAGTTACCGAGTGACGAAAATTATATTGCGTATGAATTTCGTACAGTCCAAGAACCGGAACTGAAAAAATGTGAGTCACTTTGTACTACTACAATCCAAATTTTTCTGAAAATATACCTTAAATTATGAAGAAAAAACATAGTCTGTCTATCTAGAGTGGAGTCCTTCATATGAATGCGCTCGCTCAAAATTACAATAATTTCAGTTTTCTTGAAATAAGTGGTTCCCTGTGGGTCGTGTGCAAAATATGAATAGAACATTTTTTAAAGATGATAAAATTTCTAATAAAGCGAATGTTCAATCATGAAAATCGGATAACTATAACCAAAGTTATGGCTCTTTTAAAAATACTAAAAAATGGTTAATTTATGCAGTCAGCCTATTTCATTGAAATAATTGACTTTTTGTGCCATTTAACAAATTTCATAATTTTTGTAGTAGTTATCTGATTTTGACGAAAAAACACTCGTTTTATAGAAAATCCTATCAGCTTTAAAAATATTCTATTCATTTTTGCACGGGACCTACAGGGAACCACTTATTGCAAAAACAACAAGAATTTGTGCGATTTTCTTATATTTTGAAGGGCTCATTTGAATTTGTGCATTCATATGAAGGACTCCACTTTAGATAGACAGACTGTGCCTTTTCTTCATAATTTAAGGCATATTTTAAGAAAAATTTAGTTTGAAGTAGTACAAAATGAGTCACATTTTTTAGGACTGCCTTTTGGACTAGTATTTCTTCTTTCCAAAAAATACTCTTTAGTTTTGTCATATTTCTTAAATCTGATTCTAAAATTGTTTCTTTAACTTGCGGTACATGTAACATTATTATTTCTAAATAATTTTGTTTTAAGTTTCAAATATCTAGCATAAACATACTCGGAGGTACGATCATTGTTAACTGTAACATTAGACAATTATTGCTTGATTTTATTGTCTGTATTAAATTTCAAGGTTCTTCGACAAATTGAAAGAAGCGGAGCAAAGAATTCAAAAAAGGTACAGCCAGCTCGGCCTCAACATAAGCTAATACAGAATCTTGTTTCTTAGTAAACGTATATTTTACACGTAAAGTAATTGTTAAACCCTTATTCCATAATGCTGCTTAATAATATCGGCTGCTTTCTCAGCTATCATAATTGTTGGACCATTTGTATTTCCTCTTGTTATTGAAGGCATTACTGACGCATCCACGACTCTCAAACCATTGACACCTTTTACTCGTAGTTGTGGATCAACAACAGTGGAAGAGGATTTAGGAGATCCCATCTTGCAAGTACCCACCGGATGGTAAACCGTACTTGAATAGTTGGCAGCCATGCACTTGAAGAATTCTATTTCGCCATCAGTTTTGTTACATAAAGGCAGTGTAAAAATCTCTGGTGCATAAGATTCAAACGCTTTAGCTTGAACCAATTTTTGTATAATTTTCATACCAGCTAATGCCCTATCTAAATCGTATGGAGCATCGAAATAGTTAACATCGATTAAAGGCGGATCGTTTATGTCGCTACTTTTCAATGAGACACTTCCAACAGATTTGGGTTTTATCACAGACGTGAAAAAGGTTACTACACTAGAACTTGGAAAGGATACAACACCTTCACAGATGTGAAATTGGACATCCGGAGGATCGGAGGACATATAATCTGAAGAGTTTAAGAATACCAACACAGGGCATCCTGGCGATGTTAGGATTCCTGTTTTATTTTGGACAAATTCCAGCCCATCTTCTACTTCTAAAACCAATAAAGCGTTAAGATTCTTATAACCTTTCATTGTTACTGGGTATGGAATAAAGAAATGGTCCTGTAAATTATTGCCTACTGGTAAATCGGCTACAACAGGTATATTCAAAGATTTCAAATGATCTTTAGGTCCAACACCCGAAACCATAAGTAACTGTGGAGAATTTATTGCTCCTGCTGATAAAATAACCTCTTTAGACACTAAAACTGTTTTGGTTTTCCCATTCTTTTTCAACGTAATGCCAGTTGCTCTTTTAGAAATAGGTTCAATGAGAATTTTAGTTACTTTCGCATTTTTAACTATGTCCAAGTTTGGAATGTCTACGTAGGTCAAATATGCAGACGATGTACTCCATCTAACGGCTCCGTTGACAGTTACTTGAGTCCTTCCTATGCCATTTTGCTCTGCGCCGTTGTAATCAATTTCTTTAAAGCCTATTTCCTTCCCAGCTGCGAGAATATTTTCAGTCATATTATCTTGGAATGTGGCGTGCTGGACAACGAGTGGACCAAATTTCCCGTGATATTCAGATTCAAGAAGCTCTTTTACTTTGATGCCCTCAGCCCTGGAATAATAAAAATGAAATAAAATTAGATCAAGCCATTAATCTTGTAAGTTATTATAGTTCTTAAAATATTGATTGGTTATCATAGTGAGGCACTTGATGTCAGGGGGAAACCCCTCCTCCCTTGCATTACCCATTAACCTCATTCATGAATACATTCCCCCTAAAGTTTGTAAAACTTTCTCTTATGGCTCTAAGTATAGCGCTTTCAATGCCAAGTCTTCCCTCTAGGAACCTTTGCTTGATAGCCCCCTTCGAGTCAACAAGTAGTTTAGTTACACCACTTGTTGAGTCCAAATGGTTTTGGACGTGATTCGCTATGATCATCTTCACCTCATCACACTCGCTTCAGTCGTTCTCAGATAGTAAGAACCATAAATATGCTTCTGCAAGGACCATAAATATGCTTCTGCAAGAACCATAAATATGCTTCTGCAAGAACCATAAATATGCTTCTGCAAAAACCATAAATATGCTTCTGCAAGAACCCTAAATATGCTTCTGCAAGATTCTTAAATAATAATGAGGTTATATTTATCGTAAGTTAATAATAATTAATAATAAGTTAATAATTTAAAAAAGTATTGTATTTGAAGAATCAGCTACATTTAGTGTAAACTCATTGGCTAAAAAGTCAGGTATGGTATACCTGGGGTAAGCTCATCCTCCCTACTTCAAACACGCTTCGCTCGTCCTCAGATAGTAGACACATCTGTTTTATCCCCAGCAGTCACCCATCCATGCACTGACTGCGCTCAATGCTGGTTAACTTTTAAAATCCAATAAAAATCATGGATTTACTTGTCGTATTGAAATGAAACGGTGTACTTATTTATTGTGTAAAGCTATATACTTGTAATTGTATTTCAACTCAATTAGATTATTTTGAGTCAACGCACTCAAGTCATCTGTGTATTACGGCGAGCCCTCTGAAGTTAGAAGATCTGCTTCAGAGGGCTCGTTGTACTCATTGAGACTAAAGTTATTTACTGATATAACTACATTAGTTGACAGCTCGAGTGTTGCCCCGCCTGTTGATGATGGCGTTAAGCCGAAACAGGTCCAGGGATGTTCATATCCAACAGTAAGTATCGATGGTAGATGATTTTTCAATTGCTTCTTCAACTAACAGTAAATACAACCTTTTTAATTTTAACATAATTTTCCTATATACCTTCCTATATTCCTACATAAATTCTATATTCCTATATAAATGAGAATAATTAAGAAAGTTAAAATTACTTTTTAAAATACGGAAGAACTTGTTTGTAGCTCCATCCGAGAGCTCCATCCATAATCTCCCAGTCATCAAAATCTTTTTTATTTCCTCTAACGTAAAACATGGCATTAGTACTGCTCGAACCACCCATGACGTGTCCTCTTGGATAATCGCAAACTCCACCTTTTGCTATAAATTAAAAGTCATGGCATTAATTCGTATATAAAAGCAATTATTTTGGTAATGGACGTAACAGGGAATAAAGGAGAGGACAAATAACAAATGAGAAAAAAAACATCTGAGTACTTTATGTTCCCCCTTAAAGAAATAACCGCATTATCAAGTTCAAACCCATGTAATTATATAGACCAAGAGCCCAGGGGTGTTTTGTTAATAAAAAGTGTAATGGCTGGAACCGGTCTCAATTTTTCGTAAATACCTTCCTGAACAAGGATCTGCAATTCTGCCGACTCGTATCGGATGGGTGTCCCAGACAGAACGCACTTTAGGTGTCAAAAGTTTGTCTGGGACACCATCGATACGATCGGCAGAATTGCAGATCCTTTTTTTCAGGAAGGTATTTACGAAAAATTTGAGACCGGTTCAGCCCATTACACTGTTTGTTAACGTAGGTGGTTAAATTTGACTTGTAAAGTCGTTCTGCCTGGGACACCATCGATACGAGTCTGCAAAATTGCAGATCCTTGTTCAGAAAGGTATTTACGAAAATTGAGACCGGTTCCAGCCATTACACTTTTTATTCACAAACCCCTGGGCTCTTGGTTTAATATTACAAGAAATGTCGCAAAAACCAGTAAAAATAATGACAGTAAGGATTAAGTTGTTGTCATAAAAACATAAACAAAGAACAAAATTACATCTCCAACAATCCCTCTTAATTTTGGCTTGTAGGAATACTATGTCCCAGACCTAACACTTTGGTAAATTTTTGACATGTTACTTTTCCTATGGACTTAGTAAGAACATCAGATATTTGATCTTTAGTGTCTGTATACACCAGTTGTATCTTATCCTTTTCTACAAGATTGCTTATATCATGACACCTTAAATCGATATGTTTAGACCTTTTTGTTAACTAGAGCCACTGCTATAGTTGCTCTATTCTGCCTCCTCAAAAGTAGATAAGCTTACACAGAGTTACTTCTGAGTTCGCCAATGAATTAAATTTCCCTCTAGCCAATAATAGTACCATGTCGTGCTTTTCCTATCTTTAGACTTGGCCAATGATGCATCTGAACATCCCGTGAGAGGTTCATCGAGACCAGGATGCATCACGGGCGAATGCTTCAACTGCTTTTCATTGGAGTAAATCAGCCCTGTATTTGTGGTTCCTCTGAGACACCTATCTGAGAACTCTTTTCACAGCTGTATAGAATTTTTCAGTCGGGTTCTGCTGAAAACTACTTAGGTAATGGACAATGAAACAAATATCAGGTTTTTTCCTCTCATAATATCGGTCAAACATCCTATAACAGCTGCTTAGTTTGGTATGTCTCTTTTAGTTCTGAGTTCACATCATTCTTTTCACATTCAGGCAAGCCTAGCCGCTGCTCAGCACGTGTAGTTTTCGATTTTGAGTCTTTTATTCCAAACTTTTCTAAAACCTTTCCTGAATACTCCATAGAGATATACACTACAGGGAGCATAGCATATTTTAATACATAGAGGCCTGAAACAACTTTTTCGGGGTCTGTGTAACCTCATTAAAACCTCCTTCAAGAGTAAATTAAGGTTATTATAAATAATTCGTTTTTGGCTTCCCGGACATTATCTGTTTACGTAATATATATTAACGTTCTGTAATATATGTTACTTTAATTTTGTTCTGTTTATTTGACTATATTTTAAGTCGAAGGTAGTCAGGTTATTTTTTCGATGTTTCGAAATTCGGCCAATAGGGCCCCTCTAGTAATAGGGCCCCTCTATCTCTATCCATATAGACATAGAGATATATACTAGAGGGGGCATAGCCTATCTTAATACATTGAGAGGCCTGAATCATTTTTAGTGGGGCTCTGTGAAACCTCATTGAAACCTCCTCCAAGAGGAAGTTAAGGTTATAATTAATCAATTGTTTTCAACTTCCCGAAGATTGTTTGTGTTGTGATTTGTGTTTTAAACATTCTACTATATAATTTACTGTTTTTTATTCTGTTTATTTGATGATAATGATAATCGAAGGTGGCCAGGTTACTTTTTCGATGTTTCAAAATTCAACCAATAGGGCCCCTCTAGTAATATATCTCTATGCATATAGATATATACTAGAGAGGGCATAGCCTATCTTAATACGTTGAGAGGCCTGAAACATCTTTTTGGGGCTCTCAGGGGCTGTGTAACCTCATTGAAACCTCCTCTCCTTGGAGATTGTAACCTCCTTAAGGTTACAACAAATCAATCATTGTCACCTTTTATCGCATTGTTCGGGTTTTGTTTCCTATCAAAAACGTTGTATTATATAAGTTACTCTGTTTTTTAACGTTCATTTTATCATATTAATAATATTTTATAACTGACAGCCTTGATAAAAGTAAAAAATGTTTAATAATATTCCTGGACCTAAAAAAGGCCTTCGATACAGTCCAACACAAAAAATTGTTACAGAAACTTGAACTTTACGGTATTAGAGGGGTGGCCAAAAGTCTCATAGCATCCTACTTGCAGAACAGATCACAGAGAGTTAAAGTAAATAACTGTATTAGCGATACTGCTGTAATTAATGATTATCAATTGCCTGAAGGCACGGTTATATCACCATGGCTTTTTCAAACTTATATAAACGATCTGTATAATGTTCTGGGAGAACTTGGTATCATTTTAGGTTTCTGTGATGATACTGTCTTGTTCTTTGAAGGGGATGACTGGGATCAAGTTTATGCTAAAGCTACTCAAGGCCTAAGAGCTATCAACAAATGGCTCCACACAAACTTACTCTACCTAAACCACGACAAAACTAAGTACATGACTTTTTCTATCACTAAAACCGGAATTCCAAAAACTAAAAAATTATTACTTCTACATGACTGTGCCTGTGACTTCAACATACCCGACAAGCTAACTCATACTAACCAAGTAGCCTGTAATTGTAATATAGAAATTGAAAAAGTTGATTACATAAAATACTTAGGTATCATATTGGATTATAGACTTACTTGGAAAGACCATGTTAAATATCTAGCCAATAGATTTAGACGGTTCTTTTACTTTTTTAAAATACTTAGAAATTTTTGCGATGATAAGATGTTAAAAACAGTCTACTGTGCACTAGTACAGTCCCATCTCCAATATGGCATTTTAGCTTGGGGTTGCGCCTGTCCTACTAATCTTAAACCAATTAAAATAATACAAAATGGTATAATCAAAGTCATTTTAAAAAAGCCTAAAGATTATCCTTCTAAAAAGATATACAGTGATTTTCCTGTACTGAAGTTAAACCAGCTCTTTCAGAAGCAAGTTTTACTTAAATATTTTGATGTACCTAAGCAAAGTATTGACCACAAATACGAAACACGAACCTAAGTTAAAAAGTACTCAAAACCAGAAAAATATAAAACTTCGTTTGGGCAAAGACATGCTTCATATATAGGTGTTAAACTGTTTAACTCTTTAGATACTAAATTTAGAATGATCTCAGATAAAGAAGAGTTTAAAAAACAAATAAATATTATAGTTACCAATCATTTAAATTAAATTATTTGTGTCATTATTTATTCATTTACTTATTTATTTCTATTTGTTGGGGCATTAAATTACCTTAATTTTCGTTTAATATGTTATTCGGTTTTTTATAATTCTATTTACAAGGTTTATATTTATTTTTTAATGTTTATTTATCCAGTTGAATTTAATTAAGAAAAAACTCTAACTAAAGCCTTATCTCTGACCAAGGGTCAACCTAATCTTTCAACTAAACTCCCCCTGACTGGGATTGTTTACCTTTTGTGTCAGTGTACTTCTTTCACCTGGACTATACAGGTTAACTATTACAAGGCCTTCTTTTGCACTCTAACTTATGTAATTTAAATTTACATTTTTAAATTTTAAGTGTTAACACTCAGCTTTTTAAGAGCTTCAAATTTACTTATTAATGCATCATTAAATGTGCATATTATTGTGAATTGTGTTTGTGAACCATTTCATTCATCACATTCATTCTTCATACATTCACTCATGGACATTCATTCATGGACATTCTTAAGCACCAGCTTACCAGCCAGACTGGCACTTTCTTACACTGATCAACACGGATTGACTTGGATGGATAAGGCTACACTTAACTGATTATGGATGGACTTTTTGTTTTGGCTTTCTGGATTTGGCTACTCACTTCAGATAAGACTTTTACTTTATTTTCTATTTTTTTTTGTAAAAGGTACCTTTTTTCAGATAATTAAATATTATTATAATTTATATTTACAAACAATAAACTCTCATTTTTGATGAATCTAAAACTAGCACCACTGACTTTGTGTCTGATTTTCTTAAATTTACAGTCCTACCTTGCTCTAAAACATTTTGGTCCGAAGTTCGAGCTCGGATATGATTCATCAATTTTTTTCCATTACATTTGGTTTACTAAAACACTATTTAGTTGAAATTAAAATCTTGTTCAAATGAAGAAAGTTTTCTTGAATGACCTATACTTTACAATTATAATTTTATTTGGTTATCTGAATAGTAATTATTATTTCTATTTTTTAATTAAAAATCATAATTATTTGAAAATTATAATTATAAATGACAAGTATAGTTTATGAATTATATTTTGAAAAATAATTTTAATGAACTTTTTGTTTGATATATTTTCTTTTGAAAAAACTTTAGTTTTAAAGTTAATATTTAAAAATATATCAATAAAGAATATTAATTTTTGAAAATATATTTATAAAATTAATAAAATAGAGTCAGATAAAGTAAAATTGATTCATTTAATTTTTTTAATACTTCTGATTGTTCAAATTTATTTTATTTTTTGAAAAAAAAATATGTTTTATTTTTCTTTAAATTTATATAAATGATGATATAGATTTGTGATTTGGGTTTACATTTAAAAATAGGTATAATTTTAGTTTTTTTCAGAACTAATATATTTTTTTGAAAATAAAATTAGTTTTAATTTAATTTGTATAAATAATAACTTGAATTTATTTTTATTAAAATTAATAGAATAACCATTGATTTATATTTGATTTATCTTAAAAATTTAAATTTATATTTTATGATTGGTCAAAAAGATGGTATACTGATTATAAATTTATTTATTTTTGTTTTATAAATAATAATTAATTTTAATTTATGGTAAATATTATTTTGGTTTCATTTTTTAATAAATTACAAATTTATTTTAATTTTCGAATTATTTACAGATTTGATTGTTTAATAAATCAATCATTTATAAATTTATTTTATTTAATTAGTAACAGAAGTAAATGTTGAGTTTTACTGCAGTCATATTATTTCTTTTCTTTGAAAGACATTCAATTTAAATTTAATTTGTAATAAAGTATCAATTATTTTAAGACACTACTTTTTAAGATATGAAACTATTTTGAAATTTAAAATTCTATTTTTAAAATAATTAGTCTCTCATACTGCCTACCGGGGATTTTTAGAATATCTTTTATTAAGAAAATCTATAATTATTTAGACTTCCTGACCCTCCTTATTACTAACAAGATCTATACCTTAATACTTCCTCTTACGGTCCTTAAACTTTTACCTGCATATACTAAGAATTTGATTAAACAATTTATTTATGCCTCTAACCCTCCTTATATCATTAAAAATATTTTTACTTTCCTTTGTTCAGCTTTGCATCTGAAATCCTAAAAGTTTATTTTATTTTTTTATAGGATTTGTTTCTTTCAGGTTTAATATTTTATTTTATTTCAGGGGTTATAAGATTTTTATTTTCAGTTTTAAAACTTTATTTATATTTTATATTTTAGAATGCCTACTGAACCAGATGGTGTACCCCCTCCAGGAGGAGGAGGTGGAGGTGCTGAGTCAACTTTAGCTGGTAACGCAGGTAGCAGTAGAGGTGGTTCCGTTGCAGTTAGAGGGGGCGAGGAGGAGGCAGAACAGGAGGAGTAGGACATCCACCACAACCTCCACTATTAAACTCACCTGGACCTGGAGATATCCTTCTCGGCAAGATCAACCTCCAGAGACAGAGGATGGAGAGACTGGTCCTAACCGCGAAGATAGGTTAAGAATCATTTATTTAAGAAACAGGTTAATTGATTGTTATGAAAAATTGAAACTTACTTATGAAAAGTCATTACTTAACTTAGATGATATAATAATTTTTATTTGTTTGACGCTATGTTTGAGGAAGCACCGGGACATCGTATGGTGTTTGATGAGTCACACGAGGAACTCATGCAACTTTGTTTATCTTGTAGTATTCTTTATCCAGATAACAAGATAGAAATTTAATTTCATACTTTGAAAATTATTATTATAGATCCAAAGCGGCTCATAAATAAACAATTAAGTATTAGAAGAATAGAAGCTCAAAATGAACAAACCGTTTTTAATCAGTCGTTAAATAATACATTTATTAAAAGATCTCAGCTTCCAAAATTAAAATTAAAAGTTTTTAATGGTGAGGCTTCCGAGTGGGCTCAATTCAAAGAAAGATTTGTTTCTATGGTGCATCGAGATGAAGTGCTTAATGATCTGGAAAGATTTCAATATTTAGATCAATACCTTGGTAAAGATCCTTCTTCAGTTATTAAAAACATTCCCATACTAGGTGCTAATTATAGACTGGCTTGGAAATCCTTATGTGAGCGCTATGATAATAAAAGAATACTTGCTAATCTTTATTTACAAAAACTTTTTGATTTTAAACCTCTCCAAGGAAAACAAAACTTAAAAGATTTACGTTCTTTTTTAAATGTAGTTGCTGATATTTGAAGCGTTCAAACTTCTTAATTTAAGAGATGAACTAGGATTTATTTTGTTTACTCTGGCAATTCGTTGCATTGATAAGACTACTAGGGAAAATTTGAAGTCGAGCACATAGACACTGAGTTTCCTAACTATAAACAACTTGTTGAGTTTGTTCAACAGAGGTGTAGGATTTTAGAACTTGCTGAATCAGTTCTCTTACTAGTAGTAGTAAACCTGAGTCATCTCGACCATCTAATACTAGGACAAAACAAACATTCTTTGCTAGTAATAACTCATCTAATACTAGTGAACTTTCTTGCTTCCAGTGCAAGCAATCTCACTATTTAAATCAGTGCATAAAATTTAGAAATCTCACTCCAAGACAGCGTCTAACTTCCTTGAAAGATTTTCCTGGTTGTATTTACCATCTAACTACATCTCACTCTACACGTGATTGTAAAACAAAAATTCGATGTAAACGGTGTAATAAATTTCATAACACACTGTTACACGTAAATGATGTCCAAGGCAGAGTTTTCATCAAAAATAGCTCTGGTAGAAATCAGTCTCAAACTGACTCGACTGATACAAACTCAAATACCTCTAATGTAAGTACATGTATTTCTTCAGTGCAGACTGAAACTCAGAAAACTTCACAATCATGTCAAACATTAACCTCTGCAACTACTATTACTCGATCTAAGAAAGTAATACTTGGTACTGCAATTGTTCACATGCAGAGCTGATAATAGCTTTGTCCTATTCGTGTTTTGCTTGACTCGGGCTCAGAATGCTCTCTTATTACAGAATCCTGTGTACATCTTTTAGGTATTTCTTTTACACCATCACAGTCTTCTATTGTTGGTGTTGGTCAACAGGCTTTGTCTACCAAAGGAAAAATTGGTTGCACTATCAAACCACAGGATAGAAACAAACCCGTCTTTTTACAGAGGCTCTTGTTGTTTCAGGTGATATTACGAGTCATCTACCTTCCTCTCCTATACCTCAGGATATTTAAATAAATTTAGTTCTTTCAGGTTAGCAGATTCAACATTTGGAGAACCTGGGGACATAGACTTCTTGCTTGGTGCTGATTTGTATTCAAAAGTTATCAAAGGAGCTCCATTCTTTTTAGACGGTGATGATATGGCTTTAAATAAAACAGTTTTTGGCTATGTCATTACAGGTACTTATAATAAACCTTCATCTTCAGCTCATGTAGCCATGCCTGTGACTTTGCTCACAACTCAACCTAAACCTACTTCTCTGGATAATTTAGTTAAAAAATTTTGGCTAATAGAAGAGCCAATCAATACTAAATTAGAAAATCCGGAAGAACGACTATGTGAGGAGCACTTCCAACAAACACACTTCAGACGTGATGATGGTCGTTATATAGTCGCTCTTCCTTTTAAAGACAAAAGACCATTTTTCGGTTCTACTAAAAACTTAGCCTTAAAACGATTCTTATCTTTAGAAAATAAGTTAAATAAAAATCCTACTCTTAAGGCTGAGTATACTAAATTTATTAATGAATATATAAGTCTAGGGCACATGGTTTTAACTGAAGTACCTGGTGAATTTATTATACCACATCACTGTGTGTTTAAAGAAGACAGTTCTACTACAAAACTACGCGTAGTATTTGATGGTTCGATGAAAACACCATTTGGTTCTTTAAACGACACACTCATGACTGGTGAAAAACTTCAACCTGAAGTACCTGATATCATATTAAAATTTCGTCAACATGCGGTTGTCTTTACAGCGGATATGGAAAAAATGTATCGGCAAATTGAAGTCACTGAAGAAGATCGAGTATATCAACACATTCTTTGGCGTGCTGATCCTAAAGATGAAATCAAGGAGTACGAACTTTGTACTGTTACCTATGGTTTGGTACCTTCCCCATATCAAGCCATTAGAGTAACTAGACAGCTTGCTAAGGATGAAGGTGGCCCCTATCCAGAAGCAGCTAGAGTATTATGTGAAGACACATACTTGGACGATGTGGCTAGTGGGACAGTGTCGATAAAGGAGGCTCAGTTACTTCAACGCGATATTCAAACTATTTTATCTAAAGGAGGATTTAGGTTGCGAAAATGGTCTAGCAACTGTGTGGAACTTCTCCAAGATATACCACCTGAAGATAGAGAACAGTTGGTCAGTTTTGGTTCCTCAGATGATTCATTCATTAAAATCCTTGGAATGCACTGGGACCCACAGTCTGATTCTTTTGGTTATTGCATCAAAGACCTAACTCAGGGGACAACTAAACGAGCTGTACTTAGCACCATCGCTCGCATTTATGACCCTTTAGGGTACTTGTCTCCCGTAATATTTCAGGCCAAATTTATTTTACAACTTCTTTGGAAAGCTGGACTAGACTGGGACCAAACTATACCAGATTGTATCCTTACACTCTGGTCTGAGTTTGTCACACAACTACCATGCCTCAGTGAACTTCAGATTCCTCGACATATACCTATTTTAGATAATGTTATTTCTGTTGTAGGGTTCTGCGATGCTTCAGAACGAGGCTATGCAGGAGCAGTTTATCTTCGAGTCACCACATCTCAGCTAGAAACCAAACTCTTTCTGTTGAAGGCAAAAACGAAGTTGGCACCTGTCAAAACTATGACGGTTCCTAGGCTCGAGCTATGCGGTGCATTACTACTATCTAAAATCTATGAATCTTTACACCTTTTTCTGTCAAAATTTGATATAGCTGAAACTTTTTTCTTTACTGATTCTATGATAGTTTTAGGTTGGTTAAAAACGCCTCCTTTTAAACTTCAAATTTTTGTAGCAAACCGCATTATCCAGATTAAGGATAAAACTCCTAATGTTACTTGGATGCATATCAGCTCACAGGACAATCCTGTAGACTGTGCTTCACGTGGCGTCCAACCACGTGACTTTCTAAATTAATCTTTGGTGGGACGGACCACTCTGGTTACAAGCACCTTCAACCTTGTGGCCCAACCATACTTCAACTAATCTCAATGAGATTGAATTACCTGATCTTAAACATAATGATATGGTCTTGGTGTCAACCAAACAAGACGACTATTTGATAAAACGAATGGAAGAATTCCCTTCATACTTTAAAATTCTTAAAATCATGGTCTATGTTTTAAGATTTGCTCTCAGAATTAGGAAACGAAATGTTGTTCGTACAAAATACCTCATTGAACCAGGGGAAATTAACCTTGCTGAACTTAGATGGATCAAGATAGTTCAACTATTTTATTTTAAGGATGAAATTAATCTCATTTCCTCTAACAAGCTATCCAAACACTTGTTAGGTTAAATCCTTTTATAGATGGAGATGGGTTGTTGAGGGTGGGCGGTCGCCTAAGAAATGCAGACTTAGCCTTTGACACTAAGCATCCTTTGCTTTTACCGACATATGTCACTTCACTAAACTTCTTATCGATTACCATCATTTAGAATTACTCCCATGCTGGACTTCATCTTTTATCATCTCATTTACGACAACGATTCTGGATCATTTCTGAAAGACGCATAATAAAATCTAGATTGTTTCAGTGTGACATCTGTTACAGACTGAAAGCTAATACCTTTCCACCTCTAATGGGTGATCTACCATCTTCTAGGTTTGCTGAAGGAAAGGCTTTTTATAACGTCGGGGTTGACTACGCTGGACCGATATTCATAAGAGATTCTCTTCGGCGAAAACCAGTTATTGTCAAAGCATATTTTTGTATTTTTGTTTGTTTTACAACAAAAGCCCTTCACTTGGAGGCTGTCTCCAGTCTTTCGACAGAAGCCTTCATAGCCACCTTAGACAGGTTTATAGCCCGCAGAGGCTTACCTGCTCAGATGTTCTCAGATTGCGGAACAAATTTTGTAGGTGCTGCAAGAATCATCAGGGAAATTGAGGATTGGCTAAAGCTTGATGAAACCAAGAAAGCCATTGGTGACTACTCTTTAAACAAAAGGTTTAAATGGACCTTCAACCCACCTTCTGCTCCCCATTTTGGCGGATTATGGGAAGCAGGGGTGAAATCCGTCAAATATCATCTTAATCGAGTTATAGGGGAAACACCTCTTACCTTCGAGGAGTTGAGCACTCTTCTTGCAAAGGTCGAAGCTGCTCTCAACTCTCGACCATTATATCCTACATCTTCTCTTCCTGATGATTTCAACTACCTTACGCCAGGTCACTTCCTGATCGGATGTGCACCTTTAGCTCGACCAGAAAAGGACATTTTAAGTGTTGCTGACAATCGACTACATAGGTGGGAAATAATTCAAAAAATGTTTCAGCACTTCTGGCATGTATGGAGAAAGGATTACTTACACCATCTTCAACAGCGGGAAAAGTGGCACTACACTGCTTACACTCCTAATATTGGTGATTTAGTTATTCTTAGGCAGGACAATGTTCATCCTTTGAAATGGCCAACTGCTAAGATCATCGAGGTACATCCAGGGCCAGACTCAGTAGTGCGAGTGGTGACCATCAAAACAGCCACTTCGACTTTTTTGAGACCACTTAGAAATATAGTACCTTTATATCCTAGACCTACTAACGATCCCAACCTCTTTTCCTCTCCTAAAAAATTATCTTAATTTTTGGTGGGCGGTATGTTGGGGCATTAAATTACCTTAATTTTCGTTTAATATGTTATTCGGTTTTTTATAATTCTATTTACAAGGTTTATATTTATTTTTTAATGTTTATTTATCCAGTTGAATTTAATTAAGAAAAAACTCTAACTAAAGCCTTATCTCTGACCAAGGGTCAACCTAATCTTTCAACTAAACTCCCCCTGACTGGGATTGTTTACCTTTTGTGTCAGTGTACTTCTTTCACCTGGACTATACAGGTTAACTATTACAAGGCCTTCTTTTGCACTCTAACTTATGTAATTTAAATTTACATTTTTAAATTTTAAGTGTTAACACTCAGCTTTTTAAGAGCTTCAAATTTACTTATTAATGCATCATTAAATGTGCATATTATTGTGAATTGTGTTTGTGAACCATTTCATTCATCACATTCATTCTTCATACATTCACTCATGGACATTCATTCATGGACATTCTTAAGCACCAGCTTACCAGCCAGACTGGCACTTTGTTACACTGATCAACACGGATTGACTTGGATGGATAAGGCTACACTTAACTGATTATGGATGGACTTTTTGTTTTGGCTTTCTGGATTTGGCTACTCACTTCAGATAAGACTTTTACTTTATTTTCTATTTTTTTTTTGTAAAAGGTACCTTTTTTCAGATAATTAAATATTATTATAATTTATATTTACAAACAATAAACTCTCATTTTTGATGAATCTAAAACTAGCACCACTGACTTTGTGTCTGATTTTCTTAAATTTACAGTCCTACCTTGCTCTAAAACTCTATTTATTTATTTATTATTTTTTAAAGTACTTGATGTTTGATAACGTGGTAAAGCAAAAACCATTGTTCTAACTTTTATACATTTGCCTAGTGTTTTATATAAAACCATTTTCAAAAAACGTCTTTTTGAGAAAAATTTTTGTCCTCTTATATGTTTTTTTTTATTTTTATTGGTCATATTTTATTGTTAGCCATTATATAGTTAAAAAATTTGTTCAGTAGGAGTCAAATAGAATACTTATGAATTAAAATAAAATAAACGATATTTTATTTCATTTTATCAATCTTTATAGAATCATTAGATATTTACTTTTACTTTTATCATTTATATTTACTTTTTTTTCTTTGTTAGATAATTAAAATATTACAATATTTTAAATAAATAATTTAAAACCCATAAATAAGATTAACAACACCATTAAACTATGCTAATACCCTAATAAAAATAATAAAAAAAACACAGGAGTTACTTGAAATATCAAACGTCATCTGTATAGCCACCGTCCCCTTTCTCAATCTTAGCTTTTTAGGGGACGCTCATATATTTCATGATATAAACTATAAAACTAAAAAAAATAATAATTAGACATTAAAACAATAATATAAAAAACCAAGTTTGCAAAAGATTTTTTGAATAGTTTTAATAATTTTGTACTAAAAATTGGATTAATAATATTGATTGATTTATGATTGAAATATATTAAAGAAATTAATTTAAATAAATATAATTATAAATTGAATAATATTAATTAAATTATATAAATTGAATGAAAATTGCATGAAGTTATATTTTCTATTTTTAATGAATTTATGTTGTTTTTTTTGTAAATGTGTATTGTATTCTGTATTATTTTTTGTAAATTTCCATCTGTATGAGAACAATAAAGATATTATTATTATTATTAATACACAAGGGTGTTCAGGTTACTTTTTTGATGTTTTAAAATTCAACTGATAGGGCCTCTAGTAATAATATCTCTATGGAATACTCTGTTTGATTTATCATAAGACTTTCTCTACCTTTATCTATTATCTTTCTTTATCTTGAGAAATTCATAAAATCTACGACTATCACGGCCTTATTGAATTATTATATTAATATTACTATAAGTAATATTAATATGATGATTTACTCCAATGAAAAGCAGTTGAAGCATTCGGCCGTGATGCATCCTGGTCTCGATGAACCTCTCAGGGGATGTTCAGATGCATCATCAGTAATACTACTCTATTTTTATACAACATAAAACTGGCTCAATTACAGAAGTCGAAAAGAATGTAAGATATTTTATACCATTCACAATACTGAAGTAAGTTACAGATTAAATATTGGTTAGAAGAAAAAATTAACATTTATCTAGTCCTTGTATTGTAAGTTCTACATACAGTCTTGTTATCTCACACTGTAAATGTACTTTTACTCCCTAGGGAGGAAAAGTGAAAGTGTTGCCAACTTGACAGAATTTTTTAGTAAAATTTTTAGGAATTTTAGGCAATTTTTAGGTTTTTTTTCGGTGTTATGTTGGTACTACGGGTAGAATATACAATATACACACGCTAATGTTTAAATTACAAATATAGTATTACACATTATTCTATTGACAGCTTACAATAAAATAATGTGAAGATAGTGGCTTTATTCTCTCTTCATCAGAGTAATTGACATGGTTAGAATAAACTAAACTAACACAATAACTTTAAGAATTAACTTTCCTCATAACACAATAACAATTAAGGAGCTGAAGAATATATTAATACTTGTTTATTAGTACTAGTATACTTGTTTTATTAGTTCTCTAGTCGTAGATAAAATTTAATATGCAACAATGGATGAAAGTTTTCAGCTCTCGTATTATCTCCCTCGTCAAGCCTCGGGAGCCAAAATGTTAGTTAACTCCCTCGGCAAGCCTCGGGAGCTAACTAGTTTATCTCCCTCGGCCTACCGGCCTCATGAGCTAATGAAGTTTCCTCCCTTCGGCGCTGCCTTAGGACGAAACTTTAACTTGAGCTGTAAAACTTACTTTCATCCCTTGTTGCATAAATAACTATTCTGGTCGTTGGGTTAGGGGAATAATAATTATCGAACATATTAATAATTAACTTACCCAAACAAGCTCTTTTCTGTTTCACAGTCGTGTAGTTCCAATCGACAGAGTCAAATTTCAAAAACTGACTTAATTTTGGTGTTTTGGATTCTACAGTTTCGTCTCCTCCTGCTTCTATTAATAATATTCTCCATGAAGACACTTCAGACAACCTTCGGGCTAACGTGCAACCTAGATATTATGCACAATAAGTTTAGTTATCAGTTTAGTTTTTTATCAACTAAGTTGACTGAAACGATTTACGATGTGGAAGAGACACTTAAGAATGTAACATGCAATATGGTTTAACTGGAAATATTATTGATGGATCGACATAATGATATCACACCAGTCTGATAGAGTTTTATCGATCATCTTCTTCATATTGCTCAGGTAATAACCAAGCCTACTAAGGTGGATCCATATTGTGCCACGTCTATCGCAAGTGACTCCAGGATTTTTATAGCAGAGATAAATCTTATATGTGCTGTCTTTCTTGAAGGACGTTAAGCCTGTGCGATGTAGCACAGAGCAGGTACTCGTAAATGATATCTAACCCTAAATAAACCAATGTTCTATTCAGGACCTTCTATAGAAGCTTATACAAAAATAATGTCTTGTTATTTTTCAGGCGGCTGTAAAGTAGGCAAAAATAGGAAATGCGTTTTTACAGCTGCGACAGTTCTTATAATAAACTGCGTAGGCTTCCGCGGTTATTGTCATGAAGATTTATGTCTTCCTCGATGTAGATGAAGAATCCGATCCATTTAATCATTTTTATTTTATTGATTAATTAATCATTCTATTCTATTCTAAACATTAATCAACCCATTCGGTTAAAAAACCTGAAGTCAACTCTTCGTTTCTGAAACCTTTCTGAAAGCCTGAAGTCAACAATTCACACGATTCTGTTGAGGCCTATCAACAAAAGCTAGTCAGGAGGTCTTCAAAACACCTTAAACGGGAATTGTTTCGGTGATATCCCGGTTCGATTTTTGGCAAGCAATACTCGTCCTTTATACCTACGGTGTTAATAAGAAATTAACTCTTTTTAAATTTTTCAAAAGAAAAATATACATAGTTAAATTACGTTTTTTGAGGTAGTACGTAATTGAGCACTTTATTGGACCGTTTTTAGGATGAGAAGCCAATCATTATTGTTATAGGAGGTTATTTAGTACTTTTCACTCCGAGGACAATAATGAATGTAAAAAAAAACTCCTAGGACGTAAAAGTAATTCATATATTGCCCATTACTGTAATGTAGCGTGTTCAAAAAAACAATCTGTGTTAAACCTTCATGAGTTTTCTTTAAAAACGTTCATTTGTTTCTGTTTTTGTTCGTAGAACTAATTTTTTTTCGTTTTTAAAAGTGTTCTATTGACAATTTTTGTGTGTTTATTTGTAAAGCTTTTACATTTTTGAGTAAAAGTGTGAAGCTATGGATGAATTCAATGACGACGATAATATGGAGTTAATTGGACGTTTGTTTTTTTTTTTTCAATTAAGTATATAGCGCAGTTTAATGAGTGCTATTTTTTGATTTTTTAATGAGTGCTACTCAAAAAAAATAGTGTATGCCATAAGGCTGGAATGTCTTTATGTCTTGGCATTTTTCCCGACTCGCTTCGCTCGTCGGTAAATCTAATTGCCGTGACATAAAGACCCACTTCTCAGCCTTATGGCATAAATAACTATTATGTCTGGAGATAAAAGTTTTGAAATCACCTCAGGAGTAAAATGGTGTTATGCTCCCAATAAATAAATACCATAAATAAATGGTATTATTTATTCCCCTCGCAATACTTACCTCACTCGACGTCGCCTTGGGAGTAAATTGATATAACTCCCTTGGCTTTACTTCGGTAGATAAATAAATAAATACCCTGGCTTCACTTCAGGAGTTATATGCAATGGTTCGGCTTTCGCCTTAGAAACCAACTTACTGCACTGGGAAATAATAGCATTCATTACTCCCTTGGTTCATAAATAACTATTTTATTTTTTATACATTTAAATAAATATAACCTCACCTGCCGAACCAGCTCCTACTATAATGAAATCGTAAACTGGCAATACTTTACTCTCCTGAGTTTCTTTCGGGCTTCTTAGCATTTCCGGGTAATAGTAAGTCACCAGGGCAACAAATACCGGCAGAAATACACTATAACTAACCATTTTTCTTTCTTATCTCTAACTTTTCAGATATTAAGTTTGAAATTTTGAATTTAGCAATATTCACAAATAGTTATTTAAAAATACTACGTAAAGCGTATATACTTAGCTCACAAGTTATATCTAAATAAAGTTCTGGGAGAATATACAAGTCATGGTTTAACTTCTGATAACTGTTGAGACCAAAACCATCTCAACCGTGAACCGTAAAATTATAGTATCTCGTGTTGAAAACTATTAAATATCGTGTTTTGGTTTAAGAACTCACGGAAGTACCGAAAAGTCCAAGTTTTACCGCTTAAATTTCTTATGCCCATTCTTTCAAATAAAATAAAATGCCCGTTTAAGGGCCTTTCGGCCCATCAGGGTATTCACCCTGCGGGGACCCCTCAGGTGGGTTGCATCTACTACACTCTAAGAATTAATTAAAGTTGGCGAAATCATTTTAATACAAATACTATTCATAAAATCTTAGAGCATAGCCCGGGCTGCGAACCCCGGACCTCCGGTGACGAAATCGAACGCCTTTACGATCACGGCCGCGGAGGCAGACCCATTCATTCAAATAACCCCATCAATTTTTATTTGATTTGAAACGTATTTAGTTTACTTGTATCTCACAATTAGGAAGCCACTCGACATTTTAGCGAGTTTTTAACAAAAAAAAGACAGTTATTAGTAAAGTATAACATTAAAGTAGGAGGGACCTCCTAGCGATTTTGCGAAAGACAATAATGCTTAAGAGATTGGTAACATTTTTTTAAAATAAAATATGGTTCAAAAATTAACCTTGGGGAGGACCAGAATCCTATTGAGAACAAAGTTGTTGTTACGTCATTAACCCGGTTTTAAGAAGAATCAGCAAAATCGTCTACATTAAAGTAATACATATATATATATATATATTACTTTAGTTTACATTAGACGTTAATATCTTATGGCAGGGAAATGATCTTTGAATGTTTTTTGGAGCATTGAATCGAATAAAACTGGTTTTGGATGTTTCAAAGAAAATATGCTAAAACATTGTAAAGATTAGAAAAAAACTGAGCTTTTCATTGGTGCGAATAATGTGAAGTGTCGATTTCTCATAAAAAATGAGGAAGACATATTTGTAGTTAAGACATGAATTATAATGGAAAAAATCATTTTATATAGTTATATTTTAAGAAGGTGCAATGCGCTATATAGTTACTACGTTCACTCACGGGGTTTACAAGGGGGTTTAACCCCGTGTTCAAATCTCTTGGAGGTTCAACCCTAACTGTTCACATGGTATTTTACACCGTGAAAAATTATTTTCATGGTTAAACCCTAGAGTGAATCCCCTAAGCGGTTGAACTCTGGATTGAGTCCCCAGCCAAACCCCGCGTCTGGACAATGTAATAATATAATTTCTTAAACCTGCGTTAATTGACTAAACTACATAATATAATTAAGATATGAAGTCGGCTAGTATTATTATAATAAACAACGAATGATCAGAACAATCTGTCAGATTTTAGTGCTGTTCTGTACAAGTCTGTCGGCTGTCTGTACAAGGTCTGTCGGATTTAGTGCTGTTCTGTACAAGGTCTGTCGGATTTTAGTGCTGTTGTACAAGGTCTGTCGGATTTTAGTGCACAAGTCTGCTGTTCTGTACAAGGTCTGTCGATTTAGTGCTGTTCTGTACAAGGTCTCTCGGATTTTAGTGCTGTTCTGTACAAGGTCTCTCGGATTTTAGTGCTGTTCTGTACAAGGTCTTCGGATTTTAGTGCTGTTCTGTACAAGTCTTCGGATTTTAGTGCGTTTCTGTACAAGGTCTGTCGGTTTTCTGTACAAGGTCTGTATTTTAGTGCTGTTCTGTACAAGGTCTCTCGGATTTTAAGTGCTGTTCTGTACAAGGTCTCTCGGATTTAAGTGCAAGGTCTTTCCTGTTTAGTGTCGAGTTGTTCTGTAGTGTCTCTCGGATTTTAGTGCTGTTCTGACAAGGTCTCTCGATTTAGTGCTGTTTCTGTACAAGGTCTTCGGATTTTAGTGCTGTTCTGTACAAGGTCTGTCGGATTTTAGTGCTGTTCTGTACAAGGTCTGTCGGATTTAGTGCTGTCTGTATTTTAGTAACAAGGTCTGTCGGATTTTAGTGCTGTTTACAAGGTCTTCGATTTTAGTGCTGTTCTGTACAAGGTCTCGGATCGTGATTTTCGGATTTTAGTGCTGTCTCAAGGTGTACAACAAGGTTCTCTCGGATTTTAGTGCTGTTCTGTACAAGGTCTCTCGATTTTAGTGCTTCTGTCAAGGTCTCGATTTTTTTGCACAAGGTCTTTCGGATTTTAGTGCTTTCTGTACAAGGTCTGTCGGATTTTAGTGCTGTTCTGTAAGGTCTGTCGGATTTAGTGCTGTTCTGTACAACGGTATTCTGATTTTAGTGCTGTTCTGGTTCTGTTTAGTGCACAAGGTAATTTTAAGTGCTGTTCTGTACGGTTGCGGATTTTAGTGCTGTTCTGTACAAGGTCTGTCGATTTTAGTGCTGTTCGTACAAGGTCTGTCGATTTTAGTGCTGTTCTGTAAAGGTCTGTCGGATAGTGCTGTTCTGTACAAGGTCTGTCGGATTTTAGTGTGTTCTGTACAAGGTCTGTCGGATTTTAGTGCTGTTCTGTACAAGGTCTCTCGGATTTTAGTGCTGTTCTGTACAAGGTCTCTCGGATTTAGTGCTTTCTGTACACAGGTCTTCGGATTTTAGGCTGTTCTGTACAAGGTCTCTCGGATTTAGTGCTGTTCTGTACAAGGTCTCTCGGATTTAGTGCTGTCTGTACAAGTGATTTTAGTGCTGTTCTGTACAAGGTCTCTCGGATTTTAGTGCTGTTCTTGTACAAGGTCTTTCGGATTTTAGTGCTGTTCTGTACAAGGTCTGTCGGATTTTACAAGTTGCTGGGCTTTGTACAAGGTCTGTCGGAATTTTAGTACTGTTCTGTACAAGGGTCTGTCGGATTTTAGTGCTGTTCTGTACAAGGTCTCTCGGATTTTAGTGCTGTTCTGTACAAGGTCTCTCGGATTTTAGTGCTGTTCTGTACAAGGTCTTTCGGATTTTAGTGCTGTTCTGTACAAGGTCTGTCGGATTTTAGTGCTGTTCTGTACAAAGTCTCTCGGATTTTAGTGCTGTTCTGTACAAGGTTCTCTCGGATTTTAGTGCTGTTCTGTACAAGGTCTCTCGGATTTTAGTGCTGTTCTGTACAAAGGTCTTTCGGATTTTAGTGCTTTTCTGTACAAGGTCTGTGGATTTTAGTGCTGTTCTGTACAAGTCTGTCGGATTTTAGTGCTGTTCTGTAAAGGTCTCTCGGTTTAGTGCTGTTCTGTACAAGTCTTTCGGATTTAGTGCTGTCTGTACAAGTCTGTCTGGATTTTAGTGCTTGTTTGTCAAGGTCTCTCGGATTTTGTGCTGTTCTGTCACAAGGTCTTTCGGATTTAGTGCTGTTCTGTACAAGGTCTGTCGGATTTTAGTGCTGTTCTGTAAAGGTCTGTCGGATTTTAGTGCTTTTCTGTACAAGGGTCTCTCGTTTTCGTGCTTTTCTGTACAGGTCTGTCGGATTTTAGTGCTGTTCTGTACAAGGTCTGTCGGATTGATCTGCCATACTCGCGAGTTAGGTTTTACATTACAGACACAGGTGGTCAACAGAGCACCTTGACAGAATCCTTTCGTGTAAATGTACGTATATACGGATGCAGGAAAATAATGCAAGGGAACAAAATATGAGGTTAGTCTTGGATGTTAAACCAAACCCACAATTTCATATGAGGCCAACCTCATTGGTGCCACGTTGCTATTTTTTCACGCTATTAACTGATTATAACCCTGCGCTATACTATAATATAACTATAACTTACTATCTGACTTCCGATTTTTACCTTATAGGAATTTTAATTTATATTTTTTAACGTAATAATTATGTTTAAGAGCATACATTTTATAATACCAGATAGTCCGGGACCCAGGAGTGATATTCTGTCATAAAATGTATGAATTATTTTATCACAGGACCAGGATAGAATAAGAAAACCACAAGTCCGGTGATTTTAATCCGGAGCTGGAAACAACGCCGACAGCAAAATTTTAAAATGATTATTTCTACTTTATTTTAAAAAATTCCGAAATGGTTTTAAATAAAAGTCGTACTGTTCTAAGAGTAAATTGACTCACAGTCATTATATTTTTTATAACTTTATTACTTATTATTACTTTTCCATATTTATACCGTAGGTTATTTATAGGAAAAGTATTGTGAAACCGGGATGTCACCGGAATCAGAATTATCCGTTTCAGCTCTTTTTAAGACCTCCTGAGTAGTTTTCCTCTATATATATATATATATATATATATATATATATATATATAATATATATATATATATATATATTTATATATATATTATATATATATTATATATATAATATAATATATATATATATATATATAAAAATATATCTGTATGTGTGTGTATCATCGTAGCTCCCAGTTTATGTATGATAGAGGGTTAAAACTTCGTATAAAATTTGGTCTATAGGTGTAGTTGTGTTATTCGGAAAATATTTTTTAGGAAGTCATTAACCCGCATTGAAGACACAGCGAAAATTTCGAAAAATCATGAAACGCGGAAAAATGTAGCGATCGATAAGGTTTAGCACGCATGTGGCTACTGGATAAGTATAAGACTTGAGTGCCAAGTTGCATCTTATTATCAGCATTATTTCAATTGTTATCAAATGACTTCTGTATGTTTTTAAAAAGTTGTGAAAAATCGAAAATTGAGTTGAAATTCGGTACCGGAGTATACCTTTATTTAATAAATAAGTACACTACGTTTCATTTCAATATATGTATGATTTTTTTTGGATCAAAAAAGTTTAGGAGCATCGAGCAGTTCCAGTGCCTGGATGGGTGACCGCTGGGAATGAAGGGAATGTATTTACTATCTGAGGACGAGCGAAGTGAGTCCGAAGACGTGTTGCTGTATAAATTTAACGACGAGCGAAGCGAGTCTGAAGTATGGAGGATACGCGTAGCGAATCCGGTGTGATGAGATTAAGTTCCAAAGTACCCCGTACCCGTTTTTTTTTAAATAATGCAATGTAGGTACAAAAATTATCAGAACAAAAAAAGTTTTAGTTTTCGCGAGTACTACAAAACTTTTATTTGAAACATTTTTTCGGAATTTAAAAAAAATTGTACTTAAAATTTTGCTGAATCAGCATATTGTCCAGCCCCGGATTAAATCACCAGATTTGTGTTTTTCTTCCTCTACTCTTCCTCTATGATCCTGAAAATCATATGACTAAAATATCCATTAATTTTATGACGTGAAAATCAACCCACGCGGGCTCCTGGACTATTAATGTTATAAATATTACATTATTTGACATTAGACTTATATTAGACTTATTATTTTCTCCTTTCTATTTCTAAATTTAAATCTTTGTATCTTCTGACTTAAATAGTGTTAGTAAGTTTAACTTTTGTTTTAATTAATTTATTTCAGTTTTTTTTAATGTTCTTTTATTTAGTTAAATGCCAATGTTATATTATTATTTTGTTTTTATTTCTGTTATCACATTTTCTATTATTTTTATGTATATATTTTTTCAATCTTATGTTCATCTTTGTACTTTTTTCTTGTATTAATTGTAAGATATTATTTTTTACTAGATTATTATTTTGTACTGTGTTCAAGTTTTAAATATTTTTGTAAAATGGCTCACGCCGTCAATTATAAATAAATAAATAAATAATCAAAATCCAGTTGTAAAATCGGAATTCGAATCATAAACGTTGAAGATGGCCCTTAAAAACTGGCTTCACTGAAATGCTCGTCCTATGCATATATAAAGGGACTTAGTGCTACCGTTATTTCATCAAGAGAAAGTTCTTAAGCCGAGCTTCTACTAAACTACCGGTTAGTATTTGCACTCATGTTCCGGGTATATACTAAGTAAAAATACCGTAAAAGTTCCTTATTTATATGCTAACAAGGTAAAAGTGTCATTCTTATCGTAACATTGCAACTATTTAATCGGCTATATAGCAATCAACTACATAATTACTAGTAAATACTAATTAATTACTTTACTCCAATTATAATATTAGAAACGGCGACTTGATTAGTTTTAATTTTATGTTTCAAATGTAATTTGAAATACCTTTTAGTGAATTCACTTTAGAACATGAGGCCTTTGGTCTCTTCTCCGCACCGCGGCGTAGACGCTAGAGCCGCTTCGTAAGTAAAAATAATTCTGGTGCAATCCTAGTGAATTTCCTTTGGAATGCTTGGTACTTCGTTTAACAATCTATTTTTGCCTAAGTTTTCAGTTTTCGCTATATGGTCATGGATCACGTAAAACCAATTTTCAGCTCAAAATTCAAAATAATTAACTGGCTTTTTCGAAACCGATTTTGAGAGGGTTTTGAAGCTCTAGAAAAATGAAAAAAAATGTAGTGCAGGCTTTAGTGCATATAGTCATTAGAAGATCTTGCATCATGCAAAGAGGTTAGGCTTTACTGGGTCCCTGGCCATACTGGCATCACGGCAACGAGCAAGCTGATATTGCAGCTAAGCAAGGTCCCGCCATTTTATGGACTAGAACCTGCTTTAGAACTCTCTAAAGGCTTCTTAAAGAACATCCTTAGAGTGGACGCAGACCCAGTTAAGGTGTGGCAGGATACTCCAGGCTGTGGGCAGGCTAAGATGATGATAGCAGATCCTGACCCTAGACGGTCAAGATGGCTTCTGAGCCTTAACCTCCACTCCTTAAAATTAATGGTTGGGATCCTAACTGGCCACCACCATTTTAATAATCACCTCCAGAAACTAGGTCTGGCAAACAATTCAATTTGTCCCAAGTGTCAGGAGGAAGAGGTCTCTGCTTTTCACTTTCTAGGAGAGTGTGAGGTATATGGATGGTTAAGATTTCAAATTTTTGGATCTGGAACCCTCCATGAGGAAGATCTTAGGATTCTAGGGTGGGGAGATGTTTCTAAATTTGCAAAAAGATTAGGATTCACCTACTGATATGAGCCTCTGTAGTCCAGGGTGGCTGGCCTGGCACGGGGTTGACAAAAAGGGCCCGACACGGCCTGTTTGGCTGGCTTAATGCCTCCCCACCCTTGTTAATACTACCACGCTGCCTGTTTATAGTTCAGTATGATAGACATTCCCGTGATTCACCCTTTTACCTGTGACTGTTTATAGTTCAGTATAATGGACATTTCCGTGATTTACAGCCACTAACGTTATAGTAAACATTTTTACAAGGGGATTCCTTGATAATAAAACACAATATTTAAGAAATAAACAAACTTTTAATTATTTGAAAAAAGTTAACAATCGAAATAAAAAAAAAACCTGCTAATAAATGTTCTAATGGAGGTTTTAACAGATCACTTACATCACAAAAAAGTTACAAGGTTTTAAATTTCAAAAATAAACAGAAAATACACTTCTTTCTACGGGGGTCATGTTAGTGACCTTCTCTCACTCCAGAAAATATTTTATACAATTCGAGAGGATTCAACAGAAAGAAAATTCACCAGTAAATCTTTTTGATATTACAATATCTGGTGGTTTGAAAGTTCCATACATAAGTAATAATAAAGTGTTTTTAATCATTTTTTCTTCTGTAAAACGAATTTTAGTGCAGATGATATTGTTTTTCCTGTTATGTGTATTGATACTCATAAAATATACCGTCATGCCAATTTTTGTTTAAAATACTTGTATTTTGTTGGAATCCTTCTTTGTTAACAATTTCCACTACAACAAAATGTAGCTTCACTCACATTCTCTTTTATTGGTCATAGCCCATTGAAACTGTATTTATGAATTTCATCTTTGTTTAGCCATTTATGGTTGACATATATGACATGAATTTTATAAAGATTAAGGTCTTCCGGTGGTGACCGCGTCAATGTAGATGAAGAATCCGACGTTTCGCTTCCACTGTGGGAGGCATCTTCAGGGATGTAGAATATCATGGAATGCTCTACAAAAATGAACTGAAGATGGAAGCCTTATTTTATACCTATCTAGGGCCTCCATCGTCAGTTCAGTTTTGTAGAGCATTCCATGATGTCCTACATCCCTGAAGATGCCTCCCACAGTGGAAGCGAAACGTCGAATTCTTCATCTACATTGATGCAGTCACCACTGGAAGACCTAAATCTTCATGACAATAACTGCGGAAGCCTACACAGTTTATTATTAATTGTATAATTCTATTTGTGAAATGCTAACAAAACAACAAAGGCAATGTTTAAGTTGCTACTAACGACATAGGTAATGTAGATTATGTGAGTGAAAACTCTTGTTTCAGGAAAAATTGTTTACAAAAAAAAATAAAATAAGATTATTTCAATAGAAAACATCACGATTTAGCATATATTGTAAGTATGAATACACATTCATAAACTTAAGATGATAGATCAATAAACATTCATACAATAGAAAAATAAATTACAAACACTTTAAAACTAATTATAAATAAAACTAAGTTAATAAATGTGTTGAGTGTCTTAATAGAATGTGCTATAACTACAGCGATACATCAAATCTCTTCTTTCTTAATCAGAATATTGTTTTTATTTTAATCCTGTTATACTTTTGTGTAAGATAACAGGATGAATTAAACGAGAAAAATGTTTCCTTTAAAAAAGATAATCTATATATTCAAAAGCAATTTCTTCTAAATAGCAAGGAGATCACAAACTAAACTTTTCTTAATTACTACAATTATTAAAGAAAACCCCTTAATTGACTTCTCTAAAAGTAATACTGAGAAATAAAAAAAAACAAAAACAAAGATAATACAAGAAATAATATGGCGAACGATTAACAGAATATGGCAACCAACATGTAACAAGTCTATCCCTCTAATTTGCAGCAATATCCGCTAGCTAGAGAAGTATAGGGAGAGATATTCCAGCAATTCACTGCAGGATGCAGGTCGGACTGAATATACACAGCACTAGAGGTGCATCCATACGTAAACAAATCCAAGTAAAATGTACAGCGGAGGCAGGAATTTCAAACAGGTTTTTTTTTAATATCTTGAATATTTATTGTGCCTTCTCCAGACTAACATATTTATACATGTTTTTATTATTCTATACTTTTCAAAAGTTTCGAATGTTAGTATAATTGTTTGTTGTTGTTTGTTTGTTATTGTTTTTTTGTTGTTGTTTGTTGTAAAGTTGTTTGTTTGTTATTGTGTTCGAATGTTAGTATAATTGTTTTTTATTTTTTAATACTTAAAAATTATATTGTAACTCTGTATTTACTAAATTCATTTAATGAGAACATATAATTCAGTAGGTAAGAAAATATTTTGTAGAAAAAACGAACAAAACATCAAAATACCAACAAAAGCTACCTAAGAGTTTCAAAGCTCTTTGTAAAATTCCTGCCCCAGACATATAATTAACGTTGAATATGTTTTTGCATTTGGTTGCACTTAAGTGCAGAGTAATTTTATAAGCAAAGGCTTCAAAAATAATTTTAGTCAAACTCTGAATTGTACACAAATACTTAAAGACTCAAATCCACAGTTAATTAATTGCATTCTTTTCTTTAACTCTATAATTATTAGTAAATTCATAAAAAGATTTCAACTTAATTTTTAAAAAAATGAGAAATAGACTTTTACAAATGTTTATTTAACTCTTACTTAGAAAACAATACATACATACATATTTGTTATATTAAATATATATATATATATATATATATATATATATATAATTATATATATATATATAACACACATATATTTCTAAATGAAAGATTGGTATACAACTTACTCGTATAAAATACATTAACTTAGTTCTAACAAAACACATGAAATTTATTAGTCTAGTAAATAAAGCATAAATTAAATAAATGGCACAAACAAAATATAGAAACCTTTAGGATATAACAATTAGAAAAATATGCCAGGAAAACCAAGAGGAAAATGTGACTGGGGAGCAATCTGACAGTGAGTCAGAGAGAAACCAGACTGTTCAGCTTCAATATCCATATATATATAAAAAGATTTAGGTCTTCCGGTGACCGCGTCAATGTAGATGAGGAATCCGACATCCGAGCGAAACGTCGGATCTTCATCTACATTGACGCGGTCACCACCGAAGACCTAAACCAACACCTAAAGGAAGCCTACCAGTTAATATATTATATATATATATATATATATTATATATATATATATATATATATATATATATATATATATATATATAATATAATAATAATATATATATATATAATATATTATATTTTCTCATTTCTGACTCAGGTTCATTACTCACTCAGAATAATACTACAGCAAAGAAGAAGGAACCTAAAATCCAATACTTGGTAAAATCAATAATTAATGCTCTACTTGTCATAAAATATAATATAAATTATGTTTCATCACATTCTTTTAAGAATGTTGAATAGTATTAGAGTTGCTGGCTTTGCTCTAACTCTCTTCAGGGTTCAGTACTGATTTTACACAATGTGTTGACGGTTTTAACCTATATACAGAAAAACAATTTTTTTTTTTTTAATTTTATTATTAACTTTTTCAAAAATTGTCATTTATGCAATATTTTTTTTGTAAAAAAGGTGTTAGAGTGGTACACTAGGTTAAAACCATTAATAAAGTGGTGCTACTGTTATCAGTGGTGTTGAATCGGTTTTATGCTCCTTCCACTGGGCTTTTATTCCAAGATTTACTATACAAAAAGTTGGGGGAAATCCCCAACTTGCTTTTTCCTTGAAAAACTGTCGACTATTTCTCTAAGAGATTCATAAAAAAAAATTGCACACTCTTCCTCTTTTTGACACATTATAAACTACAATAATCATCAACTTTATAACTAATACTAATAAACAATAAAAATTAGTAAAAAAATTAATAAAAAATAAACAAAAATAATTACCTCAAATTTGGAAAAATAACAAAACAACAAACTTATTCAATAACAAAATGAGTGATCTTTCCACCCACAATGGCTTGCCGTTCAAACCTTCCGGAGAGGATTTGAAATATCTACACATGCATGTATTGGATCTGTCCGTTCATATAAATTCAACCCAATATTGATATTCAAGAGAATATAGATTATAATTTAAACTATTACAATAATATTGTTTGAAATCTAACCACATTATACACCACACAAGGCAGCATTGGATTGCAAGTCATTATGGGCAGGTTCTTAATAATTAAGCTCCATTAAGGAAAAAACAATTATATAAGAAAAAAATATTAATAACAAATAAAGTCCCATACAGTAAAAAGAGAAATAATAAAGGAACAATGACTTCAATAAACACAAAATAATATTAAACTCAGCCAAGATTAAGTTAAAAGGAAACCAAAGTAATGAATTAAAAATAGATATTAATTAACTAAACAAGAGCAAATCAAAGCGAAGAACCCTTTGAAGTATAAGTTTGGTAGGAGTTGCTCCGTGGCTGATAGCAAGCTAAGCTCCAACTAAGGATATGAACCTATTTATAAAAATGCACCCAACAAAAAGTTAAAATTAATGCGAAGCGAACATGTTTATAAAGTAAAAGTAGATAAATAAAAGTTTGGTGTTTATCTGCTAGAGGCAGGAAATGGTCAGGTGGTTAAAGATAGGATATGGTTAGGTGGTTAGACAGGATAGGTCTGTGGTTAGAGCAGGATATGGTCAGGTAGTTAGAGATAGGATATGGTCAGGTAGTTAGAGATAGGATATGGTCAGGTGGTTAGAGACAGGATATGGTCAGGTAGTTAGAGATAGGATATGGTCAGGTAGTTAGAGACAGGATATGGTCAGGTGATTAGAGACAGGATATGGTCAGGTAGTTAGAGATAGGATATAGTCAGGTTAGAGTATAACGGATATCAGGTGATAGAGACAGGATATGGTCAGGTGGTTAGAGACAGGATATGGTCAGGTAGTTAGAGACAGGATATGGTCAGGTGGTTAGAGACAGGAATGTCATATTAGAGACAGGTGAAGAGACAGGTCAGGTGGTTAAGACAGGATATGGTCAGTAGTTAGAGACAGGATTTTAAGGGGTTAAAATAAGTATTAAGTCAACAATTGTAAATTAATAGGGAAAAATTAGGAATGTCAAATTTTTGGATCTCAGCCAACATAATATGCAGACACAGTCATTCATAATTAACATTTTAGTTTTTGTTAAAAAAATTCTGCTCACTAAAGTCATGTATTTTAAATTTGATTAGCATGTTCATTTGTGGTTCTTCATTAATTAAAAACAAAATAAAAAAAAACAATTGTAAGCATATTTTGGTTTTACAATTAACTATAAATTCAAAATTAAAATAAGTTTGTCTAGATGACAGGTACACCGGGGTGGTAGTTAATGCAACAAACACTGTTTTAGCAACACCTAACACCAAGGAGTTGATGTGAAACTCTGTGCCCCCCCCCCCACATACTTGGGTAAAGTTTTACATCACTTTAATGTTGATTATAGTTAGTGTGTAAACTTACACACACTGAGATACTTAAACCTATCTCAGTCTCGTACTAAGTAAAAAGATGCGTAGCACTGAACCCTACCCATAGTAAGAAAGCCTTTTCTAAACAGATATCAGTTATAGACAAACCACGGCCAGTTTGCACAAGCATCAGCACAATAACCTTAGAGTAATGGACCTGTCACATGCTCGACTCAAACTTCTTGAATAATTTTAACAGTTTTTACTTATAGGCCCAGATTAACTAGAGTTACCATATAACCAGAGGTATAGATCCAGATCTAGCAAGAGTACCATAAAACCAGAGTATAGGTCCAGATCTAACTAGAGTTACCATATAACCAGAGTAGATCCAGATCCAAGATACTAGAGAGTACCATAAACCAGAGTATAGACCAGATCTAGCAGAGTACCATAAAACCAAGTATAGGCCCAGATCTAACTAGAGTTACCATAAACCAGAGTATAGATCCAGATCTAGCAAGAGTACCATAAAACCAGATTATAGGTCCAGATCTAACTAGAGTATAGATCCAGATCTAGCAAGAGTACCATAAAACCAGAGTATAGGTCCAGATCTAACTAGAGTTACCATATAACCAGAGTATAGAGCAGATACAAGAACCATAAAACCAGAGTAAGGTCCAGATCTAACTGAGTACCATATAACCAGGTATAGATCCAGATCTAGCAAGAGTACCATAAAACCAGAGTATAGGTCCAGATCAAACTAGTTACCATATAACCAGAGTACAGGTGTATACCTGTACTCTGGTTATAGTAGATCTAACTAGATGTAGATCTAAGTATAGTACTCTGATCTAATACCTGACTCTGGTTATTTTGCAATTGGAGCATCCAGTACTCCTGACTCTAATTTATGATAATGTAAAAGAAGCTAATTTTTATATTGCAAAAGTAAAAAAGATAATTTTAAACCAAATAGCTCTGCTCACAAATATTAAATTATAACAAATTGAACAACTTATTAAAATTACAATAAATTGAAACAACTTTTGAGAAAAATATACACAAAAAAGCTATTTTCCCTTTAACTTTGCTACATTCGGTTTTTGATACATTAAAATCATTCACAAAGCAGTTTTTTTGCTTAATAAGGGAAATACTACAGACAGTTATTACTTGAAACTAATAACTGTCATCTGGATGACAGCAAGTGAGACACAAAAAGACTACAATACAAAGAGACTAAAACTATTAGAGGGAGGATACAACAGCTCTTATCATTCTTGGGTAGCTAGGTGCCGTAACGGTACATTGGTGATGTCATTTCTTTATTTTTCCTAATAATTACAATTTCACGTAAATGTTACATTATTTTTCGACTATTTGGTTTTAAATCAAGTAAAATGAATTTAAAAATAAGTTTTAATTATTATCTATTTGCATGTATTCTTTAATTGTTAGTTTTGAATAATGTGGTTAATGTGGCATCACTGAAAAATGTCCGCTGTTAGTAGATGCATGCTACAATAGGAGTTGTAGAGGGGTGGGAGTATCTAGTCTCTCTCTAAGGATACTATAGTAGGGGTAAGTACAGTTACGGCACCTATGGAAACTATCTCACTTCCAGACCCCTTATCACTGTGTTAAAGGAGTTCTACTCCCTCTAATAGTTTAGTATTTTGCTACAATATCACCATTACATTATTGCACTGCTTTTAGCCTAAATAGTTACAGTTAAAATGCACACTATTATCTAACAATATTTTTAAAATTAGAAACAAATCCCTCACTCAAAGCAATGAAAACAAACTTAAAATATCCTAAGTTACTTTTTCAAAAATCCGTTGGATAAAACATTACCTAATTATTTTCAATAAAAAAAATGAACTGTCTCACAAATTTCAATAAAATAATTTTAATTAACAAACACATCACAATTTTAAACAGTCATATCTGGTTTGTATTTTTTCAGTCTTTAAATAGTAAAAAAATAATAATACCAAAGACACCAATACTTTAAGTGATATCAATAAATCTTCAGATCTAGAGAACATTTTAGTTAAGTATTATTAATGTACTGTATGAACGTTGCTGATAGTTTAGAAAGTTATCCATGAATTTATAAGGATAATCCATGCAGCTAGGAAATATTTAGGCAAATAATTAAACCCTGTATTCATTTCATTTAACACAAAATAACTAGAGTAATTAGAGGCAGACATTGTTACTAGAGAGGTCCTGTCGTCTATATTTTTAAGCATTTAAAAAGTAATCACAAGAAGATTAGGTCTTCCGGTGGTGACCGCGTCAATGTAGATGAAGAATCCGACGTTTCGCTTCCACTGTGGGAGGCATCTTCAGGGATGTAGGACATCATGGATAGAAACACAATGCTCTACAAAACTGAACTGCTGAGTTCACAATGCTCTACTGAGTTCAGTTTTGTAGAGCATTGTGTTTCTATCCATGATGTCCTACATCCCTGAAGATGCCTCCCACAGTGGAAGCGAAACGTCGGATTCTTCATCTACATTGACGCGGTCACCACCGGAAGACCTAAATCTTCATGACAATAACCGCGGAAGCCTACGCAGTTTATTAGTAATCACAAGACTGATTTTATTTGAATTAAACAGTAGAAAACAATGTGCAAAAAGTTGGCAACATTGGATTTATAATGTCCATAACTTGGAGCTACGGAGCTCAGAAAGCTCTAACTTAAAATGTTTCAAGCCTCCCAGTGTAGAGTTTATTTCTCCATACGGAGTACAAGAGTGAAGTCCCCTCTAGTAATGTACCTCTACTAATTTTAGTACAAAATGGCTGTACACTATAAATATTAATAAAATAAAAATAGCATAAATTATATAAATATTAGTTCACAATAAATTCAAAATAAATTTAATCATTCCCATCATAAAATTATTTCTACATCAAACCCAGAAGAAAACAATTCATAAAGCATAATTTGTTAAAAATCAATCAATGGTAATAATGATAAGTAATTAGTTTATTTCAAATTCTTGTAGTAAAACATTAAGGAAAGAGAAATTTATTTATTTAATTATTTAATTCTCAGGCAAAAAAATCAACTTGGTTCCACAAAGGTAACAGTGAACATTTAACAATCAAAGCTATTTATAAGAAGCTATTTTTACAATTTTTCTTTTACTTATCACATCAAACGTTTAACTCTGATTCGCAGCATCACTGGCTTAGTAACAGTAGGTGGGGCAACGTGGGTCTTGTTAGAGACAAATATCATTAAACAACAACAACAGACAAAGAATAATATTAAACAACACATCAGATAGAGAAGAAATTAATAAAATTTGAAGAGACAATAAAAAAATAATCAGGCAGATAATAAAATATTCTTTCACCAATTTAAGTAGACATGCAAAATTTTAATTACAATTTTTAGTGATTCCTTTTAAATTTAATAAATAAAAATGTGATCATACAATTTTTTGTCAGCCAAGAAATTCTATTAGTATAAGGTGCTACATACATCAAGGGTTGGGGGACAGAGTCAACAAATAGAATTCTTTCTTTGCAGTAAGCAAGGAGTGATTGATTGATTTGACAGAGCCATCTCCTAACTCTCCTCCCACAAACATGGGAGAGAAATAGAGATAGGAGAATGCTTTCCCTGTATTGATCAAAATAAGGTGCAAAATCAACCAATAAAATCTTGTCTACGCAAAAGAAAGAACCTATTGTTTGTTGAAAAAAATGCCAAGTAAAATATTGAAAGCAAACCAACTTTACTTCTTACTAGAATAAAAAGAATAACTTGCAGAGATAGAATAATTAAATACGTCATCCATAAGCGTCGTCCGAAAATCCTAGAACGGATCACCAACTAAACTTTTTATATATTTTTGCAAAATTTTCAGTAATTAAGCCGATTTTGTGTTATAATAAAGCGCTATTCCGTAATCTGCAACACTTCTTTTTGGTTTAATCTCAAAGAGTATACAACCAACATTATTTTAAATCTAACTGTACACATAACAACGTAACGTCAAATTATTTGTTATATTTGACATGTCAACCATGAACTCTAACAGTATTAGTAGTAACCTAATTAATTAAAAATAATCGGAGTGAAATGTAAAACTCTTTGAGATTAACAAAAAGAGCGTGCAGATTAACAGGATAATAGGCTCATTTATCACAAATCCCTAAATTACTAAAAACTTTAAAAACAAAATAATAAAAAAAGTTTGTGGTGATCCAACTTCTACGATATTCGACCGCTGCCTTATTGTTGCGTGTATCTATTATTCTGTTCCGTTGTTGTACTTTATTGAAAGATATTATTTAACTAAAAAGATTTAACTAAATTAACTATACAAATTTTAAATGTATACTTTGAAGCAAATAAGAATATTTTATTATAATTATTAATTTGTAATATAAACAGTGTTAGTTAGGACAGGACAGGACCCCTTATCTCTATAAACTACGATTATGTTCAACTACAGTATTACACATAGGTTTGATCAGTTAACAGTGTGAGTAGATATCTTTGATGAACCAATCAGGTTGGTTGGATATGATATTGTGGGCGTGGTTTAACATCCAGGACTAACCTCATTGGGTCCCTGGCATTACTTTTCTACGCTGTTCACTGATTTTAACTGTATGTATTACTGTTATACTATACTGTTATGTATACTTATAGACTACTATTAACAATGTTACTATTACATTTAGTTACAGCAACAGTTGTTAACAAAAAATAAAAAAAAGTATAAACAACAGTGTTTTCAATGGAAAAGCATGATTCAGCATATTTTACAGTATAATACACTTAGGACAAAAAACAACAACAATCAGCTAAAAGTTCAAGGACAGAAAAAACACTTTGTTACTAATCACGTGAAACTATAGATCAGCCCTTCCCAACCCTTGGGTCGCGACCCAGGTTGGGTCGCGAACGATATTTTTTGGGTCGCCAAATTTTTCTATTGTTAACAATCCAAATAATTACCAAGATTTATGTAAAAAATTATTATAAGCAAATAACAGATTTGCTTAAACAGATATTATTTTAGTAATTGATAATACTTAAACATGCATAACAAAGAAGCCGCGGCCAAAACATTTCTTAGAAGTCCTTTACCGACAGAGGCACCCGCCTTTATCTAATTCTTGCTAACTTTGATGAATTGTTAGACCTAATACAGTGTTTAAAAGTTTTTTTACCTCTTTTAAAGGTTCGAGTTATTAAATATAATTCAAATTATAGTGAATTGGTTCTAATATACACCAACGTAGTTTAATTCGCGTACCAGTTTTATAATTATAATTGTTTCACCAGTTTATTTATTTTAGCGATTTCCTTTAGATAAAATTCGCTCATGGAATAGGCGTCATGGCGAAGTCGAACCTCGGACCACACACAAATCCTTTCAGAGGTCCTTATGACGAAAACATACGTTTCGCGAGACTTTGTATATGTATTTCTAGACACTTTCTTGTAAACACTCTATCTTTCGAACTGATTGATATTTTTTAATCAAACTTAGTACAAACCTCAACCTTCGGGAGGACAGGTTTTCAACCCTATTGAAAACCAGGTTTTTGTGACGTCATTAACCCGTTTCTGAGTCAACGAAATTGTCAAAAATCTGCAAAATTCAGGGTTAATATTTTTCACCGCAAAAAGGTCAATAGTTCATTTTAAACGCTGAATCAATTTAAACCGGTCTGAAGACGATACGACCACTCTAAGTTACCAAAAAGTCGAAAAAACCCCAACAAATGATCAAAAACCAAAATTACGGTCAATGAAAATTAAAATTCGAGTAGGGTGTCGTTGTCCATGTTTTTTGGGCCTCTGAGTTAAATGGCAATGGTCCGGGTCAATACGAGCAATCAAACTCAGGTAGTGGATCAAATCCTGTAAGGCCGATAATTTTTTTATCGTTTTTTTACTTAATATATTAATTTAAGTTTTTATTTTAATTTTATTGCTATATAAATTATATAATATACCTCTTTTGAACTAAAACCTCATGAATAAAAACCTCATGAAAATTAGAATTTGACGATGTATGTAGGGTCATAACTAGTTTGGCAATAAATAAAAACGCCTGCAATTTTCAGGTTAATGCAAAATAAATTCATTTGGGTCGCCAACTATAGAAAAGCAAATTAAGGGGCGCGTTACTGAAAGGTTGGGAAACGCTGCCATAGATTATAGATATCCCACCTCCCCAGCCACCAGTCACATCACTAAATCATTTCTACAAGAAATTACATTTTATTCAGAGTAAACTATTAACGTGGTAAGCTAACATTTATAAACACAGATACAAAAATATTCCAAACTATCCACTACATTTAATTGATTTAATTGGTTTCACAACTATTTGGCCAACACTCGGCTCTGGCCCACTAAAACTTATCTACGACTAGATCTACTATATTAGTCTCATCATATAAAACCCTAATTTTGAACAATGGTTCCAATTTATTGCACTTGGTAAACAGCTTAAAACCAATAAATCAAACATCTTTAGAAAAACGAATAGTACAAAATATACTTTTTTATTTAAAAACATTTAACACCTATAACTATTTTTTAATACTAGTAATAACACCACCATAAAATTTACATCCATTTTAACAGAGTTCATAAAGCAACATCTAACAGGAGTAACATTTAGAAGGACAAGTTTAACGTAGGCTATACCAATATTTTAACTGAAAGTTATTTTGTGCGATTTTTTTTATAGGAAATTGTGTCGAGTTAAATTCAATTTATATTTTCTTATTGAATAGTTTATATTGTGTGTTTTGTTTTCTTAATCATGGCTGTTAGTATTGTTAATAAAAGCGTGAGAGCTCAGGATATAACATAACTAGGAACTACTCAGCTGTAATATTTACAGCACCATAGAGTAGAGAAAAGCAGAACCACCTGTCTGGGCAAACAGAGACTGTCTGAGCATTGCTGGTCAGGCCAACATGCTAACTCATCAATATTTATGGCATAGATAGACACATAAAACGGTAGTATAGATAGTTCTACACAGAAGGTGCCAAGAACTATTGATTAGAGTATAGTTGCATAGTTTAGTAGGAGGTATTAAAAGGGGTTTGGTACAGTCTAGTAAACAAGCAATAAATCTGCTTTATATAACAACTCAAATATAAAACACTACACAACAAGTCTTATAGGTACAATACGCTCTTTGTTACTGTTTTGAAACATTGCCCAGCAGTGCTGCGGCACCGCATTGCTCAGCAGTGCTGCGGCACCACATAGCTCAGCAGTGCTGCGGCACCACATTGCTCAGCAGTGCTGCGGCACCACATTACTCAGCACTGCTGCCGCACCACATTGCTCAGCACTGCTGCCGCACCACATTGCTCAGCACTGCTGCGGCACCACATTGCTCAGCACTGCTGCGCCACCACATGCCAGCACTGCTGCCGCAACCACATTGCTCAGCACCACATGCTCACACTACTGCGGCACCACATAGCTCAGCACTGCTGCGGCAACTGTCTGCAATACTTCAGACAAAAGCCATTCTCAAGAAACCACCCAACTCAAAACCAAGTTACTCGACATGAATTCAATAAATTGAATTTAACTTGTTCAGTAAGATTATACTTTATAGTGATACAGATTCTTAACTTCATAGAATTAACTTTTACTTACTTATTTTTAGAATTAGCAAAAATTAACTATTTTTAGTATTACATATTCATGTCAATAAAAAAATTATAATTATTATTTTAATTCTGACAGTTTGTCTGATATCATAAGTGAATTTTATGAATATTGACAATATTCAATATATTGATATATTGATTGAATTTATTTCAATATTTAAAATCATTTTTTTAATTCGATCAATTCAATATTATAAATATTTACAAGGATTATAAGTGATGACATTATAAGTGTTGGCACAGCTTCATTGTATCTGCCCTCTATTTTATCAGTCTCCTCAGCACTTATAATTCCTGTTTTAAGTACTCAAGTTTCATGATAAAATAAGTTACACATTGATACATGTAACACATCTTATTGGGATATGTTGTACTTTAAACAGTACATTTTATTAATGTTTTAAAAGTTGATTGAGCAATTGGTTTTTTTCACAGATTTCATACAAAAACTAAGACTACTTCTGCAACAATATAAAACATGTAAACCTGCAGATCGGCAAACTAAAATAACTCTTAGTTTTTTTTAAACTTAATGTAAATTTGATCAAAAGTGATTTTAGTTGCAGATGATAACTGAGAATAATTCTGGTACAAAAAACTTTATAGGGACCTCTATTTTAAATATTCAAGCTTTTGAGGAGGAATAGGTCCTAATTAATAAAAAAAAAACTAATTTTGCCGAGCTTTCGATATAATTTTATCTTTTTCAAGGCTAACATAAAAATAAAAACAAAAAACATACATGGATGCTAACAATAGATTTGGACAACAACTAGAGTAACACAAATAATCCGTTAAAAACAAAAATTGTTGTGAGTTAATTAAGTTCTAAACAAGATCTACAGTTAAAAATTCCTAATTTAGGGCAAGACCCTCTTAAATAAATAAATCTTTAAAACTAAATGTTATAGATTATGATTGCACTATTACTATTTGTTAGTAACCATGTAACTGTTTTTGTTATTATTTAATATGTTAAGCCTTGAAAAAGATAAATTTATATCGAAAGCTCGGCAAAATAAGTTTTTTTTTTTATTAATTAGGACCTATTCCTCCTCAAAAGCTTGAATAATAATTCTGGTCATATTTGTAATACGTTAAAACGTTGGGGATTGCATTTTTTAAGAGTAATATGTAATAATTTATAATAATTCATTGAGATTAATAGTCAACATACTCTTTGGAAGAAGTGAAGAGCCACAAACATGCTCTCAGACTAGTAATTGTACATTTATTACTTAATTTTTGGAAATGAATCAAACTACCTACTAGATATTTGCCAGAGTGGGAAGTAGGGCAAGAACACGGTGACTTGAATAGTGTAACTATAAAAGACAAGAGAAAACAAGCCAGTAATGGCACACAGCAGTGTCATTAGTTTAAATTCTTCCCACCAAGAAATTGATGACAAATTACTATTATATAAAATAACGACTTTTGTAGATTGGTATGTTCCAATCCATCTCTTGCCTATCTCTTCTTCAGATTTCAAAAAAACCGAAGAAACACGCTAAACACTGACCAGTTACATGATTTTCTCATACCCTTTACAAAAATACATGCAGAACAAAATATTAAAGATTTTTTTTTAGTAGATTCCTTATTCTAAATGGCTAATTACAATAAGAAATATAATATGCAAATTAAAAAAATATAGAAATAAAGAAAAAAGAAAAGGCTATAATATATGATAAATCACAATACAATAAGACAACTTGATCAATCTAAAATATGTTCACAATTTAAGTCAAACTTGACCAATAGTCAGTTGAGCGAGCTTTAATGACTAGTTGAAAATCAATCGGAAGAAATATGCAAAATATTTTACAACCGACTATTTGTCTTAAGTTTTAATCGTGAATAATAATACATAAAAGAAATATAATAACTTTTTGGTACATAGCGTAACAAATCAAAAATCCATTTATTTGGTCATAAATAACAGAAAATAATAATAACAGTCAATTACTTTTTAAGCATTCCTTAAAATAATATAACAAAATAGAAAAAAAAAGTTTAATACATAAACATGTGATAAAAATAACATAACTCATCAATAAGAAAAAGTACAGGTCATGGCTTCGTTAGGGGTAAGTAAATAACAAGAGAAAACAACATGACTGGTTTAAATCATGAATATAACAATCACGCTGCTCATATCTCTTTAATTAAAAAGTCATGACCACCGACACAATTTAATGTATATAGAATAATACTATGTATAGATGGATTACGACAGATATCAAGACTGGTACTGTGACAGTGGAACTGGTGACCAAAGCAACTTCTATATTACCAGTGCAAAATACGGTGTATGAATAACAAACTGTCGTTAGTTCTTTGTCGTTTTCTATACTAGTATTATTCTTGGCCTGCAAGTGACACTGTTTTATAAATTATGAAAAAATACTCTGTTCTGAAATCAAAAGTTATCAAATTGTTTCATACTCAATAGTTCTAGCATAAAAGGAAATTTGGTTTAACACACACTGAAACTGTGAGTGTATTTATAAGACTAGATAGCTCTGTAATCAAATACCTAAATGCAGGGTGTAAATTAAAAGATATAAAATTAAAATTTATAAAATGACAAAATAAAAATTTTGATCAATAATTTTGGTCAGTCTTAAATAAAAATAAACGAAAAATAACAATAGATAATTAAATAGAGGCATGCCTGGGCCCAGGAGAAATTGCATCAGATCAACAAGTTTAACAGTAGTCTTTTATAGAAAGGTATTGTTCAGAAAAAAACCTACAACAATTTTTCTCAGTTGTAATTCAGAAATAAATTAATAAGAGTCACGAGTTTCAAATAATATCCACACACAATGAGCAAATGAGATTTTGGACCTAAAAGTGTTTATCAAGGAGTGTGTGGGGTGTAAATAGCAAGGTGTGTCAGAGGATGAAATACTCTCTGACAAGAATCACAAATTATAAAATAAAATAAAATTTAAGTACTCACATAAAAATAAGGCAAATTTAAGAATCTTTCTATTCCCCCTTAAACCCACTTAAAATTTGATTGGTAACCAATGCTAAGCATCAATTACCAATAATAACCACTGATCTAGCAATGACTTATTTGTTAACAATTAATAAAATTAAATTGTAGGAGGAAATAGACAAGACCCAAAGTTGAAAAAAAAATAAAATCCTTAAGAAGGATTCTCTGTCGTGAGTTTAAAAAAGTTTGTCAAATGTTAAAAAATAAAGTTGTTAATTTTAAGGAGTTAAATTTTATGTTTTGGTCCCTTGGGAAATTCTCCTGAACGCATATAGATGAGAAGTGCATTTAGTTGGCAATGGAAGGATATTGGTAGAGATAGACGTGGAAGTCCTTGCAGGTGAGGGCAAGAATGCCAGAGGGAGACATAGCGACGTCGTAGCACTGTGAATGCTTCACTTTGCTCTCGTAGGCACCGACAAGCCTGCCGTCGGGAGTAAACGCTGTCAAATTAAAATTATTATGGTTATCGGCAATGAGAACGGTGCCATCTTTAGCTATGAGTACGCCTATGGGATAGTTGGTCAAGCCTTCGTTTCCAATCTGTCTTCTGAAGTTGCCGTCGTAATCGTAAACCATGACGCAGTGGGATCTATTGTCACTGATAAATATTTCACGGTTGTGAACCGCGACGCCGTTGGGAAATTGTAAGTTAGGGATGCAACTGAATTGATGAACAAGTTTACCATTCTGATCGAATATGACAACTCTCATAATCCTGCATTCAACTATGATAATGTAATCGTCTTGATCGACAGCGACTGCACGAGGATAGTGCAAGATATCACTACCGAACTTCCGTACAAACTGTCCATACTGATTGTAGACTTGTACCTGATGCGTGGGAGCTCTCTCTGTAACAACAACGTCTCCACTGTTAGTTACGGCCACTCTGTTAGGAAACAGCAGATTCCCTTCCAGACTGGGAACACAACCGAATTGATACTTAAATTTACCAAATTTATTAAATAGTTGAACCCTGTTGTTGTTAGTATCAGCGATGATGATATCATCGTCCCTGTTCATGGCCACACCATTGGGTTCAGTGAACTGACCTTCCATACTCCCGTAAGCACCGAACTTCCAACTGTAAGTCATTTGTATCCTCGTTATAAACGATTTCATTGGTAGATTTATCTTAGGTACTCCGAGATCTAACATGCTAAACGAGTTGCTATCAAATGAATTGTTCAACGCACTCTTATTCTTCTTTTCTAAACAATTCATTGGAGGTGGTGATTGAATAGGTTGGCTGAATGGTCCCATAGTGAGAATTTGTTGAGCTATTTTACTAAGACCGTCAGGAGAGTTATTAGGTAACATTATAGGAGGTAGTATGGCATTGCCACAGTCCTCTATATGAGGGGTAACAGTACCGAAAGTATTGACTAGTGCCGAGTACATGGCTTTGAAATTAGGTACAAACCTGAAACCAGCTGTGATGCGGTGGTTGTTGAACCCAGAAAAGATCTTGTTCTTGACATCCATTTGACTCTTAAAGAGCAAACACTGAGTTATAGAAGCTATTTTAAAGAGTTTAGTATAGAAGTCACACGCGTGGGACAGAGCAGCACAAGTTTTGTGCGATATAGAGGATATATCTTCTAGGTTGGTGTACATGGTGGCGTGGGCTTGCTCTAAAACCTCAATCTGCTCTTTGTAATGTTTATTCAGTAGGGTCCTGAACTCTGCGTACGTATCGTTGATGCGAGCCAGTGTCTCTGTGTACTGGGATGACAGTGACTGAAGGGTTTGAGAGTTAAATCGCGATGTCTCAGTCAGATCACTGAGTTTGCTCTGCCACTCGGCAAGAGTTTGGTGCATGGAGGAAATGAGGCAAGTAGAGACGGTTTCCAAGGGCTCACAGCGGTGAAGCAAGGCATCACTATGTGACACCTCTATACACTTCTGACAAGCCAACTCCTCGCATCCAAAGCACCAGTGACTCAATTCTTGTTCACTGTGCATCAGACACATAGCTTCCGAGTGAAAGTCTTTTTCGATTATAGGTTCTATTTTCACGGAAGGGACTTCCATACACTGATTAAAATTATGAATGCTGAGACAAGGTTGACACAATACTCGACTACAGTTCATACACCTGGCCACACACTGACTCGAGTCTCTCTTACACTCGTAACACTGTGGACTGACGGGGAAACACTTGATAATATTCTCGTTGACATAATCTGGAGGGAGTCCTCCTACGCCTCCCTTAGGCAGATAGAAATCAGTCTTACAGGTAGGACATGTTGGCAACTCACAGTGCAGTAGATAGGCCTCGAGGCATATAGTGCAGAAACTGTGGAGACAGGGCAGAACTCGAGGGGACGAATATAGAGAGTTACACAGCCGGCAGATGAGGCCACTGTTCCTCAGTGACTGATTGAAGTGGTGCAGTAAAGGCAGAGAGAAGCTGTTGCCGCTTAACTCGCTCTCGACATCTACAGGAGATAGACCCGAAGGGCTACTTCCCTCACTCAATGAACTCAATGACAAAGACTCGCTTGTCATTCTCCTACCTGCAAAAACACATACAATATTTAACACAAAGTGTGCAAACTTATTTGGAGGAGATAAGTTTACTCCCCCTCAATATTAAAATGAATGAGAGTTAAGGAGAAAGGTCTATTACGCTATCGTAGGTACATAGGAAAAAGACAGTGTTGGTATTATACATTTAAGGTGTTATTAACTCTTCTAAAGTGATGTTTACCATGATGTATGTATAGTATCATTAAATAAATAAATAGTCTCTCCACTAAGATGTATGTTAAAATATTTATTTGAGAGTTAACTTTCTGCCGCATCCGGCCATCATCAGTCATTCTCTGGAGTGCTATGAACGATCGATAAAATACATCTTAGTGGAGAGACTATTTATTTATTTAATGATACTATACATACATCTTAGTGGAGAGATTATATTTACTTAATGATACTATACATACATCTTAGTGGAGACTATTATTTATTAATGATACTATACATACATTGAGAGATTTATTTACTATATACATCTACTATTATTACTTAATGACTATCATCTTAGTGGAGAGACTATATTTACTTAATGATACTTACATCTTAGTGGAGAAATTATTATTTACTTAATATACTATACATACATCTTAGTGGGATATTATTTATTTACTTAATGATACTATACATACATCTTAGTGGAGATATATTTATTACTTATGTGAGAGACATTTATTTACTTATACTTGAATTACTCCACAGAGCAGTTATTTATATTATATAGTATCATTGTTTTAGCAAATTACCTTTAAGGAAATGTGCTAATGAAAAAACTATACCAGTGATAAATAACAGAAGGATAAAAAAACAAGAGGCCTTATAGCCAAGTGACCTAGGGCCAGCACAGGGGGTCGCTTTACAGTCCCGTGCCTCTCTATGGCTGATTACAACATCTGGTTGCCCTGCATCAGTTATTCAGAAAAGCAGACTTGAAAAAGGCACACTGCCATGATACAAACCAATTCCTAAATTGGATTTTTTTTACAACGAAATAGATTCGGGATTTGGTTACATAAAATTATACATGTTAAACAAAATAATTCTGATGGGGTGGTTCTCATACCGGGCCAATTTCCTTTAGAATGCTTTTTCCGTGATAACACTCCATTTCTTGGTTATGATACTGTAAATTTGAGTTTTGGATATTTACTTATAGATTTATTTATACACACACACACACATATATATATATATATATATATATATATATATATATATATATATATATATATATATATATATATATATATATATATATGTATGTATGTGTGTGTGTGTGTCTGTGTGTCTGTGTGTGATGATGATGGGAGTTCAATTATATTAAGAACCACAACTATGGCACTATTTCCACTTGTAGGCTCAACAAATCACATCAGTTCCTAAATTTTAATGTAATAAGGTGCTTTAATAAATTACCCGCTTGAATAGTTGAACTTCCACCCAAAACTTTCAAAAAAATTAAAACATCACACACACTCTAGATTTGCGGATCGCATAGAATACGAATACAATACAGTCAACTAACTTCACGCTTCTTGCAGCGTATTTGTTTAGTCGATCGAGTGATAACTGATCCCGCCAAAACATGGCGTCTTGTGTAGTGAAGCTTCACTTTTGGTTATAAGAAAGTTTAAAACAAAAAATATATTTAATTAAATTGTGATTTCTTAGCATAATAATAAATTTACACTAAAAAAAATAATATTCCTAAGTTATTTGATCAAAAACGGTAATATAGAAGTAAAATAAAGTGAAATAAAAGTTCAACGAGAAGGTTATCCGTTAAATACGATCGTCTCTAAAGGTACACACACAAAAAGACAGCGTATCAGGCGATCCATTTAGATTCCATCTCCTTGGTTCTAGCGTATGCGATCGGATCCCCTCCGCATGGTTCATGCAGCTTTAATTACCGTATTGAGAGATCATACTCTATATACGATACTAGGATCTAAAGTGTGTGTGAACGTACTAATTGTTGCTTAAGAAAGCCTACTATAATGATAACGAGTTTTTAGCTGATAACTTAGTATTCCCACATATCTCTTAACAGATCTTGTCTAAGAAAGCTAGATAGCATACTGACAGGCCACTGTCAGCTAAATAACCATTTACATAGACTCGGTATAGCTCCTAATGCTAGTTGCCCGAGATGCCGGGATGATGAGGAATCTGCCTTTCACCTGCTTGCTGAGTGTGAGGCTTTTACGTCGTTACGTCTCAGTATCTTCGGATCTGGTATTCTGGTTGAAGAAGAATTATCTACCATTAGCTGTTAGATATTTTTTTGATTCATTTTCTAAATGAATCAAAAAGACTGAAGGTGGAGGTGGTGGAGTAGACTAAGGAATCGGGGCTGGCAAGAAGGGCCCAACAACATGGCCTATTTGCCTGGCTTTGCCTCCCCACCCTATTACTACTACTAGTATTCCTACCTTAAATGTTTAGTGTTTCACATGTAATTTTATGCTTTTTTTGTTTTTTTTTTAATCAAGTTTGTTATTCAAGTTATTCAAGTATCTATGTTAATCAGTCTATGTAACAATTTTTTTGTTTTTTTTTTTTCATTTCATCGTAAAATTTTGACAGTTAAGAAACTTTGTAATAAAGTAACCTCAAGTAAGGAAATAAATAAATAAATGTGACCTCTTATAGAATAGGGCCCCCCTCCTTCATTGGGGGTTCCTTTTTCTATAACTTGCCCCTTATGTGTCCTTTTATAGAATAGGGACCCCTTCAGTCATTGGGGGCCCTTTTTCTATAATGTGCCCCTCATGTGACCTATTTATAGAATAGGGCCGTCCTCCTTCATTGGGAGGTCCTTTTTCTATAACGAGCCTCTTATGTGTAAAGGCCCGTCTACAATCTTAAGTTATGTTAGGAAGAATTGAAGAAAAGAAGAATTCTTCAGGAAGAATCGAAGAAGTAAAGAATTTCTCACTTAGAACGAACTATTTTGAAATTCCCGCTTTTTAGACTAAGAGATCCGTAAACACGTCTACAACCTCTGAGTTATAAGTCAAGTTTTAAAGTTACAATTACACATATAGCTGTATTTAGACTACTTTTCTTCCTACCGTCTACACACATTTTATTTATTTATTTATTGTAACAACGAGCAGAGCTCAATAACAATTTAATACAATTAAATAAACATAAACTACTAATAAACTAAATAATAAACTACTTTTCTTTCTACCGTCTACACACATTTTATTTATTATGGTAACAACGAGCAGAGCTCAATAACAATTTAATACAATTTAAATAAACATTGCTTTTTCAATGGTCTTTCCTTCCATTTTTAAAGACTTTTGCAAATATTTTTTACTTTACTTCTAAAATCGACCTTGTTTTATTTATTTAATTAATAAATAAAATCAAAATGGATGAGGTAATTGTTGGAGCGTTATTTTCCTTATCTCTATGTCTACAGACGTAGGAACCTCATCCATTTCAAAAACTATATAATTCAAAAATAAAAAGAAAAATATATATAAAAAAATATCAAACAACAAAACAATCACATAATCACATATTCAAACAACAACAATCAAAACACACATCACATCGTTTACAAAATATGTAATCATTCAAAAACAGATAACGTTGTACATTCTTCTTTAAGTAACTTATAAAAAACCATTTTTATGGTTTTCTTAAGTTAAAAGAGCGGGAAAAAGAATTATTTAAGAAAAAAAAAGAGATTTTGAAATTCTTTCACTTCTTCAATTCTTCCTAACTAACTAAGATTGTAGACGGGCCTTAAATATTATGCCTCCATAATATTTATTGGATCATAAAATTTAAGCGGCATCAAGTGTGGTCAGTAACCTGGAAAGGTGACCACTGGGAATGAACAGATCTATTTACTATCTGAGGACAAGCAAAGCAAGTTTTTCAAAGATTTTAAAAATGCGGATGAAAGTTTTAATTGCTTTAAAAAAGTATGAGAAGCTGCTTGTTGACAGTTTTTAAACCAACGTAATACTTCAGAAACACTAATAACCTCAATCGGATGTGACAACATATACTTTCTCTAATAATAAATATTTAAACAAAACAAAAATGTAAAAAGAAATGCTGTCAAAACAAAAAAGTTGTGAACTGTAAATTATATCTTTCGATACTACCCGTTTTGCAAACATTAATAGTTAACACAATATAATTGTGTGAGACACACCTAGGAAATGCAACAAGCAAAGTTCAATGCTATAACATCTGGAATTGTTCCATTAACTCTCTCACATTGGAGATTCGTCATCATTGATGGCTTGACATAATGTCGTGTCCAACTCTGTTTTCGAAGAATATAATGTGAAGTATTTAATGATGCATAATATCATTAAATAGTATCAAATATATATCCTTTGCTTGCCAAGCATGATGGCGGTAAAATACTTTTTTACGGTTTTTTTTTTAAAAACCCGGGTTTTGGGTTTAATGGGTAAAATGGGTTTTATGTTTTTTTTAAATTGCAAGTTAAATAATCGTATTTAAGCCTATTTAAGAATCTAGTTGATAAATAGGCGTAATACGTAATTAATACATTTATTGAACAAAGTCTTAGTTAAATTAATTTTTTTTTCTTAAACATTTAATTCAATAAATATGTAAAAAAAGTTTAATAAAATAAAAGAGCATTCATATATATACCAATGCCTTGATTTATTTTACATGCATAGAACAGATGCAAGAATAACCTAATTATACTTTTTATAATTATTTTAATTATTTTTAGCTAATTTCCCAAGGAAACAACAAGCTTTTATAAAAAAACTAAATTACTGAATAAAAAATTTAAAAACCCAGTAAAGAACCCGGGTAAAATAGGGTGGGTTTAGCCCATTTTGCCCGGGTGGGTTTTTTAATTTTCCCCACCCAGGTGTCAACCCTGGTTAATAGTTTGTTTACATTTCTGAGGGTGAAACAATGATGGTGATCATTGAACGAAATTTAAGCCAAATTTGATATTGCTTCAAAGCATTTGGATTGTCTTATTTATTTATACACTTCAATTAGAGTCTTGGCTAAAGTAATGTAGAAATTCATGCAGTCGGGGTGGGGGCACGGGACACAGTTGTCCAACTCCACCGGAATAAGCTGTTTAGATGAGCCTGCTTTAAGTTCATAATTTCTCCACTAGAGGCAGGTTGGTTCACCTTGTACGGCATATATAAAATAATTATTTCTTCATTTTCAGGGTTTAAATTATTTAAAGGGATCTTTAACAATGTTAAAAATATTTTTTAATTATTTTAAATGTATAATTTTCATAAAATGTTATAAAAAAATAAATGCTGTTATTTTAACTAGACCTGATATCATCATAACCATAACGTCCGAAATAAGAAATTAATTTGTGAGTTTGCTTTTTTATTTGTTCTTTTAATGGAAAAAATGCTAAATGTATCTTATTTTCTAAACAAATATTTTTATAAACAAGTAAAAATGTTCAGAAAATTTGTCTTGTTTACATTCTAGTTTGTATACGTCTTGATTTAAAACAATGCCCCAACCCCTAGTGTATGATTTTCTACATCACTCAGTCTTGGCTCATTCTCATAAGGCGCGGTCGAATATCCCGGCCTTCTAGAACATTGGATCACCAACAAACTTTTTTTCAAAATTTTCAGTAATTAGCCGGATTTGTGATAAATGAAGGCTATTTTCCGTAATCTGCACACTCTTTGGTTAATCTCAAAGAGTATTTACATTCACTCAATGATTTATTTTAATCTAACTTGGTACATACATAACTACTGTTAGACGTCAATGTTATCTACCTGATTGTGTTATATTTTGACATGTCATATTTGTTGACATTGACGTCTGGTACGTATGTATGCACCATTAAAAATAAATCGCTGAGTGAATGTAAATGCTCTTTGAGATTAACCAAAAGAGCGTGCAGATTACGGAAATAGCCTTCATTTATCACAAATCCGGCTAATTTTGAAAAAAAGAGTTATAAACAAAGTTTTTGGTGATCCAATGTTCTAGAAGGCCGTGGATATTCGACCGCGCCTTATTAAAAGCAATTAGTTTACGCTGCTAAGCCAAAGGTTGTTGAACATTACTTTAAAATTTTCAGAAAAAGTTGAAGGTTACCAATTAGTTTTCAATAAAGCAAATAATCAAGTGCAGAATGAGCTAATAACCAAGCAATCAAGCATTCTAAAGGAATTCAGCTGCTCACCACTTCACCTTCTCACCAAAGCAATTCTTTTAGCTTTACGTCAACAAATTAACAGCACTATGTTTTCTAGAGGTTTGTGGCACATTTAGGAAGGTGATTAAAGGGATTTCTCCTTACAGGCCTAGGTGAGAGGCCGAGTCAAAACACTTCAAACTTTCGACCCATGTTATGAAACTTTAATAGAAAATTACGCTTTATGACATCACTTTATCCGAAATATTAGAGAAAGAAAGACAAGCACACAAAACGCATGTTACATGTTCTTACAAAAGTATCGAATGACCTTTCAGCAATTCTATACCAAAAACTTAAGAGCTATCTAAACTTCAGCAAGCTGACGCTAAACTTTGAGTAAATACGAATGCAAACAACTCTCGCTCCATTTGCGACTTGCAATAGTAACAGCCTGGTACACCAGCAAGAAAATAACATCGCACGCACACTACACATGGTTTAGAAACATACAAATGTAAATGTCTTCTCCTTGACCTCCCACGATGCCGCAAAGATTTCAACCTCAGATCTAAATCGTAAAAATGTGTTATAAAGATTGATTAAAATAAAATTAAAAATGAAACGAAAAAATTATGGAAATTAACTTAAGATAAGTATCGATATAAACGATGTAAATCGATAGTAGATGTCTAACAAGAGATATGGCCTTAGTTTGTCTAATCTAAACAAAGCTCTATAAATCTAGGGCGGAGAGAGAATTTTAGGTTTGTTGGTCTTCGTCATAAAACCGAGATCTCTGGTCTCAGTATAGTAAAGTGGGTCTCTCTGTTTTACACCCTCTCGAAATTAAATTTCGAGTAGGTTATCGTGTTCTATGTATTTTGGGCGCTGAGTCGAATAAAACCGATCCGAAGTCGATACGACCCTTCTATGTGACCAAAAGGACAAAAAACGGTGGTCAATACCAGAAAACCTAAAATACGGCCTCTAAACAACACATTTCAAGTTTTAAAGTCAAACCCAGGTACCCTGGCTTTGAGCACTGTGGTTATCAACTTGGACTATTATAATAATATATAATTTATATATATATATATATATATAATATATATATATATATATATATATATATATATATATATATATATATATATATATATAATATATATATATATATATATATATAATATATCACTGCACGGTACCGCATTATTTGCACTCATAAGCTCCGTTAGCATGAACAGAGTTTCAAATAAGTATAAACCTTTTTTGCTTATTAATCCATCTATTGCTTAATTTTCGGTTTATACTTTAAAACAGAGGAGTAGCGTCACAACTAGTTATTAAATTTTGGATTTTCCAAAGAAAAATGCGCATATTTATTTTCGTAGATTATACACTGCACCATATTTACAGTTGTTTTAAAACTCAGTTTATGCTAATTTGTAGCGCATTTTCTCTGCAAAATTAACCACAAGTTGTGACGCTACTGCTAAGGTTATTAAATAAATATCGAAAACTTAAAGAAAGAATGAATTCGCCCAGTTTACCTTTTTCGCGGCGAAAAATTGTAACCTTGAATTTTACCGATTTTTGCTGACTCAACAAATCGAGTTAATGACGTCAACACAACCTGGTTATCAATAAAGTTCTTGTCCTCCCTAAAAGTTTGATTTGGGAGATAGCGTAATTACACACATTTAATACATACATACACACACACACACCAACACACACACACATATATATATATATATATATATATATATATATAATATATATAATATATATATATATATATATATATATATACTACTTAAATCTTCTGATGGACTAAAGTCTTGCAAAAAAAAATAAAATAAATAAATTTATTTCATTCTTTTGTTTTTAATAGAATTAGGTATTGTCATACAAGATTGTACAATAACAAGTAATCCATTTACGCACAATAAAAATAAAAATATAATATATATATAAAGTTTTTTGTTGTTGGCGAGGACATCTAAAACGGATTTCGGACACACTTCCAGGTGCACCTGCACCACACGATCATTAGCAAATGGTTTTTGTTAGATTACTTATGTTAAGTTGGTTACTTATTAAAAAGTTTCTTTTTGTGGACTTATAAAAAGATATATAAATAAAAACAGGTTAATTACACAAAAGTCCTTTATGTTTAATATATTATAATAACTAAGCTTTCGGCTAAAAATTAGTCATCATCAGAGTTAAAAAAAATAAAAATAAAATACAATTTTACAAACTACTTCATATTGCACCTTGGTATGGTTGGTAAGCTATTAAACAATAAAGCTAATAAATATAAAAATAAAGCTATATATTAAACAATAAAGGACTTTTGTGTAATTAACCTGTTTTTATTATAATTGGTTACTTATGTTTATGGAGGTCAGGTCCCCTGGATGACTAATCAGTCATCCAGGGGACCTGACCAACAATCGTTGGGCAATAAAACAAGTCTTTCAGGACAATTAAAGCAACTCAACGAACATAAAGCAATATAAATTCTGAGGACGAGGGAGGCAAGTTCCAAGGTACCCCATTTTATATATTATTTTATAGATTGTGTTCTACACAATATTTTATCTACGAACAGTAATAAATCAAAACTAGCATTGCTTGGCTCTCTTTGGCATTTGTAGCTGCTTCCAAAACATCCGGCGGGGTATGTTCGAAAAGTTCGTCTACAGATTCGACGATATTCATCACAAAACGATATAGAATAAACTAACTTTTAAACTGTATTAAATACGGGTTTGTATGATAAAAGTAGTAAATGACTTGACAAAAAAGATGAGATAATAGTCCCAAGACAAAAAGTGTTGCCTTTAATATAACCAATAAAATTATTTCTAATTAAAGATTTACTTTACAAATTGTTTTATTAAAATTTAATTAGTAATTCATTATATAAAATTATAAAAAATTCAATAGGCTTTATTATTACTTATAATGTTTACAAGAATTATCTATTAATTTCCTTTACCAGCATAGGCAGGGGCGGCTGGGAAATGCTACTTTCCTGTCTAGGCAGGTAAAGTGCTGTCATTCATGACTAAGTACAAACCGATCTGGGAAATGATACTTTCTCGCCTAAAATTAGTTCAGTAATGCTTCATTCTCCTGCCGTGAGCAGATAAAAATATTTTCAACTTCAAAAACCAAGTAAAAGTTCAACAAACCTACCATGTCACTATCAGGTGTAGCAACCTTGTGACTTCCACTCCTTTATTCAACACTACAAGTCACACCTTGTATCATTGTTCTCTAGTATTTTTTGTAATTAGTAAATAAAGATTTTTTTATGATTATCCAATTTTTTAATCTCCTCAAAAATATTTGTCTCTAATAAGTAGGGAAGTGCACACAAAATACACCATAATATATAATAAAATTTATTTATACAATCAACATTTTTATAGATCAATCAAAATAACACTTTTTTAAATTTTATTATTATATTTTATACAAGAAATCGTGTCAGTCTTTAAAATGTAGCTACTAATTGTTATTTACATAGAGACAAAAAAATCGGGTACGGGGTACCTCGGAACTTTTCCTCATTATTTCGGATTTGCGACGCTCATCCTCCCTGCTTCCGACTAGCTTTGCTTGTCCTCAGAAATACAGTTCACAAATTTATACTGCAACATGCCTTTGGACTCTCTTCGCTCGTCTTCAGATAGTAAATGCATCCATATCATTCTCAGCAGTCACCCATACAGCGCTGACCATGCTAAATGCTCCTTAATTTTTTATGATCTAACAAAAATCACGGATATACTTGTCGTATTGAACCGAAACTTAATGTACTTATTTATTAGGTAATGATCTACACTTGTACAAAATTTCAACTCAATCCGACCATTTCCCAATTTTTCATAAACTTACACAAGTCATTCAATAAAAATTGAACTAATGCTGATAATGAGATGAACCTTGGCACATATACATGGTTACATGCGTGCCAAATCTCAATCCGATCGCATAATTATTTGAAATTTTCGCTGAGTCATTATTGCGGGTTAATGACGTCATAAAAAAAATATTTTTTTCGAATAGCACAACTAAAGCGGTAGACTGATTTTCGTACAAGATTTCAACTCTCTAGCATAAATAAATGGGGCGCTACGATAATAAAAGACAGAACATTACAAAAACCACTCAGGAGGCCTTAAAACGCCTGAAACAAAATAATTCCGGTTCAGTTTTTTTTATACAAAATACTTCTCCTACGCTATAAATGAGGAAAAGTTTAAAATAAAAATTTAACTTGTATTTGAGCCTATGATTTCTCTCTAATGCAATTATGATTCTAAAATTACTTTATGATTAAAACACGTAAATTAATTTATCCTATTACAATAAGGCGCGGTCGAATATCCACGGCCTTCTAGAACGTTGGATCACCAACAAACTTTTTTTATAACTTTTTTTTCAAGATTTTCAGTAATTAGTCAGATTTGTGATAAATTAAGCCTATTTCTGTAATCTGCACGCTCTTTTGGTTAATCTCAAAGAGTATTTACATTCACTCAACGATTTATTTTTAATCTAACTTGGTACATACATAACTACTGTTAGACGTCAATGTTAACAAATATGACATGTCAAAATATAACACAAATCAGGAAGATAACATTGACGTCTAACAGTAGTTATGTATGTACCAAGTTAGATTAAAAATAAATCGTTGAGTGAGCGTAAATACTCTTTGAGATTAACCAAAAGAGCGTGCAGATTACGGAAATAGGCTTCATTTATCACAAATCCGGCTAATTACTGAAAATTTTGAAAAAAAAGTTATAAAAAAAGTTTGTTGGTGATCCAATGTTCTAGAAGGCCGTGGATATTCGACCACGCCTTATAGTACTATATTATTTAAATCACATAAATATTAAAAAATAATGTATTATCATGTCAATAAAATTTTAAAGTAGTCTTATACTTTTATCAAATACCTTGAAAAAAGTATAAGAAAAAGATTAACAAATAAAAAATAAAATTTAAAAAGAAAATAAACAGCCCAATTATAATTAATATACAAAAAGTTAATAATAATTAAAATTAATAATATGATTATTTAAAAGTTTGATTAGTAAATTGACAAAAATTGAGTACAATGAACATGAGAACAATATTTGCCCAGGAAAAAGGTGTTGTGAAGGAATCCAATGTACACATGACAATGGTTGCCACCCACTCCGTATTTCCCAGTATTTTCAATATTAAGAGAGTAAAATCCTATTCTTGAGTTTTATTAAAATTATTAGTATAAAAAATTCAAGAAAGTATCAGGGAACTGGACTGATCAAATGATCAACTTCAATGAATGCTTTAATGCACTAGGTTATAAAAGGTAGCAATTTGGTTTAAATAGTCTTTATATGTAAATAACAAAATATTGAAGCAGAGATGGACCCCTTTCCCTAGTTATAGTTAGGTGTCATAAATTTAAATTAAACAAGGCGTCAACCCCACATTTTAAGAACCCTATATTTATAAAATGCAGTTTGTAAACTATATATTAAATATAATATCATATATCTACAGTCTATCGTTTAGTCTAAAAATCCCCAAGGTCATAAGTATTTTGGGGATTGACCAATCAGAGAAGCCGCTGCCAACCTCTTACTAAAAAAGAAAAAAATCCCTACCAATTGTGGTTATTGAACCGCTGTAGGGAAAAAACCTTCTACCCGGCAATTGTTCACTTCTTTTGATTACATCGTTTTAAACTAAAACGATAGACTGTAAATGAAACTAAAGGTGTTTTGCTTTGGTATTTTTCATCTACAATAGATATTTTGGGAAAAGTTGATATTTTTAACAACCCCAGGTTTATATGGATTGACTGGAGAGGGTTCTAAGATAAGGGGAGCTAAAATAAATCCAGAATGAAATTAACTGGTGCAATTGTTAGTCTCTTTGTTGCCTTTCCATATTCTGAGGATGAGCCAAGTGACTCTGATTCCTTTATATAGATTTTCAGTCTTTTAATAGTTTCACATTTATTTTCGCAAAGATAACTAGGAAGACAGTTTCAACAGAAAATGTGTGCCTTGATGTCATGGCTTCATGAGTCAAAGCTCACACACTGGAGAGCAGAGATGTCATGGCTTCATGAGTCAAAGCTCACATGCTGGGAAGCAAAGATGTCATGGCTTCATGAGTCAAAGCTCACATGCTGGGGAGCAAAGATGTCATGGCTTCATGAGTCAAAGCCCACACACTGGAGAGCAGAGATGTCATGGCTTCATGTGTCAAAGCTCACATGCTGGGGAGCAAAGATGTCATGGCTTCATGAGTCAAAGCTCACACAATGAAGTTATAGCCAAAGCTATAGATCTGACAATATTTATAAATACTATATGGTAATATTTTAAATTAAAAAATTTATTCAATTATTAACATTAAAAAACAAATAAAAACTGGATACTATTTTCTAAAAATATTTACAACATAGCATGTCAACAACAAATTGTTATTTTAATGCTATCAGTCAGGTTGGCAAACGGAATCATTAACTTTTCAAAATCATTGTCAAAGACATTAAAAAAGGGATAAACATGTTTTCATCACAAGAATTTACTATTACTATTACTCTGGTTGAATATTCTCCCAACAAGGCTTGTGTCATTAAAACCATTTTTAATTAAATAAATAAGACTTTTATTACGGATAAACCAATTAGAAACTCTTATGTTATATTGACTTTAACTGTATAGATTTTAATATTTGTTTACACTAAAAATAAATAAACTACTTGAGTGTCAAATCTCAAATAAGTGATAGTGATATGGGGGAGTGATAGTAACTACCAGGCAAGTAGGCCACGTTGTTGGCCCTTTTGCCAGCTCCCTAAGATAGTGTTCTACTCCTTTTAATTTCAAGTGTAGGAATATTTCATCTAATCTAGACAGAAGAGCCGTGAATTTCTAAGGTTCCTCTCATGCTTTTTCAAGCAATCATACACATTTTCACTGACTTATAGTCTAGTGAAAACTGGGAACAATACGTGCTCTCACTGTTAAACCAAACCTTTACACACTTTAAACTACAAGGCAGAAACAGTATATTATTATAATGAATCTACAATGAGGGTCCTAAATTTTGCCAATACCCAGTTTCATTTAGGGTAAGGGATCTTTAACGAGTACCTGACAACGCACAGGCTCAAGACCACCGGCTTTACGTCCCTTTTGAAGGACGTGGTACGCAGAATTTTTATCCCTCTCATAAAAAATCCTAGAGGCCCGTGCTGGGATTGAACCAGTCAAATCTCAAATAAATGCTTCTAATTTTAAGAATTTTCAAAAGTTTTGCTGAGTCATATATTTTCCGGAGTGCACAACAAGACCTAAGAATTGATTTTGTACTACGTTTCAACTCTTTTGCATAAATACACTGGAAGCTACGATAACAGACACACACACATACTTACAGTCCATCGTTTAGTTTAAAAATCTTGACAGGTCAGTTAGACACCACTGATTCTTAAGAAAAAAAAATCCCTGCAAGAAGGGAGCGGAAAAAAGTAATAAACAAATCAGGTTATTTTACCCGTATTTTCTTGGCGATGTTTTTTTACATTTTTGTGTAGTTTTATTTTAAAATATCATTTTTCAAGGTTAATTTGAAAGTAGTTTTCAAAACGATGTAATCAAAAGAAGAACCACAAACAAAGTGAACGATTGCCGGGAAGAAGGTTTTTTCCCTACAGCAGTTATTGTAGTAGGATTTTTTTGCTTTTTAAGTGAGGGTTGGCAGCGCCTTCTCTGATTGGTCAATCTTCAAAATACTGATGACCTTGGGGATTTTTGAACTAAACCATTGTCTACAGTCTATGATAGACTGTAGACAAAAGGGAAGAGTTTTTAAGAGACCTTAAAGCACCTGAAACTAATACATAATTCAGGTGACATTTTGGTTTTAGATTTTTTTTTTGCAAACGCCATACTTTTCCTATATACCTGCAGCAATAACGAGAAGTAAAAATAAAATAAAATATACGCTTTTTATAGAAAATTTAGCTTTGAAGAATTTTCTCAAATATAATCTTAATTCCTTAAAAATAGTGAGATCTATGAGAAAATAAAATAATAATTGTTGCCACCAATTAGTAAAAGACAAACTCATGATTCTAGTTCAATGGTTCCTGGCTGGAATTCAGTGGACTCCTGGAAATCTGTCAGAAGATTTCAAGACCCCAAAACATTTGTACATGTTATAATACAATTAATAAAAAAAAATTAAGTTATCCAGAATTTTGTCAAGTACAAGTAAATTCTAACAGAGATTCTTTACTGTATTCTTAGAATCTTTCAATTCAATGCTATATTCATATTTACATTCATTTACAATTTTTTTTAAAAGACTGTTATATTTCTTTGAAATAGAACAACGCTGAATTTATAATGAATATCTGAGAATTAATACTACAGTCCATTGTTTAGTTTAAAAATCTTGACGTGTCAGTTTAGAAACCACTGATTCTTAAAAAAAAATCCCTGCAAGAAGGGAGCGGGAAAAAACTATGTAAACAAATCAGGTTATTTTACCTGATTTGATTTTACGATGTTTTTTTTACATTTCATTGGTGCAGTTTTATTTTAAAATATCAATTTTAAGATTAATTTGAAAGTAGTTTTCAAAACGATGTAATCAAAAGAACCACAAACAATGTGAACGATTGCCAGGAAGAAGGTTTTTTCCCTACAGCGGTTATTGTGGTAGAGATTTTTTTCTCTTTTAAGTGAGAGAGTTGACAGCGGCTCATCTGATAGGTCAATCCCCAAAATACTTATGACCTTGGGATTTTTAACTAAACGATAGACTGTAATAGATAGTCCTTATTTAAGAATATTAAAAATATAATATTAAATTAGGTAGTGCCTTCAAAATATGTTAGTTGAGTCGAGATAACTTTCAAGCAGGAATGATTGTGCTCTGATAACACAAGCATGAGCCGGAGAACTCGAGACAAACCTGTTCTACCAAGTGAGAAGAGCAGCGGTTCTCGGGTATATTTGAAAAACAGCCTCCTTAGGTCTTGTCACGCAAAGAGGTTATTTAATAAGTTAACGTAAGAAGAAAATAGCTACTCTAATACTGCCATCATAGGCAGGAAAAGTCAAAACTGTTTTCCCTTTTATTTTTTCATTTACAGTGTCAGTAAGTTTGGCTAATAAAGTCTCATATTATGTTTAACATTATAATGGACTTATAATTTGTTAAAATAGCGTTGTGTTGCTCAGAGGTGCCAGGGTAGACAACAGCAACATTGCTACTCCAACTTAGTTGTTGTTTACACAGGAAACCACTACAGGATACCTCACAACTTTCCTTACACTCAGGTATAGATATATATAGCTATAATAATACTATATATAGAAGGAGCACTGCTGATAACCAAAAGCGGTTCACTGGTGCACTTAAGTAATGCTGCAAACCTAACAATATACAATTTTCTAAAAAAAAAAAAGTTGGCAATACTTCCGGTAGCTGAATTATTATGTTCTATTATTAATTAATGATTGTTTATTCATAAAATACTAATATAAATATCGGTGCATTACAATTTTAAAGCATTTTAAATGTAGTTTAACATATTTATTAAAATTAATATTAAAAGTAATCCTCGTAAAACTAAATGTAGATCTTGTATTCCACCACCCTTTTGCCATCTAAGACCGGTTTTATAAATACTCAACAGGTATTTAAGTGATTATTTTTGTCTTTACGGTCTTTCTTCATTAATAGATATTTATGACACAAATTAAATAATGTTTTGTTGTCAGGTGGCAGCATTACTTAAGAGCACCAGGCTTTTGTGTTATCAGTGGAATACATTGTGTTACAGTCCTGTGCTCCTTCTATATATAGTATTATCTAAGTATATAGGACAACAAATTTATTATTTAGGATATTTATTGTTTTAGATCAGCAAATTTTTCCGTGTTACATGAATTTTTGCAATTTTTGGTGAGTCATTACTGCGGGTTAGTAAGTAGTAAGTCTTTTAATGCCATTTGGCAATTCGGCATTGCTGAGGCGTCCATCTGGATTCCCTGAGGTTAGGCAGGTTATTAGAATTTTTTTTTTTAAAAATAAAATTTATCTTCTAATTTGAAATTATAGATATCTTCCTAAACAATCTTAACTAATTGTAATTAATTATTATTATTATTTTATTTAATTATTTTTTTTCTATATTTCCATTTAATTATCTTATCATTATTTTGTTATTTTATCAAGATTATTTCTTCTGTTGAGGAAAGCATTCAGAGAAAGATATTTTAACCCGCAGTCTTAGAAGATTAAGACTGCGGGTTAATGAGGTCATAAAAAATATTTCATGATAGCTCAAGTAGACCTAAAGATTGATTTTGTACCAGTTTCAACACTCAAGCATAAATACTGGGAGATACAATGATAACACACACTTAGGAGCCTAAAACAGATAATTCTGGTTATATCTGAGATTTGGATTTTGTGCAACACAATACTTTTCCTTTTGAGAAAATTTAAAAAATAAAACCTGGTTGATTACTGGGCAGCACCAACATCATTCTCAACAAAGTACAAACCCATTAAAATAATAATATAACTTTATTATCAGAAATTCAACCTTTATGACCTTAGAATAATACTTATATAGAAGGAGCACCTACTGATAACAACGAAAGCCGGTTGACTGGTGCAACTAAGTAATCGGCTGCCAACCTAACAAAATAAAATGTTTTTTTAACAAAGTTGGCAATATTTCCGGTTGTTGAAGTATTTAATTAAATTATTTATTAATGCTTCATTACTTATTAATTCTAAATGTATAAAAAAATGGTCAATGGTTAATTCTATGTATTCTAAATGGTCAATTATAATTTTAGGTATAAGAGAAAATGTATTTGAACGATACAAGAAAAATTTTAATTATGTTATCGAGATGGCCGATAGTTTGATGCGTCTTGTGTTACTTAAAATAATGCAAGTCATTACAAAGGGAATATTTTTCATATTATTTTACGACTATTTCTTCTCGTGTTTATGAAAAATATAGTTTGTTTTTTACTAAACAAATTTGTCCAATAGATCCGTGTTTACCCACATATGTAAATGAAACAAACTTAAGTTTATGAAAATAAATAATAATGTATATCATTCTGTTCAAAAAATAGTATATGAGACTATTGTATGACGTCAGAACTGGATACTTGCATTGTTACTGTATTGCTATCATACAATATTTAAATTTATAATAGTGGGGGAGTCAAAATATTTAAATACGACAGGAACTAATAAAAAATTTAAATAATGGCGGGCTAGCACACCGACTATGTAAGGATGGCAACATAAAAGCAAAAAAATATGTTGTTGTCAGGTTGGCAGCATTACTTAGTTGCACCAGTCAACCGGTTTTCGTGTTATCAGTAGAATTACATTGTGTTTACGGTCCTGTGCTCCTTCTATATATAGTATTATTCTAATTTTAGGACCCAAGTGGCAGGGAAACTATTAAACTCCACGTAAATATAAAATTTAGTAATGCTGGTCCTCCAGGAGGTGTTGCCACCGGGACATGTCCTGGAGCCCTATACAGCGATAAATCCAGTTGAAGAAAACAGCACCTTGTTAGCTTCTACAGTGCCTCTAACATTCTGTAAAGAGGGCGATGAGGCTTAGCAGTGATAGAGACCTGTCATATGCTCTGACTGATGAGGTTGAATGTGACTAGTACGTATGACAACAGGGCCCATCCTATGACTACAAAGGGCCATGCCTGGGACCTGCAACATATCCACCAGCTAGTAACATTCTCAGCTTAATCATACATTGCTCGTATAAATATCATATTAGCCAATCTTTTCCAATGAAGTTCCCAAAAAAAACCTTGTTATTCATACATAGAAATAAAATACATATACTGGGTGTAACATTACCAATGCACCAACATTAAATTTTTAAAAATATGGGGAAAACATGTTCCTAGACCTCCCAGAACATGTAGCTAGACCTCCCAGAACCTAGCCCAGAATATGAGACCTCCCAGAACATGTAGCTAGACCTCCCAGAACATGTAGCTAGACCTCCCAGAACATATTCCTAGACCTCCCAGAACATGTGTAGCTAGACCTCCCAGAACATGTATCCCAGACTAGACCTCCAGATCATGTTGATAGACCTCCCAGAACAGCTAGCTAGACGCGAAAAAAAACACGTTCTAAATCGTCGTGATTTTAATCCATTACTAGTGAAAAAAACCATTTACGTAAATTTCTTTGTGTAGCATCTTGTGAAATAAATACTGTAGAATTTAATAATCTAAATAAAATTTTTAAAAATTAGTGAAATTAGTTAATTTAACGTTTTAAAATTAAAATTAATTAAACAAATTTCATTAAAATAAAAAGAAATTTTATTGAACTCTTAATAAAAACATACGAGGTTAAAATATATATAAATAAAAGACCTATGATAAATTGTTTCTCAACACCTTTACTCCCCTATCAGGTAAACTAAACAATTAAATATCACGTTATTCCGGGAGATAATCTACGTCATATAATCCTATTGACTAATCTAAACATGAGTGACACATGCTATAAAGTAATCTTAAGATTACTACTACGAAAGTCGGTCCTTGCTTAAAGTGCAACAACTACTATCATGGCGCGTGCACATCTTTAAAAAGAGGACAAAATTTTAAAAATATGAAAACTGAACTTAAAGATACCTGGGAATGCGAAATATGTAAAGGAAATGACGAGAAGGCTCGTACTGATGATGGAAATAATAAAGAAGATTATGAAGCAAATAAAACTAAAAACTGGTGAAGGAAACAAAACTGACATAGAAATAATGAAAACAGAAATACAAAGTATTTCTGCTTCCATAAAAGTATTGCTGGTAAAAATGGAACCTATACCAGACATGAAAAAACAACTTCAAGAGATTGACGTTTCTATGAAGTTTTTCAATGAGAGTTTCGAAGAAAATAAAACTATGATTGCTGAAGTCATCGAGAAACTAAGAACATTAAAAGAAGAAAATGAACAGTTAAAAAATGAAATTCAAGAACTGAAAGAAGAGAACTTAGATTTAAAACATTCTGTTTTGGATTGGGAACAACGGTCTAGAATAAGAAAATTGAAATTACAGGCGTTCCAGTGACAAAAAATGAAGATACCCTGGCGGTTGTAGCTAAGATCGGACAAATTATAGGAATCGAAAATCCTATAGAAGATATAGAGATCGCGCACCGAGTACCAACTGAGGTCAACGGAAAAACTAAACCTATAATAGTTTTAATGAAAAATAGACCGATAAAAAGCAATTGGTTAGCAAGATCCAAACAGAAGCGAGAAATATTTAGTAACGAAGTATCCACTAATTTCACAAAAGACCGGGTTTACATAAATGATCATCTAACTATAGAAAATAAGCATTTACTTTGGCTCGCTAAGCAAGTCAAAGCTAAATATGATTGAATATCTCTGGACCAAAGAGGGTAATATATTTGAAAAAATCTAATAATTCTAGAACCTTGAAAATTCATGATACTGATCGTTTAAAACAAATAGACGTTGATAAAAAAATTAATGAATTATATGAAGAAAGAGGAAGAAGAAGAAGGAACAAGATTATCAATACTTTCAAGTCAAACAAAAATGCAACTTCTCCATCAACTTCTTCAAACTTGAGCAATGAAAAGAATGAAATATCGCAAACTACACCAACAAATAGGAAGTAACCAATAAAAATTTTAATAAAAAACGATTTCACCTTTCCTTCATTTATTCACATTTAAAACATTATAAGGATTAATATAGGGGTTTTTTTTGAATCGCAAGTCAAAATTAAGAATTCCACATACTTACAATAATAAAATTACATAATCAAAACAATATTAAACCAAAATGAAAAATTACTGTTTAAATCCTTAAACCAACAAATCACATAAATAGTGAGGGTTTAGTGTAGCAAGCTTAAATAAGGAGTTTCACATCAACCCTTAAAAGTAAACTAATATGGTAAATGAAGGAAGGGTGGAAATTAGAACCTAATAATATTTATCTTATATGGATATTTTAGACGATTTAGATAACAACATACCTCTGCAATAATGACTTACGGGTGGACGATACCATAAACACACAAAACAGGACGGACTTACAAGACATTAAACTGTTTCATACTAATATTAGAAGTATCAGGAAAAATATTGACCAAATAGCCATACATATTGAAAGTTTAAAGCCCAAACCAAATATTGTCATACTAACCGAAGCATGGTTGAAAAATGTACCTGTTGAAATGATCAGATTAAACGGATTCGACATTACATGCACTAACAACAACTACAACAAAAACAGTGGTATTATAGTTTATGTTGATAATAGTAATGTAAACTTTAATTATACAATAAAAGAAATAAGAATAACAGATTGCAATTGTTTAATACTTGACCTAACCCTAGACAAAAAAATACAGATTATAATACTCTATAGATCACCTATTGGTAATCTTGAACAGTTTAACAAAGATCTTAAACAACTCTTTCAAGATTTCCCTCGGAAAATAGGATTCTTGTTGGGGATACTAATATTAATATAAAACCTAATATAGAAAATAATAAATATTAAATAAATATGAAAAAGATTATAGACATACTACTGGACAAAAATATGTACACACTAATTAATGACTACACTAGAGTAACCAAAGACACCAAAACTAGTATTGACCATTTTTTTGTTACAAATAGACTAAGTGACGTGACAACTGCTAAAATTGTAAAGACCAACATCACTGACCACTACAGTATATTAGCATCAATTAAAACTAAAATAAAAAACAACAAAATAAACAGGGAAACTATAACAATAAAAAAAACGAACAAAGAAAAGCTAAACGCACTAATTTTAAAGACGACTGGAGTAGTGTGTTGAATACATGGATGCTAATGTGGCTACAGAAACGTTTATTTCAAAAATAAATTTTACATAGAAGAATCCTCGGAAACTAAACAAATTACAAAAAAACGAAAATATATCAGTATTCAACCTGGATTACTCACGGCTTGATGGTGTCATTGAGAAAAAAGGAGAAAATGAGCAAAAAGCTTAAGAACGAACCATTTAATACAAAACTGATTGATTACTTTGGTAAATACTGTAAAAAATTAAATAAATTAATAAAAAAAGAAAAGAATGAATACATGGCTAAGAAACTAGACAAATGCGACAACAACGTTAAAAAAGTTTGGACAACAGTAAATGAACTATACAAACAACGACATACAAACACACAAATAAAACAAATAAACAGAGGCAACAAAGACGAAATCGACGCAATAACTAACCCTAAAGAAGCCGCGAATTGTATGTGTGAATTTTTCACAAATATTGGAAAACATATGGCAGAAAATATAATAAAAACAAAAAAACCTAAAGAACCCGACAAAAGCATAAAAATAGACAGACAGAAAGACGAATGCCACGAGCTTGACTTTATCAAAACTGAACAGAAGGACGTACTTGATGCAATCATGGATTTGAGAGGTGGATCTGGACCGGGACATGAAAACATAATGTAACAATGATTAAAGATAATGTAGACTCACTGATAACACCAATAGCTCATATTGTCAAGCTATCTTTAAATAATGGAGTATTTCCTAACAGTCTTAAAACTGCAATAATCACTCCTATTTTTAAGAAAGGTGACGCAAGACTTGTGACAAACTATAGACCTATATCATTGACATCGACTATTGGGAAAATTATAGAAAAAATTGTTAAAAAATCCTTAATGACTTTTCTTGAAGAAAAACATAAATTATCTGACAGACAATTTGGATTTAGAAAAGGACGGAGTACAGAAGACGCCATAGCTCAAGTTATTGACTACATATATCCAAACCTCGACAAAGACAAAAAGATATAGCTATTTTTTTAGACCTCACAAAAGCGTTGACTCTGTTTCCCACAAAATTTTGATACATAAACTAAGACAAAGGCATAGGAGAACACTTAATAAAATGGATAACAAGCTACCTAAAAGACAGAACGTACAGAGTAAAACTAAACGGAGTACTCAGTGACGAATACACATCTGACTACTCGNCCTGATTGTACCTATGCAAAGCATATTTAATGTTACTGTTATTACACTATGCAAAGCATATTTAATGTTTCTGTTATTACACTATGCAAAGCAAAAGAGAGGGGGGGGTATAAAGAGATGGTTGAGGAGGAGGATGAGTTGGAGGAGGAGGTGGAGGAGGTGGTGGAGGAGGAGGAGGAGGAGGAGGTGGAGGAGGAGGAGGTGGAGGAGGAGGT
>JACMZG010001914.1:43201493-43332867 GCA_018340805.1 Microvelia longipes
CATTTGTATCCCTTCGTTAACGATTTCATTGGTAGATTTATCTTAGGTACTCCGAGATCTAACATGCTAAACGAGTTGCTATCAAATGAACTGTTCAACGCACTCTTATTCTTCTTTCTAAAACAATTCATTGGAGGTGGTGATTGAATAGGTTGGCTGAATGGTCCCATAGTGAGAATTTGTTGAGCTATTTTACTAAGACCGTCAGGAGAGTTATTAGGTAACATAGGAGGTAGTATGGCATTGCCACAGTCCTCTATATGAGGGGTAACAGTACCGAAAGTATTGACTAGTGCCGAGTACATGGCTTTGAAATTAGGTCAAACCTGAAACCAGCTGTGATGCGGTGGTTGTTGAACCCAGAAAAGATCTTGTTCTTGACATCCATTTGACTCTTAAAGAGCAAACACTGAGTATAGAAGCTATTTTAAAGAGTTTAGTATAGAAGTCAACGCGGGACAGAGCAGCACAAGTTTTGTGCGATATAGAGGATATATCTTCTAGGTTGGTGTACATGGTGGCGTGGGCTTGCTCTAAAACCTCAATCTGCTCTTTGTAATGTTTATTCAGTAGGGTCCTGAACTCTGCGTACGTATCGTTGATGCGAGCCAGTGTCTCTGTGTACTGGGATGACAGTGACTGAAGGGTTTTGAGAGTTAAATCGCTCAGTCAGATCACTGAGTTTGCTCTGCCACTCGGCAAGAGTTTGGTGCATGGAGGAAATGAGGCAAGTAGAGACGGTTTCCAAGGGCTCACAGCGGTGAAGCAAGGCATCACTATGTGACACCTCTATACACTTCTGACAAGCCAACTCCTCGCATCCAAAGCACCAGTGACTCAATTCTTGTTCACTGTGCATCAGACACATAGCTTCCGAGTGAAAGTCTTTTTCGATTATAGGTTCTATTTTCACGGAAGGGACTTCCATACACTGATTAAAATTATGAATGCTGAGACAAGGTTGACACAATACTCGACTACAGTTCATACACCTGGCCACACACTGACTCGAGTCTCTCTTACACTCGTAACACTGTGGACTGACGGGGAAACACTTGATAATATTCTCGTTGACATAATCTGGAGGGAGTCCTCCTACGCCTCCTTAGGCAGATAGAAATCAGTCTTAACAGGTACACATGTTGGCAACTCACAGTGCAGTAGATAGGCCTCGAGGCATATAGTGCAGAAACTGTGGAGACAGGGCAGAACTCGAGGGGACGAATATAGAGAGTTACACAGCCGGCAGATGAGGCCACTGTTCCTCAGTGACTGATTGAAGTGGTGCAGTAAAGGCAGAGAGAAGCTGTTGCCCGCTTAACTCGCTCTCGACATCTACAGAGATATACCCGAAGGCTACTTCTCACTCAATGAACTCAAAATGACAAAGACTCGCTTGTCATTCTCTACCTGCAAAACACATACAATATTTAACACAAAGTGTGCAAACTTATTTGGAGGAGATAAGTTACTCCCCCTCAATATTAAAAATGAATGAGAGTTAAGGAGAAAGGTCTATTACGCTATCGTAGGTACATAGGAAAAAGACAGTGTTGGTATTATACATTTAAGGTGTTATTAACTCTTCTAAAGTGATGTTTACCATGATGTATGTATAGTATCATTAAATAAATAAATAGTCTCTCCACTAAGATGTATGTTAAAATATTTATTTGAGAGTTAACTTTCTTGCCGCATCCGGCCATCATCAGTCATTCTTCCTGGAGTGCTATGAACGATGTATGGATACATCTTAGTGGAGAATGATAATACATATCATTAGTGGAGAGCTTAATGATACTATACATAACATCTTAGTGGAGAGATATTTATTACTTAATGATACTATACATACATCTTAGTGGAGAACTATTATTTACTTAATTGAACTATACATACACACTTAGGTGGAGAGACTATTTATTTACTTAATGATACTATACATACATCTTAGTGGAGAAACTATTTATTTACTTAATATACTATACATACATCTAGTGGAGATATTATTATTTACTTAATGATACTTACATACATCTAGTGGAGATATTATTTTTACTTAATGACTATACATACATCTTAGTGGAGAGACTATTTATTTACTTATACTTGAATTACTCCACAGAGCAGTTATTTATATTATATAGTATCATTGTTTTAGCAAATTACCTTTAAGGAAATGTGCTAATGAAAAAACTATACCAGTGATAAATAACAGAAGGATAAAAAAACAAGAGGCCTTATAGCCAAGTGACCTAGGGCCAGCACAGGGGGTCGCTTTACAGTCCCGTGCCTCTCTATGGCTGATTACAACAATCTGGTTGTTGCCCTGCATCAGTTATTCAGAAAAGCAGACTTGAAAAAGGCACACTGCCATGATACAAACCAATTCCTAAATTGGATTTTTTTTACAACGAAATAGATTCGGGATTTGGTTACATAAAATTATACATGTTAAACAAAATAATTCTGATGGGGTGGTTCTCATACCGGGCCAATTTCCTTTAGAATGCTTGTTTCCGTGATAACACTCCATTTCTTGGTTATGATACTGTAAATTTGAGTTTTGGATATTTACTTATAGATTTATTTTTATACACACACACACATACATATATATATATATATATATATATATATATATATATATATATATATATATATATATAATATATATATATATGTATGTATGTGTGTGTGTGTGTGTCTGTGTGTCTGTGTGTGATGATGATGGGAGTTCAATTATATTAAGAACCACAACTATGGCACTATTTCCACTTGTAGGCTCAACAAATCACATCAGTTCCTAAATTTTAATGTAATAAGGTGCTTTAATAAATTACCCGCTTGAATAGTTGAACTTCCACCCAAAACTTTCAAAAAAATTAAAACATCACACACACTCTAGATTTGCGGATCGCATAGAATACGAATACAATACAGTCAACTAACTTCACGCTTCTTGCAGCGTATTTGTTTAGTCGATCGAGTGATAACTGATCCCGCCAAAACATGGCGTCTTGTGTAGTGAAGCTTCACTTTTGGTTAAAGAAAGTTTAAAACAAAAAATATATTTAATTAAATTGTGATTTCTTAGCATAATAATAAATTTACACTAAAAAAAATAATATTCCTAAAGTTATTTGATCAAAAACGGTAATATAGAAGTAAAATAAAGTGAAATAAAAGTTCAACGAGAAGGTTATCCGTTAAATACGATCGTCTCTAAAGGTACACACACAAAAAGACAGCGTATCAGGCGATCCATTTAGATTCCATCTCCTTGGTTCTAGCGTATGCGATCGGATCCCCTCCGCATGGTTCATGCAGCTTTAATTACCGTATTGAGAGATCATACTCTATATACGATACTAGGATCTAAAGTGTGTGTGAACGTACTAATTGTTGCTTAAGAAAGCCTACTATAATGATAACGAGTTTTTAGCTGATAACTTAGTATTCCCACATATCTCTTAACAGATCTTGTCTAAGAAAGCTAGATAGCATACTGACAGGCCACTGTCAGCTAAATAACCATTTACATAGACTCGGTATAGCTCCTAATGCTAGTTGCCCGAGATGCCGGGATGATGAGGAATCTGCCTTTCACCTGCTTGCTGAGTGTGAGGCTTTTACGTCGTTACGTCTCAGTATCTTCGGATCTGGTATTCTGGTTGAAGAAGAATTATCTACCATTAGCTGTTAGATATTTTTTTGATTCATTTTCTAAATGAATCAAAAAGACTGAAGGTGGAGGTGGGAGTAGACTAAGGAATCGGGGCTGGCAAGAAGGGCCCAACAACATGGCCTATTTGCCTGGCTTTGCCTCCCCACCCTATTACTACTACTAGTATCCTACCTTAAATGTTTAGTGTTTCACATGTAATTTTATGCTTTTTTTGTTTTTTTTTTAATCAAGTTTGTTATTCAAGTTATTCAAGTATCTATGTTAATCAGTCTATGTAACAATTTTTTTTTTTTTTTTTTCATTTCATCGTAAAATTTTGACAGTTAAGAAACTTTGTAATAAAGTAACCTCAAGTAAGGAAATAAATAAATAAATGTGACCTCTTATAGAATAGGGCCCCCCTCCTTCATTGGGGGTTCCTTTTCTATAACTTGCCCCTTATGTCCTTTTATAGAATAGGGACCCCTTCAGTCATTGGGGCCCTTTTCTATAATGTGCCCCTCATGTGACCTATTTATAGAATAGGGCCGTCCTCCTTCATTGGGAGGTCCTTTTTCTATAACGAGCCTCTTATGTGTAAAGGCCCGTCTACAATCTTAAGTTATGTTAGGAAGAATTGAAGAAAAGAAGAATTCTTCAGGAAGAATCGAAGAAGTAAAGAATTTCTCACTTAGAACGAACTATTTTGAAATTCCCGCTTTTTAGACTTAAGAGATCCGTAAACACGTCTACAACCTCTGAGTTATTAAGTCAAGTTTTAAAGTTACAATTACACATATAGCTGTATTTAGACTACTTTTCTTCCTACCGTCTACACACATTTTATTTATTTATTTATTGTAACAACGAGCAGAGCTCAATAACAATTTTAATACAATTTAAATAAACATAAACTACTAATAAACTAAATAATAAACTACTTTTCTTTCTACCGTCTACACACATTTTATTTATTATGGTAACAACGAGCAGAGCTCAATAACAATTTAATACAATTTAAATAAACATTGCTTTTTCAATGGTCTTTCCTTCCATTTTTAAAGACTTTTGCAAATATTTTTTACTTTACTTCTAAAATCGACCTTGTTTTATTTATTTTAATTAATAAATAAAATCAAAATGGATGAGGTAATTGTTGGAGCGTTATTTCCTATCTCTAGTATGTCTACAGACGTAGGAACCTCATCCATTTCAAAAACTATATAATTCAAAAATAAAAAGAAAAATATATTATATATAAAAAAATATCAAACAACAAAACAATCACATAATCACATATTCAAACAACAACAATCAAAACAATCACATCACATCGTTTACAAAATATTGTAATCATTCAAAAACAGATAACGTTGTACATTCTTCTTTAAGTAACTTATAAAAAACCATTTTTATGGTTTTCTTAAGTTAAAAGAGCGGGAAAAAGAATTATTTAAGAAAAAAAAGAGATTTGAAAATTCTTCACTTCTTCAATTCTTCCTAACTAACTTAAGATTGTAGACGGCCTTAAATATTATGCCTCCATAATATTTATTGGATCATAAAATTTAAGCGGCATCAAGTGTGGTCAGTACCTGGAAAGGTGACCACTGGGAATGAAACAGATCTATTTACTATCTGAGGACAAGCAAAGCAAGTTTTTCAAAGATTTTTAAAAATGCGGATGAAAGTTTTAATTGCTTTAAAAAAGTTTATGAGAAGCTGCTTGTTGACAGTTTTTAAACCAACGTAATACTTCAGAAACACTAATAACCTCAATCGGATGTGACAACATATATTTCTTTCTCTAATAATAAATATTTAAAACAAAACAAAAATGTAAAAAGAAATGCTGTCAAAACAAAAAAGTTGTGAACTGTAAATAGTTTATATCTTTCGATACTACCGAGTTTTGCAAAACATTAATAGTTAACACAATATAATTGTGTGAGACACACCTAGGAAATGCAACAAGCAAAGTTCAATGCTATAACATCTGGGAATTGTTCCATTAACTCTCTCACATTGGAGATTCGTCATCATTGATGGCTTGACATAATGTCGTGTCCAACTCTGTTTTCGAAGAATATAATGTGAAGTATTTAATGATGCATAATATCATTAAATAGTATCAAATGATATATATCTTTTGCTTGCCAAGCATGATGGCGGTAAATACTTTTTTACGGTTTTTTTTTTTTAAAAACCCGGGTTTTTTGGGTTTAATGGGTAAAATGGGTTTTTATGTTTTTTTTAAATTGCAAGTTAAATAATCGTATTTTTAAGCCTATTTTAAGAATCTAGTTGATAAATAGGCGTAATACGTAATTAATACATTTATTGAACAAAGTCTTAGTTAAATTAATTTTTTTTTTCTTAAACATTTAACATATTCAATAAATATGTAAAAAAAAGTTTAATAAAAATAAAGAGCATTCATATATGTATACCAATGCCTTGATTTATTTTACATGCATAGAACAGATGCAAGAATAACCTAATTATACTTTTTATAATTATTTTAATTTATTTTTAGCTAATTTCCCAAGGAAACAACAAGCTTTATTATAAAAAAACTAAATTACTGAATAAAAAATTTAAAAACCCAGTAAAGAACCCGGGTAAAATAGGGTGGGTTTAGCCCATTTTGCCCGGGTGGGTTTTTTAATTTTCCCCACCCAGGTGTCAACCCTGGTTAATAGTTTGTTTACATTTCTGAGGGTGAAACATGATGATGGTGATCATTGAACTGAAATTTAAGCCAAATTTGATATTGCTTCAAAGGCATTTGGATTGTCTTATTTATTTTATATACACTTCAATTAGAGTCTTGGCTAAAGTAATGTAGAAATTCATGCAGTCGGGGTGGGGGCACGGGACACAGTTGTCCAACTCCACCGGAATAAGCTGTTTAGATGAGCCTGCTTTAAGTTCATAATTTCTCCACTAGAGGCAGGTTGGTTCACCTTGTACGCATATATAAAATAATATTTCTTCATTTTCAGGTTTAAATTATTTAAAGGGATCTTTAACAATGTTAAAAATATTTTTTAATTATTTTAAATGTATAATTTTCATAAAATGTTATAAAAAAATAAATGCTGTTATTTTAACTAGACCTGATATCATCATAACCATAACGTCCGAAATAAGAAATTAATTTGTGAGTTTGCTTTTTTATTTGTTCTTTTAATGGAAAAAATGCTAAATGTATCTTATTTCTAAACAAATATTTTATAAACAAGTAAAATGTTCAGAAAATTTGTCTTGTTTACATTCTAGTTTGTATACGTCTTGATTTAAAACAATGCCCCAACCCCTAGTGTATGATTTTCTACATCACTTCAGTCTTGGCTCATTCTCATAAGGCGCGGTCGAATATCCACGGCCTTCTAGAACATTGGATCACCAACAAACTTTTTTTTCAAAATTTTCAGTAATTAGCCGGATTTGTGATAAATGAAGGCTATTTCCGTAATCTGCACACTCTTTTGGTTAATCTCAAAGAGTATTTACATTCACTCAATGATTTATTTTTAATCTAACTTGGTACATACATAACTACTGTTAGACGTCAATGTTATCTACCTGATTTGTGTTATATTTTGACATGTCATATTTGTTGACATTGACGTCTTGGTACGTATGTATGCACCATTAAAAATAAATCGCTGAGTGAATGTAAATGCTCTTTGAGATTAACCAAAAGAGCGTGCAGATTACGGAAATAGCCTTCATTTATCACAAATCCGGCTAATTTTGAAAAAAAAGAGTTATAAACAAAGTTTTTTGGTGATCCAATGTTCTAGAAGGCCGTGGATATTCGACCGCGCCTTATTAAAAGCAATTAGTTTACGCTGCTAAGCCAAAGGTTGTTGAACATTACTTTAAAATTTTCAGAAAAAGTTGAAGGGTTACCAATTAGTTTTCAATAAAGCAAATAATCAAGTGCAGAATGAGCTAATAACCAAGCAATCAAGCATTCTAAAGGAAATTCAGCTGGCTGCTCACCACTTCACCTTCTCACCAAAGCAATTCTTTTAGCTTTACGTCAACAAATTAACAGCACTATGTTTTCTAGAGGTTTGTGGCACATTTAGGAAGGTGATTAAAGGGATTTCTCCTTACAGGCCTAGGTGAGAGGCCGAGTCAAAACACTTCAAACTTTCGACCCATGTTATGAAAACTTTAATAGAAAATTACGCTTTATGACATCACTTTATCCGAAATATTAGAGAAAGAAAGACAAGCACACAAAACGCATGTTACATGTTCTTACAACAAAGTATCGAATGACCTTTCAGCAATTCTATACCAAAAACTTAAGAGCTATCTAAACTTCAGCAAGCTGACGCTAAACTTTGAGTAAATACGAATGCAAACAACTCTCGCTCCATTTGCGACTTGCAATAGTAACAGCCTGGTACACCAGGCAAGAAAATAACATCGCACGCACACTACATGGTTTAGAAACATACCAAATGTAAATGTCTTCTCCTTGACCTCCCACGATGCCGCAAAGATTTCAACCTCAGATCTAAATCGTAAAAATGTGTTATAAAGATTGATTAAAATAAAATTAAAAATGAAACGAAAAAATTATGGAAATTAACTTAAGATAAGTATCGATATAAACGATGTAAATCGATAGTAGATGTCTAACAAGAGATATGGCCTTAGTTTGTCTAATCTAAACAAAGCTCTATAAATCTAGGGCGGAGAGAGAATTTTAGGTTTGTTGGTCTTCGTCATAAAACCGAGATCTCTGGTCTCAGTATAGTAAAGTGGGTCTCTCTGTTTTACACCCTCTCGAAATTAAATTTCGAGTAGGTTATCGTGTTCTATGTATTTTTGGGCGCTGAGTCGAATAAAACCGATCCGAAGTCGATACGACCCTTCTATGTGACCAAAAGGACAAAAAACGGTGGTCAATACCAGAAAACCTAAAATACGGCCTCTAAACAACACATTTCAAGTTTTAAAGTCAAACCCAGGTACCCTGGCTTTGAGCACTTTGTGTTCTGTTATCAACTCTGGACTATATATATATATATATATATATATATATATATATATATATATATATATATATATTATATATATATATATATATATATATATATATATATATATATATATATATATATAAATATAATATAATATATATATATATATATATATATATATCACTGCACGGTACGCATTATTTGCACTCATAAGCTCCGTTAGCATGAACAGAGTTTCAAATAAGTATAAACTTTTTTGCTTATTAATCCATCTATTGCTTAATTTTTCGGTTTATACTTTATAAACAGAGGAGTAGCGTCACAACTAGTTATTAAATTTGTTGGATTTTCCAAAGAAAATGCGCATATTTATTTCGTAGATTATACACTGCACCATTATTTACAGTTGTTTTAAAACTCAGTTTATGCTAATTTGTAGCGCATTTTCTCTGCAAAATTATAACCACAAGTTGTGACGCTACTGCTAAGGTTATTAAATAAATATCGAAAACTTTAAAGAAAGAATGAATTCGCCCAGTTTACCTTTTTCGCGGCGAAAAATTGTAACCTTGAATTTTACCGATTTTTGCTGACTCAACAAATCGAGTTAATGACGTCAACACAACCTGGTTATCAATAAAGTTCTTGTCCTCCCTAACAAGTTTGATTTGGGAGATAGCGTAATTACACACATTTAATACATACATACACACACACACACACACACACACATATATATATATATATATATATATATATATAATATATATATATAATATAATATATATATTATATATATATATATTCTACTAAATCTTCTGATTGGACTAAAGTCTTGCAAGAAAAAAATAATAAATAAATAAATTTATTTCATTCTTTTGTCTTTTAATAGAATTAGGTATTGTCATACAAGATTGTACAATAACAAGTAATCCATTTACGCACAATAAAAATAAAAATATAATATATATATAAAGTTTTTTGTTGTTGGCGAGGACATCTAAAACGGATTTCGGACACACTTCCAGGTGCACCTGCAACCACACGATCATTAGCAAATGGTTTTTGTTAGATTACTTATGTTAAGTTGGTTACTTATTAAAAAGTTTCTTTTTGTGGACTTATAAAAAGATATATAAATAAAAACAGGTTAATTACACAAAAGTCCTTTATTGTTTAATATATAGCTTTATTTTTTATATTTATTAGCTTTATTGTTTAATAGCTTACCAAACCATACCAAGGTGCAATATGAAGTAGTTTGTAAAATTGTATTTTTATTTTATATTTTTTTAAACTCTGATGATGACTAATTTTTAGCCGAAAGCTTAGTTATTATAATATATTAAACAATAAAGGACTTTTGTGTAATTAACCTGTTTTTATTTATATATTTGGTTACTTATGTTTATGGAGGTCAGGTCCCCTGGATGACTAATCAGTCATCCAGGGGACCTGACCAACAATCGTTGGGCAATAAAACAAGTCTTTCAGGACAATTAAAGCAACTCAACGAACATAAAGCAATATAAATTCTGAGGACGAGGGAGGCAAGTTCCAAGGTACCCCATTTTATATATATTATTTTTATAGATTGTGTTCTACACAATATTTTATCTACGAACAGTAATAAATCAAAACTAGCATTGCTTGGCTCTCTTTGGCATTTGTAGCTGCTTCCAAAACATCCGGCGGGGTATGTTCGAAAAGTTCGTCTACAGATTCGACGATATTCATCACAAAACGATATAGAATAAACTAACTTTTAAACTGTATTAAAATACGGGTTTGTATGATAAAAGTAGTAAATGACTTGACAAAAAAGATGAGATAATAGTCCCAAGACAAAAAGTGTTGCCTTTAATATAACCAATAAAATTTATTTCTAATTAAAGATTTACTTTACAAATTGTTTTATTTAAAATTTAATTAGTAATTATTCATTATATAAATTATTAAATAAATTCAATAGGCTTTTTATTATTAACTTATAATGTTTACAAGAATTATCTATTAATTTCCTTTACCAGCATAGGCAGGGGCGGCTGGGAAATGCTACTTTCCTGTCTAGGCAGGTAAAGTGCTGTCATTCATGACTAAGTACCAACCGATCTGGGAAATGATACTTTCTCGCCTAAAATTAGTTCAGTAATGCTTCATTCTCCTGCCGTGAGCAGATAAAAATATTTTTCAACTTCAAAAACCAAGTAAAAGTTCAACAAACCTACCATGTCACTATCAGGTGTAGCAACCTTGTGACTTCCACTCCTTTATTCAACACTACAAGTCACACCTTGTATCATTGTTCTCTAGTATTTTTTGTAATTAGTAAATAAAGATTTTTTTATGATTATCCAATTTTTTAATCTCCTCAAAAATATTTGTCTCTAATAAGTAGGGAAGTGGCACACAAAATACACCATAATATATAATATTAAATTTATTTATACAATCAACATTTTTTATAGATCAATCAAAAATAACACTTTTTTAAATTTTATTATTATATTTTATACAAGAAATCGTGTCAGTCTTTAAAATGTAGCTACTAATTGTTATTTACATAGAGACAAAAAAATCGGGTACGGGGTACCTCGGAACTTTTCCTCATTATTTCGGATTTGCGACGCTCATCCTCCCTGCTTCCGACTAGCTTTGCTTGTCCTCAGAAATACAGTTCACCAAATTTATACTGCAACATGCCTTTGGACTCTCTTCGCTCGTCTTCAGATAGTAAATGCATCCATATCATTCTCAGCAGTCACCCATACAGCGCTGACCATGCTAAATGCTCCTTAATTTTTTATGATCTAACAAAAATCACGGATATACTTGTCGTATTGAACCGAAACTTAATGTACTTATTTATTAGGTAATGATCTACACTTGTACAAAAATTTCAACTCAATCCGACCATTCCCCAATTTTTCATAAACTTTACACAAGTCATTCAATAAAAATTGAACTAATGCTGATATGAATGAACCTTGGCACATATACATGGTTACATGCGTGCCAAATCTCAATCCGATCGCATAATTATTTGAAATTTTCGCTGAGTCATTATTGCGGGTTAATGACGTCATAAAAAAAATATTTTTTTCGAATAGCACAACTAAAGCGGTAGACTGATTTTCGTACAAGATTTCAACTCTCTAGCATAAATAAATGGGGCGCTACGATAATAAAAGACAGAAAACATTACAAAAACCACTCAGGAGGCCTTAAAACGCCTGAAACAAATAATTCCGGTTTCAGTTTTTTTTTTATACAAAATACTTCTCCTACGCTATAAATGAGGAAAAGTTAAAATAAAAATTTAACTTGTATTTGAGCCTATGATTTGTCTCTCTAATGCAATTATGATTCTAAAATTACTTTATGATTAAAACACGTAAATTAATTTATCCTATTACAATAAGGCGCGGTCGAATATCCACGGCCTTCTAGAACGTTGGATCACCAACAAACTTTTTTTATAACTTTTTTTTCAAGATTTTCAGTAATTAGTCAGATTTGTGATAAATTAAGCCTATTTCTGTAATCTGCACGCTCTTTTGGTTAATCTCAAAGAGTATTTACATTCACTCAACGATTTATTTTTAATCTAACTTGGTACATACATAACTACTGTTAGACGTCAATGTTAACAAATATGACATGTCAAAATATAACACAAATCAGGAAGATAACATTGACGTCTAACAGTAGTTATGTATGTACCAAGTTAGATTAAAAATAAATCGTTGAGTGAATGTAAATACTCTTTGAGATTAACCAAAAGAGCGTGCAGATTACAGAAATAGGCTTAATTTATCACAAATCTGACTAATTACTGAAAATCTTGAAAAAAAAGTTATAAAAAAAGTTTGTTGGTGATCCAACGTTCTAGAAGGCCGTGGATATTCGACCACGCCTTATAGTACTATATTAATTTAAATCACATAAATATTAAAAATAATGTATTATCATGTCAATAAAATTTTAAAGTAGTCTTATACTTTTATCAAATACCTTGAAAAAAGTATAAGAAAAAGATTAACAAATAAAAAATAATAAATTTAAAAAAGAAAATAAAGACAGCCCAATTTATAATTAATATACACAAAAAGTTAATAATAATTAAAATTAATAATATGATTATTTAAAAGTTTGATTAGTAAATTGACAAAAATTGAGTACAATGAACATGAGAACAATATTTGCCCAGGAAAAAGGTGTTGTGAAGGAATCCAATGTACACATGACAATGGTTGCCACCCACTCCGTATTTCCCAGTATTTTCAATATTAAGAGAGTAAAATCCTATTTTGAGTTTTATTAAATTATTAGTATAAAAAATTCAAGAAAGTATCAGGGAACTGGACTGATCAAAATGATCAACTTCAATGAATGCTTTAATGCACTAGGTTATAAAAGGTAGCAATTTGGTTTAAATAGTCTTTATATGTAAATAACAAAATATTGAAGCAGAGATGGACCCCTTTCCCTAGTTATAGTTAGGTGTCATAAATTTAAATTAAACAAGGCGTCAACCCCACATTTTAAGAACCCTATATTTTATAAAATGCAGTTTGTAAACTATATATTAAATATAATATCATATATCTACAGTCTATCGTTTAGTCTAAAAATCCCCAAGGTCATAAGTATTTTGGGGATTGACCAATCAGAGAAGCCGCTGCCAACCTCTTACTTAAAAAAAGAAAAAAATCCCTACCAATTGTGGTTATTGAACCGCTGTAGGGAAAAAACCTTCTACCCGGCAATTGTTCACTTCTTTTGATTACATCGTTTTAAACTAAACGATAGACTGTAAATGAAACTAAAGGTGTTTTGCTTTGGTATTTTTCATCTACAATATGATATTTTGGGAAAAGTTGATATTTTTTAACAACCCCAGGTTTATATGGATTGACTGGAGAGGGTTCTAAGATAAGGGGAGCTAAAATAAATCCAGAATGAAATTAACTGGTGCAATTGTTAGTCTCTTTGTTGCCTTTCCATATTCTGAGGATGAGCCAAGTGACTCTGATTCCTTTATATAGATTTTCAGTCTTTTAATAGTTTCACATTTATTTTCGCAAAGATAACTAGGAAGACAGTTTCAACAGAAAATGTGTGCCTTGATGTCATGGCTTCATGAGTCAAAGCTCACACACTGGAGAGCAGAGATGTCATGGCTTCATGAGTCAAAGCTCACATGCTGGGAAGCAAAGATGTCATGGCTTCATGAGTCAAAGCTCACATGCTGGGAGCAAAGATGTCATGGCTTCATGAGACACTGAGAGCAGAGTCATGGCTTCATGTGTCAAAGCTCACATGCTGGGGAGCAAAGATGTCATGGCTTCATGAGTCAAAGCTCACACAATGAAGTTATAGCCAAAGCTATAGATCTGACAATATTTATAAATACTATATGGTAATATTTTAAATTAAAATAAATTTATTCAATTTATTTCAACAATTAAAAAATTAATATAGCAAATAAAAACTGGATACTATTTTCTAAAAATATATTTACAACATAGCATGTCAACAACAAATTGTTATTTTAATGCTATCAGTCAGGTTGGCAAACGGAATCATTAACTTTTCAAAATCATTGTCAAAGACATTAAAAAAGGGATAAACATGTTTTCATCACAAGAATTTACTATTACTATTACTCTGGTTGAATATTCTCCCAACAAGGCTTGTGTCATTAAAACCATTTTTAATTAAATAAATAAAGACTTTTATTACGGATAAACCAATTAGAAACTCTTATGTTATATTGACTTTAACTGTATAGATTTTAATATTTGTTTACACTAAAAATAAATAAACTACTTGAGTGTCAAATCTCAAATAAGTGATAGTGATATGGGGGGAGTGATAGTAACTACCAGGCAAGTAGGCCACGTTGTTGGGCCCTTTTTGCCAGCTCCCTAAGATAGTGTTCTACTCCTTTTAATTTCAAGTGTAGGAATATTTCATCTAATCTAGACAGAAGAGCCGTGAATTTCTAAGGTTCCTCTCATGCTTTTTCAAGCAATCATACACATTTTCACTGACTTATAGTCTAGTGAAAACTGGGAACAATACGTGCTCTCACTGTTAAACCAAACCTTTACACACTTTAAACTACAAGGCAGAAACAGTATATTATTATAATGAATCTACAATGAGGGTCCTAAATTTTGCCAATACCCAGTTTCATTTAGGGTAAGGGATCTTTAACGAGTACCTGACAACGCACAGGCTCAAGACCACCGGCTTTACGTCCCTTTTGAAGGACGTGGTACGCAGAATTTTTATCCCTCTCATAAAAATCCTAGAGGCCCGTGCTGGGATTGAACCAGTCAAATCTCAAATAAATGCTTCTAATTTTAAGAATTTTCAAAAGTTTTGCTGAGTCATATATTTTCCGGAGTGCACAACAAGACCTAAGAATTGATTTTGTACTACGTTTCAACTCTTTTGCATAAATACACTGGAAGCTACGATAACAGACACACACATACTTACAGTCCATCGTTTAGTTTAAAAATCTTGACAGGTCAGTTTAGACACCACTGATTCTTAAGAAAAAAAAAATCCCTGCAAGAAGGGAGCGGGAAAAAAGTTAATAAACAAATCAGGTTATTTTACCCGTATTTTCTTGGCGATGTTTTTTTTACATTTCTTTTGTGTAGTTTTATTTTAAAATATCATTTTTCAAGGTTAATTTGAAAGTAGTTTTCAAAACGATGTAATCAAAAGAAGAACCACAAACAAAGTGAACGATTGCCGGGAAGAAGGTTTTTTCCCTACAGCAGTTATTGTAGTAGGGATTTTTTTTGCTTTTTAAGTGAGGGTTGGCAGCGCCTTCTCTGATTGGTCAATCTTCAAAATACTGATGACCTTGGGGATTTTTGAACTAAACCATTGTCTACAGTCTATGATAGACTGTAGACAAAAGGGAAGAGTTTTTAAGAGACCTTAAAGCACCTGAAACTAATACATAATTCAGGTGACATTTTGGTTTTAGATTTTTTTTTTGCAAACGCCATACTTTTCCTATATACCTGCAGCAATAACGAGAAGTAAAAATAAAATAAAATATACGCTTTTTATAGAAAATTTAGCTTTGAAGAATTTTCTCAAATATAATCTTAATTCCTTAAAAATAGTGAGATCTATGAGAAAATAAAATAATAATTGTTGCCACCAATTAGTAAAGACAAACTCATGATTCTAGTTCAATTGGTTCCTGGTCAGAATTAAAAAAAGTACAGAAGTCAAGAAAATTCTAACAGAGATTCTTTACTGTATTCTTAGAATCTTTCAATTCAATGCTATATTCATATTTACATTCATTTACAATTTTTTTTAAAAGACTGTTATATTTCTTTGAAATAGAACAACGCTGAATTTATAATGAATATCTGAGAATTAATACTACAGTCCATTGTTTAGTTTAAAAATCTTGACGTGTCAGTTTAGAAACCACTGATTCTTAAGAAAAAAAATCCCTGCAAGAAGGGAGCGGGAAAAAACTATGTAAACAAATCAGGTTATTTTACCTGATTTGTTATTTTACGATGTTTTTTTTACATTTCATTGGTGCAGTTTTATTTTAAAATATCAATTTTAAGATTAATTTGAAAGTAGTTTTCAAAACGATGTAATCAAAAGAACCACAAACAATGTGAACGATTGCCAGGAAGAAGGTTTTTTCCCTACAGCGGTTATTGTGGTAGAGATTTTTTTCTCTTTTTAAGTGAGAGGTTGACAGCGGCTCATCTGATAGGTCAATCCCCAAAATACTTATGACCTTGGGGATTTTTAAACTAAACGATAGACTGTAATAGATAGTCCTTATTTAAGAATATTAAAAATATAATATTATAATTAGGTAGTGCCTTCAAAATATGTTAGTTGAGTCGAGATAACTTTCAAGCAGGAATGATTGTGCTCTGATAACATACAAGCATGAGCCGGAGAACTCGAGACAAACCTGTTCTACCAAGTGAGAAGAGCAGCGGTTCTCGGGTATATTTGAAAAACAGCCTCCCTTAGGTCTTGTCACGCAAAGAGGTTATTTAATAAGTTAACGTAAGAAGAAAATAGCTACTCTAATACTGCCATCATAGGCAGGAAAAGTCAAAACTGTTTCCCTTTTATTTGGTTTTCATTTACAGTGTCAGTAAGTTTGGCTAATAAAGTCTCATATTATGTTTAACATTATAATGGACTTATAATTTGTTAAAAATAGCGTTGGTGTTGCTCAGAGGTGCCAGGGTAGACAACAGCAACATTGCTACTCCAACTTAGTTGTTGTTTACACAGGAAACCACTACAGGATACCTCACAACTTTTCCTTACCACTCAGGTATATTGATATTATATAGCTTATAATAATACTATATATAGAAGGAGCACTGCTGATAACCAAAAGGCGGTTCACTGGTGCACTTAAGTAATGCTGCAAACCTAACAATATACAATTTTCTAAAAAAAAGTTGGCAATACTTCCGGTAGCTGAATTATTATGTTCTATTATTAATTAATGATTGATTATTCATAAAATACTAATATAAATATCGGTGCATTACAATATTTAAAGCATTTTAAATTGTAGTTTAACATATTTATTAAAATTATATATTAAAAGTAATCCTCGTAAACTAAATGTAGATTCTTGTATTCCACCACCCTTTTGCCATCTAAGACCGGTTTTATTAAATACTCAACAGGTATTTTAAGTGATTATATTTGTTCTTTACGGTCTTTCTTCATTAATAGATATTTATGACACAAATTTAAAATAATGTTTTGTTGTCAGGTTGGCAGCATTACTTAAGAGCACCAGGCTTTTGTGTTATCAGTGGAATTACATTGTGTTTACAGTCCTGTGCTCCTTCTATATATAGTATTATTCTAAGTATATAGGACAACAAATTTATTATTTAGGATATTTATTGTTTTAGATCAGCAAATTTTTCCGTGTTACATGAATTTTTGCAATTTTTGGTGAGTCATTACTGCGGGTTAGTAAGTAGTAAGTCTTTTTATGCCATTTTGGCAATTCGGCATTTGCTGAGGCGTCCATCTGGATTCCCTGAGGTTAGGCAGGTTATTAGAATTTTTTTTTTTAAAAATAAAATTTATCTTCTAATTTGAAATTATAGATATCTTCCTAAACAATCTTAACTAATTGTAATTAATTATTATTATTATTTTATTTAATTATTTTTTTTCTTATTATTTCCATTTAATTATCTTATCATTATTTTGTTTATTTTATTCAAGATTATTTTCTTCTGTTGAGGAAAAGCATTTCAGAGAAAGCATATTTTTAACCCGCAGTCTTAGAAGATTAAGACTGCGGGTTAATGAGGTCATAAAAAATATTTTCATGATAGCTCAAGTAGACCTAAAGATTGATTTTTGTACCAAGTTTCAACACTCAAGCATAAATACACTGGGAGATACAATGATAATACACACACTTAGGAGGCCTAAAACAGATAATTCTGGTTATATCTGAGATTTGGATTTTGTGCAAACACAATACTTTTCCTGTTGAGGAAAATTTAAAAATAAAACCTGGTTGATTACCTGGGCAGCACCAACATCATTCTCAACAAAGTACAAACCCATTAAAATAATAATATAAGACTTTATTATCAGAAATTCAACCTTTATGACCTTAGAATAATACTTTATATAGAAGGAGCACTACTGATAACACGAAAGCCGGTTGACTGGTGCAACTAAGTAATGCTGCCAACCTAACAAAATAAAATGTTTTTTTAACAAAGTTGGCAATATTTCCGGTTGTTGAAGTATTTAATTAAATTATTTATTAATGCTTCATTACTTATTAATTCTAAATGTATAAAAAAATGGTCAATGGTTAATTCTATGTATTCTAAATGGTCAATTATAATATTTTAGGTATAAGAAAATGTATTTGAACGATTATAACAAGAAAAATTTTAATTATGTATTATCGAGATGGCCGATAGTTTGATGCGTCTTGTGTTTACTTAAAATAATGCAAGTCATTTACAAAGGGAATATTTTTCATATTATTTTACGACTATTTCTTTCTCGTGTTTATGAAAAATATAGTTTGTTTTTTACTAAACAAAATTTGTCCAATAGATCCGTGTTTACCCACATATGTAAATGAAACAAACTTATTTAGTTTATGAAATAAATAATAATGTATATCATTCTGTTCAAAAAATAGTATATGAGACTATTGTATGACGTCAGAACTGGATACTTGCATTGTTACTGTATTGCTATCATACAATATTTAAATTTATAATAGTGGTGGAGTCAAAATATTTAAATACGACAGGAACTAATAAAAAATTTAAATAATGGCGGGCTAGCACACCGACTATGTAAGGATGGCAACATAAAAGCAAAAAAAATATGTTGTTGTCAGGTTGGCAGCATTACTTAGTTGCACCAGTCAACCGGTTTTCGTGTTATCAGTAGAATTACATTGTGTTTACGGTCCTGTGCTCCTTCTATATATAGTATTATTCTAATTTTAGGACCCAAGTGGCAGGGAAACTATTAAACTCCACGTAAATATAAAATTTAGTAATGCTGGTCCTCCAGGAGGTGTTGCCACCGGGACATGTCCTGGAGCCCTATACAGCGATAAATCCAGTTGAAGAAAACAGCACCTTGTTAGCTTCTACAGTGCCTCTAACATTCTGTAAAGAGGCGATGAGGCTTAGCAGTGATAGAGACCTGTCATATGCTCTGACTGATGAGGTTGAATGTGACTAGTACGTATGACAACAGGGCCCATCCTATGACTACAAAGGGCCATGCCTGGGACCTGCAACATATCCACCAGCTAGTAACATTCTCAGCTTAATCATACATTGCTCGTATAAATATCATATTAGCCAATCTTTTCCAAATGAAGTTCCCAAAAAAAACCTTGTTATTCATACATAGAAATAAAATACATATACTGGGTGTAACATTACCAATGCACCAACATTAAATTTTTAAAAATATGGGGAAAACATGTTCCTAGACCTCCCAGAACATGTAGCTAGACCTCCCAGAACATGTAGCTAGACCTCCCAGAATATGTTGCTAGACCTCCCAACATGTAGCTAGACCTGCCCCCAGAACATATTCCCTCTCCCAGAACATGTAGCTAGACCTCCTAGAACATAGACCTCCCAGAACATGTAGGTAACCTCCCAGAATATGTTGCTAGACCCCAGATCATGTTGATAGACCTCCCAGAACAGTTCTAGCTTAGACGCGAAAACTAAACACGTTCTTAAAATCGTCGTGATTTTAATCCATTACTAGTGAAAAAAACCATTTACGTAAATTTCTTTGTGTAGCATCTTGTGAAATAAATACTGTAGAATTTAATAATCTAAATAAAATTTTTAAAAATTAGTGTTAAATTAGTTAATTTAACGTTTTAAATTAAAATTAATTAAACAAATTTCATTAAAATAAAAAGAAATTTTATTGAACTCTTAATAAAAACATACGAGGTTAAATATATAAATAAAAGACCTATGATAAATTGTTTCTCAACACCTTTACTCCCCTATCAGGTAAACTAAACAATTAAATATCACGTTATTCCGGGAGATAATCTACGTCATATAATCCTATTGACTAATCTAAAACATGAGTGACACATGCTATAAATGTAATCTTAAGATTACTACTAAAGTCGGTCCTTGCTTAAAGTGCAACAACTACTATCATGGCGCGTGCACATCTTTAAAAGAGGACAAAATTTTAAAAAATAAAACTGAACTTAAAGATACTGGGAATGCGAAATATGTAAAGGAAATGACGAGAAGGCTCGTACTGATGATGAAAATAATAAAGAAGATTATGAAGCAAATAAAACTAAAACTCTGGTGAAGGAAACAAAACTGACATAGAAATAATGAAAACAGAAATACAAAGTATTTCTGCTTCCATAAAAGTATTGCTGGTAAAAATGGAACCTATACCAGACATGAAAAAACAACTTCAAGAGATTGACGTTTCTATGAAGTTTTTCAATGAGAGTTTCGAAGAAAATAAAACTATGATTGCTGAAGTCATCGAGAAACTAAGAACATTAAAAGAAGAAAATGAACAGTTAAAAAATGAAATTCAAGAACTGAAAGAAGAGAACTTAGATTTAAAACATTCTGTTTTGGATTTGGAACAACGGTCTAGAATAAGAAATATTGAAATTACAGGCGTTCCAGTGACAAAAAATGAAGATACCCTGGCGGTTGTAGCTAAGATCGGACAAATTATAGGAATCGAAAATCCTATAGAAGATATAGAGATCGCGCACCGAGTACCAACTGAGGTCAACGGAAAAACTAAACCTATAATAGTTTTAATGAAAAATAGACCGATAAAAAGCAATTGGTTAGCAAGATCCAAACAGAAGCGAGAAATATTTAGTAACGAAGTATCCACTAATTTCACAAAAGACCGGGTTTACATAAATGATCATCTAACTATAGAAAATAAGCATTTACTTTGGCTCGCTAAGCAAGTCAAAGCTAAATATGATTATGAATATCTCTGGACCAAAGAGGGTAAATATTTCTGAAAAAATCTAATAATTCTAGAACCTTGAAAATTCATGATACTGATCGTTTAAACAAATAGACGTTGATAAAAAAATTAATGAATTATATGAAGAAAGAGGAAGAAGAAGAAGGAACAAGATTATCAATACTTTCAAGTCAAACAAAAATGCTTCTCCATCAACTTCTTCAAACTTGAGCAATGAAAAGAATGAAATATCGCAAACTACACCAACAAATAGGAAGTAACCAATAAAAATAATTTAATAATTAAAAACGATTTCACCTTTCCTTCATTTATTCACATTTAAAAACATTATAAGGATTAATATAGGGGTTTTTTTTGAATCGCAAGTCAAAATTAAGAATTCCACATACTTACAATAATAAAATTACATAATCAAAACAATATTTAAACAAAATGAAAAATTACTGTTTAAATCCTTAAACCAACAAATCACATAAATAGTGAGGGTTAGTGTAGCAAGCTTAAATAAGGAGTTTCACATCAACCCTTAAAGTAAAACTAATATGGTAAATGAAGGAAGGGTGGAAATTAGAACCTAATAATATTATCTTATATATGGATATTTTAGATTAATAACAACACCTCTGCAATAATGACTTACGGGTGGACGATACCATATAAACACAAAAACAGGACGGACTTACAAGACATTAAACTGTTTCATACTAATATTAGAAGTATCAGGAAAAATATTGACCAAATAGCCATACATATTGAAAGTTTAAAGCCCAAACCAAATATTGTCATACTAACCGAAGCATGGTTGAAAAATGTACCTGTTGAAATGATCAGATTAAACGGATTCGACATTACATGCACTAACAACAACTACAACAAAAACAGTGGTATTATAGTTTATGTTGATAATAGTAATGTAAACTTTAATTATACAATAAAAGAAATAAGAATAACAGATTGCAATTGTTTAATACTTGACCTAACCCTAGACAAAAAAATACAGATTATAATACTCTATAGATCACCTATTGGTAATCTTGAACAGTTTAACAAAGATCTTAAACAACTCTTTCAAGATTTCCCCTCGGAAAATAGGATTCTTGTTGGGGATACTAATATTAATATAAAACCTAATATAGAAAATAATAAATATTTAAATAAATATGAAAAAGATTATATAGACATACTACTGGACAAAAATATGTACACTAATTAATGACTACACTAGAGTAACCAAAGACACCAAAACTAGTATTGACCATTTTTTTGTTACAAATAGACTAAGTGACGTGACAACTGCTAAAATTGTAAAGACCAACATCACTGACCACAGTATATTAGCATCAATTAAAACTAAAATAAAAAACAACAAAATAAACAGGGAAACTATAACAATAAAAAAAACGAACAAAGAAAAGCTAAACGCACTAATTTCTAAAGACGACTGGAGTAGTGTGTTGAATACATGGGATGCTAATGTGGCTACAGAAACGTTTATTTCAAAAATAAATTTTTACATAGAAGAATCCTCGGAAACTAAACAAATTACAAAAAAACGAAAATATATCAGTATTCAACCTTGGATTACTCACGGCTTGATGGTGTCATTGAGAAAAAAGGAGAAAATGAGCAAAAAGCTTAAGAACGAACCATTTAATACAAAACTGATTGATTACTTTGGTAAATACTGTAAAAAATTAAATAAATTAATAAAAAAAGAAAAGAATGAATACATGGCTAAGAAACTAGACAAATGCGACAACAACGTTAAAAAAGTTTGGACAACAGTAAATGAACTATACAAACAACGACATACAAACACACAAATAAAACAAATAAACAGAGGCAACAAAGACGAAATCGACGCAATAACTAACCCTAAAGAAGCCGCGAATTGTATGTGTGAATTTTTCACAAATATTGGAAAACATATGGCAGAAAATATAATAAAAACAAAAAAACCTAAAGAACCCGACAAAAGCATAAAAATAGACAGACAGAAAGACGAATGCCACGAGCTTGACTTTATCAAAACTGAACAGAAGGACGTACTTGATGCAATCATGGATTTGAGAGGTGGATCTGGACCGGGACATGAAACATAACTGTAACAATGATTAAAGATAATGTAGACTCACTGATAACACCAATAGCTCATATTGTCAAGCTATCTTTAAATAATGGAGTATTTCCTAACAGTCTTAAAACTGCAATAATCACTCCTATTTTTAAGAAAGGTGACGCAAGACTTGTGACAAACTATAGACCTATATCATTGACATCGACTATTGGGAAAATTATAGAAAAAATTGTTAAAAAATCCTTAATGACTTTTCTTGAAGAAAAACATAAATTATCTGACAGACAATTTGGATTTAGAAAAGGACGGAGTACAGAAGACGCCATAGCTCAAGTTATTGACTACATATATCCAAACCTCGACAAAGACAAAAGATTATAGCTATTTTTTTAGACCTCACAAAAGCGTTTGACTCTGTTTCCCACAAAATTTTGATACATAAACTAAGACAAATAGGCATAGGAGAACACTTAATAAAATGGATAACAAGCTACCTAAAAGACAGAACGTACAGAGTAAAACTAAACGGAGTACTCAGTGACGAATACACATCTGACTACTCGCTGCCACAAGGGACCGTTCTGGCACCACTGATGTACCTGACCTTCGCCAATGACTTACTTACTTTACCTCTAACTGGAACTATTTACAGTTTTTGCGACGATACAGTCTATTTATGTTCAGCAAATAGCTGGGAAGAAGCAAAAAATATTGCCGAAAGAGAAATTGCATTGATACAAGACTGGCTAAATTGTAACTTACTAACACTAAATACTGAAAAATCTAACTTTATGACTTTTTCAATGCGACCAAATGGACAGCCTAACATAAACAAACTACATATACACAATACAGACACTCTAAACACAACTTGCTTAAACAACATGAACTGTACCTGCCCAAGTATAGAAAGGACGAATACTATCAGATATCTAGGAATAACTATAGACTGCTATCTCAACTGGAAATCACACATTGACATTTTGATTGACAAATTAAAAAAACTTAGATATTTATTTTATAGACTTAGAAGTTTTCTAACAATTTCGCAGCTAAGAGAAGTTTATTATGGACTGGCAGACTCCATAATAAGATATGGACTAATAGCTTACGGATCTGCATCTGAAACTATCAAACAACCAATACTAATACAACAAAAAGCTATTCTCAAAATCATTTGTAGAAAACAGACAACGACACCATCTAAGCCTTTATTTAAAAAACTATTCATACTTGACTTTAACAAACTACTAGACTACATTTGCCTCTTAAGAATTCATTCAGGAAAACATACTCTAAACCAAATAACCCACGACAGACAAACTAGAGCCAAAATAAATAACATATTTGAAAATACCTTATTACAAAACTACAAAAGGACAGAACCACTGGACGTACAAAGCAACAAAACTCTACAACAACTTAGACGATACTTACAAACAAATTATCACGTTAGAAACTTTCAAAATAGAAATAAAAACTTTACTCATCGACACCTAAAACTCTATTTAAATACAAATACATACTCGAAACTAGTAAATAAGACAGACTATCTCCGTATATATTATATATCTCTATTTATATACATTAACCTATAATAATATTTTAATTATATATGTAATCTATTCTATCTAATATTTATTTATTATCAAATATAAAGATCTAAGCACAGAACAACTCCTACAGCACAATGTCCTTAGGATGTTAAAGTAGGAGCTTTTTATATTATGTTTATCACTAATTTTATTCTAAATTTAAGTTAAGATGTATATTTTTTACTTTTACTTTGTATATTAATTTAATAAATAAAGATATTTGTTTAAAAAAAAAAAAAAAAAAAAAACATATTCCTAGACCTCCCAGACCATGTTCCTAGACCTCCCAGAACAGTCTCTACCCCCAGTTAATTGAATCTTACCGAGGTTTTAAACAATAATAAGTAATATGTCAAACAACAGCTTGCTAAAATATTACCGGATTAGGGTCATGTTATTATCATATATTTTTTAGGATTTATAATTATAATACGGCATGATCTAATTAAATCTAATAAAATCTAAAGAAAATTATGGTCGATAAAAATTAAATTTCGAGTAGGGTGTCGTTTCCATGTTTTTTGGGCCTCTGAGTTGAATGGCAGTGGTCCAGAGTCAATACGAGCACTCAAACTCAGGGTACCTGGGTTCAAATCCTGGTAGAGACCATAATTTTTTATCGTTTTTTTAACTTAATATAAGTTAAACAACTACAAAATAATTCTAGCGCGGTGTCGCGCATGTGCCGGGCGAATTTCTTTGGAAGCGTGTTCCGTGCTTAACAACAATCCTGGTTGGAATGATAATTTTTATAGTTTTTTACATTGTATAAGTTTACAACTACTAAATAAACTAGTAATGCTTTGCATCAAGAACTCAAGTCAAAAGAATACATGAAATAAAAGTATTTATTTAAAGCGAGCGAAGAGAGTCCATTACCCTTCGCTCGCCACATAGAAAACAAAGGAAACGTAAGGAAACATTCGTATGCTATACTATTCTAAAGTATACACTTAAAAAGGCTCGCTTCGCTTGTTAGTTTAGGTATCTTGAACATTTTACATAGTATAAAGTCTCGCTTTGCTCGCTACCTTAAGTATCTTTAAAATTTAACATGGTAAAAAGACTCGCTTCACTCGCTAGATTGCGTATGATAATAATAATGTAAAAAAGGCTCGCTTCGCTTGCTAAAGTGTACATGTTTTAAATATAAGGCATTAAAAAAGCTCGCTTCGATCCCTAGATTACATATGTTTATGATAATGCATAGTAAAAGACTCGCTTTGCTCGCTAGATTGCGTAAATTAGCTAGATTATATCTGAAGGTTTCAATTGAATAATAATGTCAATAAGTTTTCAGTTACAGGTTTTAGAAAAAAACATGAAATTAGGTTTTCTGATACAGGTGGCACAGGTGGCAGCTATATATTGTAACTTTTCATTTAAATAATATCATAAACTTTAAACAATAAATAAATATTTTATTTTACTTAAATAATACATGCAAAAAAATTATCAATTTTAAATTAAACATTCACTCGACATTCACTCTTAATTTATAACAAACTATTTATATTATACTAATTACGGAGAATTCTTCGGGGCCCCAACCGCTTCTTCTGAGGAGAATATTCATGAACCAAAATATATTAGTTTAAATAAGTTATACAAGCCTGACTTTGAGGGCTGGGAGGCAGAGAGTTCACACTATGGTATTTACTTCCTGACTGACCTAGTGACCTTGGATGACCCTCAGATTTACTCCTGCCTCCCACTATATATGTGTGTGTGTATATATATAATTGATAACAGTATCAGAGAGAATCTGTAATGACTCATACTGTTACAACTGCCTCCCTTGATTTTGTGTACTGGAAAAGTCACAAAAACAAATTATTGTTGCTCGATGTACTTCTTTAGATTTGTGGTGTGAAACATGCCTCTTTCAGATCCATCATTTTTGGATAAGATATAAGTGTTATCAGATATGATTTTAGAGATCATGTAAGGTCCTTCGTATAAGTTAAAAAATTTAGCTATTTTCTTATCACTTGCCTTCGACATGTTATTAGCCTTTAACAAAACAAGATCATTTAGCTTGAAAGTAACTAGATTGTGGTTTTGATCATGTCTGAACTTTCTTTTAGTTCCTTGTTTAATCATATTTTCCCTTGCTAGGTATATCTTCATTTCATACTCCTCCTCATCCTTGTGGTTTTCAAGTCTTAACCATTTTTCCCAAATCCTGCCAGGTTTTTGATTAAAATGAAGTTCAAGAGGACAAAATTTGGTTGACTCGTGGTAAGTTTCATTTATAATACCTTGAATTTTTGGTACATAATCTATCCAACTGGTATGTTTTGAAAGATTAAAAGATCTGAAGAAACGCCCTAATTCTCTCATAACTCTTTCAACCATATTACTCTCAGGATGCCTTACAGAACTAAAAATAGGTTTTATATCAATTTCTTTTAATTTATTTTTCCAAGTGTCATTATTAAACTGACTTCCATGGTCTGAAAGCACACGTTTCATTTTACCAGCAATCGGGATATATTCATTAATTAATTTATTTAATATACTCTTACAAGTAGCATTTCTGAGGGGAAATAAACTTACATATTTACTGAAACAATCAAGAGTAACAAGCAAATATCTGAAATTACCTTTAGTTGCTGGAAGGGGACCATACAAGTCAATACTCAATAATTCACCTGGTTTATCAGGAATAACATTCATTTGTTCAGCATAACTATATTCTTTTGGATATTTATTTCTCTGACAATTATCACAACCTTTTATCACTTTACTAATAATAACACGGAATTTAGGATAGTAAAAATCTTCTTTCAATAAATAGTAACATTTAGAAACACCAACATGCCCATAGAAATTATGAATATTCTTAATTAACGGTTCCACCATGATTTTTGGAAGATAAACTTTCCATTTATTATTACCTATACATTTAACAATAATATTATTTTTGTTGGAACAAATATTATTTAAAGATTTATTTTTTATTTTATCTTGGATAGCAATATCATTTGTTTGATAATAAGATATATTCTTAAGAAAGTCAATGACTTCAGACGATAACGAATCAACAGAATGTAAAGCCGTAATTTGAAAGTAAATAGAATCATCATTTATCAGCACACCAGAAGGAGGATATTTACTCAAAAGATCCGCAGCAATATTATCCTTTCCTTTACAATATTGAATATCAAAATCAAATTCTTGCAAGGCTAGTATCCACCGACTAAGGCGAGAATTATTTAATTTACAAGTATGAAGGAAAGTTAAGGCCTTGTGATCGGAAATAATAGTAAAAGGCTTTCCTAATAAATACTGTCTATATTTTTGTAGGCCGTATAAAATGGCTAGCAGTTCAATTTCTGTTATAGTATACGATTTTTCGTATTTCTTTAAAACTCTATTTGAGCAACATATTATCATCTGTTCCCCATTATCATCAAATTGAAACAATATGCTAGCAATGGCGATTAAACTCGCATCAGTTTGTAAAGTAGAAACGTTTGCTCATATCTGGAAATTTTAATACCACAGCATCACAAAAGGATTTTTTAACAAGCTCAAATAATTTACTTTCTTCTTCACCCCATTTCCATTTTTTATTCTTTTTTAAATTTTCTAATAAAGGTTGAGTTAAAGTACCATAATTCCGAGAAAATCTTTGATAATAGTTTGTCAGACCTAAAAAACTTTTAAGATCCTTCTTGTTTTTTAGGGAAAGGGAAGTCTTTTATACAAGATACTTTATCCGGTAACATTTTAATTCCATTTTTACTAATCATGTGACCTAAAAATTTTATTTCACTACAAAAGAAATTACATTTTTCTAAACTTAAAGTTAAACCATATTCCTTGAATATTTTAAATATTCTGGACAAATGTTCAATGTGTTGTCTCTTCGATTTAGATAGAACCAAAAAATCATCGATATACATCTCAGTGAATTCAGAAACTTCAATCATAATCTGATTAAGAGATCTAACCAGGGCTGCCTGACTAGTTTTTAGACCAAAAGGGCAAACTTTATATTGAAAAATACGACCATTATAATTAAAAGCAACATACTTTCTATCCTCTTTTCTTATAGGTATCTGCCAAAAGGATGCAGTTAAGTCAAGGTTAGAAAAAACCTCAGAATTTGAACATTTACGAATAACTTGGTCAACAGAAGGAGGGGATTCATAGTCAGGACACAAAACTTTATTAATTCTTCTACCATCAAAACAAATACGAATTGAACCATTTTTCTTAATAACCGGTACCAAACCAGATACATAACAACTATTACTTGGTTCAATTATATCTAATTCAATCATTCGATTTATTTCTTTGTTTACAAGGTCTTTATGGGCTTCTGAAATAGGAAAATTTTTGACATGAAAAGGGGTTTCATCAATTATGTTAAGAGAATGAACATATGACTTTATCTTTCCAGGTTTTAATGAAAAAATTTCTTTATTTTCTTCAATTATAGAATGGAACCAACTTTTCTCTTCATTATTCAAACAAACACATTCAGCTAATTTTTTATGTATAGTTTCAGGACCAAGTTCAACATTCACAGAATTAACTTTTATCTGTTCACTACCTTCCTTTACAGATTCAAAAGATACAATTTTTTTGTTCGTCATTAATTTGAATTTCCATAACATTTTTTGGATACATAAAGTAGCTTTTAACACATTCATGAAATCAATACCCAAGATACACGGCATATTCATTTTTGGTAATATATAACATGGAAAATCAATTTTTATATCATTAATACTTATAGTAATATACAAACACCATTTTATTTGACTTAAATGACCTGTAGCTCCTTTCACAGAAGTAGATTTAATCGGAAGTTTTTCAAATCTCTTTAAATTACCTTTATTTTCTTCAAACCATTCATCAGAAACACAGGTTATATTGCTTCCCGTATCCACAAGAGCAATTACATTTACATCATTTATTTGAATTTTAATTCTAGGACAAATAATCGGTGGTTTAAAGGTGGACCCATTTTCTTCTTCAAGTAAAAATTCAGTTAGAGAGTTTAAGTGACAAATATTTTCAGATTCAAAATCAGGATGGTTTTCAGTAACATCCCTTGTATCCAAGTCATCCTGTGATGTAACTATTACTCGTTTTTTAAATTTTCATTTCCAGACATTGAATTATTTTCTTCAACATTTTGTACACTTAACTGATTACATTCCGCTGATTTATTGCCTCCCTGACGTTGATTATCTTTACGATTACTGTTGTACCATTCCCTGGAGTTATTTGATTTACCACGGTAATTATTCCCTCGATATGTATAATTTGATTTTTCATATTGCGAATTATAGTTTCTACCCTTATCATTTGTTTTTATTTGATCATATGATCTCAATAATTCCATTAAATTATCAAAATCAACTATTTTCCAATTAATCGCAGCTCTACTGACATAAGGAGGATAATGTTGAATTAGAGCTTTAATTATTTCGTTGTCATTTAATTTAGGGACCAACTCCCTGACCAAGTTATATTTCTGTAGAGCATACTGACACATGGACATATCACTATTATAATTATATCGACCCGTATACAAATCTGTTTTTATTTCATTTTGCCGATCTTCTCCCCAATATTCTCTTAAAAATTCCTTCTCAAATTCCTCCACAGTCTTTACTCTGTGGCTATAAATGTTCCACCAGTCTTTTACTTGTTTTTCTAAACAATTTTCAATGACCAACATTTTTTCTTCTTCTGTTATTTTACTGACTGAAAATCTTTTCTTTAAATCTCTGATAAATTTAATAGGATTCATTTTACAAGTTCCATCAAATTTAAGATTAATATTTTTAATGATATCTCGACTATTTTGCTGGTTTACTATAATTTTACCTTCAATATTTTTCAATAATGGTTTTTCATTGTTTATGTCCGTTTTTAATTTATCAAAATCTTGAATTATATTACCAATTCTTTGATCAATACTGTCAAATTTTATTTGACTAGTCTCTGCTATTTCTTTTATCCCCACTTCAATAGTTTCTATTTTTTCTTTATGATCATTAATCATAACAGAATTATTGTTTATTTTAATGGCTAACTGTTTACATTCGTTGACAATTTCATCAGTCTTTTTATTTAAAGTAGTTATTTTTTTTGAGTTTTCCTTAACTATTTTCCAATTTCGTCAAGTTTTCATTTAAATAATATCATAAACTTTAAACAATAAATAAATATTTTATTTTACTTAAATAATACATGCAAAAAAATTATCAATTTTAAATTAAACATTCACTCGACATTCACTCTTAATTTATAACAAACTATTTATATTATACTAATTACGGAGAATTCTTCGGGGCCCCAACCGCTTCTTCTGAGGAGAATATTCATGAACCAAAATATATTAGTTTAAATAAGTTATACAAGCCTGACTTTGAGGGCTGGGAGGCAGAGAGTTCACACTATGGTATTTACTTCCTGACTGACCTAGTGACCTTGGATGACCCTCAGATTTACTCCTGCCTCCCACTATATATGTGTGTGTGTATATATATAATTGATAACAGTATCAGAGAGAATCTGTAATGACTCATACTGTTACAATATTGTGTTCCATGCAAGTCACTCATGTCTCTCTCTAACATCATATGAGTTTATAGCAACAAAATATTCATCAATGCATTATAAAATATTTAAAAAAAAGACTCACCTAAATGGAGATTTATATTGATTAGGCAGATGTGATATAGGTTCTGGTATCCTAGTCCTGGACAGTACTACCAACAGAGCAGGAATTATATACTCTATAGCAACGCCTGCATATGAGCCAGTAATACCAACCTTAAAATTAAAAATATGAAATAATAGGAGAGACATACTGTTCGACCTGTTTGAATCGTATCAGTTAAGATCTTTAGTAAATGAGCCATAACAGTTAAACAATGTTTCAAGCACAGCGCTTGACTATGTTATTTTGTCAAGTGGCTTTAAAAGTCCTTGTACATGTTCCATAGATCACATCTGATCGCTCTTCACAATCTTTGACATTCTGTATTAACCATCAACTTATTAACAAGGGGAAAATAATAACAATTTTGATATTCGAGATTTCGTAAAAAGTAGGATTTTCTCAGACAAAAATATGTCATACTTTAAACTTCTACTTAAATCTTCTGATTGGACTAAAGTCTTGCAAGAAAAAAAAATAATAAATAAATAAATTTATTTCATTCTTTTGTCTTTTAAAAGAATTAGGTATTGTCATACAAGATTGTACAATAACAAGTAATCCATTTACACACAATAAAAAAAAATTAAAAAATATATATATAATATATATATATATATATATATATATATATATATATATATATATAATATATATATATATATATATATTATATATTATATATATATAATATATATATATATATATATATATATATATATATATAGAGAAGAGAGAGAGAGAGAGGATTTGTATATTAATTTAAAACGGAATTCTAGTGTGTAGGAAGTAAGAAACTATTGTGTAAATTGTGTTATGAAATACTGACTCACCAGTCCTTCAATATTCTGTGTGATAGAAGCAAGCATTACTGGAGGTACAACAGCTACAAACGGTAGAAATATTTTATGAAAAGTTTGTGATTCTACACTGGAAAAGAGAGCCTGAAATGAAGATGTAAACAATAATTAGAATCATCACAGTTATTTGTTTCAGATGACTACAACTAAAGTTATGGCTCTTCCAAAAACACTTAAAAAATGGTTAATTTATGCAAAGTCAGCAAATTTCTTTGAAAAAATATTGGATTTTTGTGAATTTTTTTGGCCATTTAACAAAATGTCATAACTTTAGTTGTAGTTATCCGATTTTGACGAAATAAAACTCGTTTTATAGAACATTTTATCAGTTTTAAAAAGTGTTCTCTCTATGTTTTACGCCCGAACCCACAGGGAACCACTTATTGCAAAAAAAACTGGAATTAGTGTGATTTTCCAATATTTTAAGCAAATGCATTCATATGAAAGGCTCCACTCCGGATAGGCAGACTATATTTTTCCTTCATAATTTAAGGTTTCAGAAAAATTTAGTTTGAAGTTGTAACAAAATGAGTCACATTTTTTAGGTCTGGCTCTTGGAATACTAGGATTAAACTCTGTTTTTAAACATACCTCCCTACCTCCATGACCCCTATGCCGGTAGTTCAGTTTTCCTTTAAAAAATTGGTACTTGTAGAGAGGCGATTTTTACCTTAAAACACAGGGATTTTATAGCGCGTTAATGACATCATAAAAAAATATTTTCCGAATAGCACAACTACAGCGGTAGACTGATTTTTGTATAAAGTTTCAATTCTCTAGTATAAATCGGTGGTTAGATTTTTTAAATCTTGGTTTTGGATTTTTTGTAACACAATAGTTTTACAAAAACTAATTTTTTTGAGGTAGTATGTAATTGAGCACTTTATTGGACCGTTTTTAGGATGAGAAGCCTATCATTATTATTATAGGAGGTTATTTAGTTCTTTTCACCTCCGAGGACAGTAATGAATGTAAAAAAACTCCTAGGACGTAAAAGTAATTCATATGTTGCCGCCATTACTGTAATGTAGCGTGTTCAAAAAACAATCTGTGTAAAACCTTCATGAGGTTTCTTTAAAAACGTTCATTTTGTTTCTGTTTTTGTTTGTAGACTATTTTTTTTCGTTTTCAAAAGGTGTTCTACAGTGTATCGTTAAGTTTAAAAATCCCCAAGGTCATAAGCATTTTGGGGATCGACCAATCAGAGAAGCCGCTGCCAACCCCTCTCTTGAAAGATTTTTTTTTATTTTTTTTTTAACTTTATTGATTATTGTCTACAATAAATGTATTTGACATAGTGCTAATGTTGGTAAGAGTGACTTGGCAGTCTTGATAGGAGGAATCACCCAGTGGTGATACTCCTTGGCGTGGTTAGGTAAATGTTGAAATTTTACTTATAATATAAAAATTTGGCTTGAACTAAATTAGTGGAATAGAAATTAGTTAACTTTTGAATAGTTGAATTTTCTGAAAATGTTTTTGCGTTTTTGAATTTAAATTAATATTGATTATAAAGAAGGTCACGCGGCCACTGTCGTCGAAGGCGCCGTGGAGGATTGGAAGGAATGGTTCTGGAATGTAGGGTTTGGACAAGAGGATTAGGATGGGATCTAATTTGGAATGAAAGGAAATTGTATCGAGAGGGAAACAATGTCTTTGACGAACGGAATTTTGAGGTCATTGTGGATGGTTAAGTTAGATACGAACCAGGGAGCTTGAACTATTTTGCGGAGAACTTTTGACTGAAGGACTTTTGAGATTTGATGGTTTCGTGGAACCCCATACTTCAACACCGTATGACCATGATGGTTTTATTATGCTTTTATAAACGAGTAGTTTGTTATCTAGTGTAAGGTTAGACCTGTTATCGAATAAACGTTGGAGGATTCTGACACGACGGTTCCCTTCCAAACGTTTTTGTTTAGTGTGATGTGCCCATGTTAGTTTGCTGTCGAAGTGTAAACCAGGTAACGATGCAGTGGTGGACATAGGAATTTGAGACTGATTGAGAAATAGGGGGGACAAATGCCTCGTCGGAGGGTGAATGTTAAGTGAATGCTTTTTTGAGCATTCACTTTTATTCTCCACTTTCTAAACCATGTTTCTAAGGAATCAAGATGGTCTTGTATATTATTTGAAGCCTGAACGGGATCTTTATGGACTGATATGATATTTTTGTCATCTGCAAAACGATAGAACTGATGTAGATGGATGTTCAGGAAGGTCTGAAGTGTGTAAAAAGACGTAAAGGACTGTGAAAGGATACTTCCTTGTGGAATTCCAGCTTCTATGTCATAAATTTCGGAGAGGAATCTTTGTACTTAACTTGAAAGGTACGACGGAAAAGGTAGGACTTAATAATGAGGAAATAAGTGAACGGAAGAACGTTCTTGAGTTTCAGCAACAAGCCCAGGTGCCATACTCTATCGAAAGCTTGCTCGACATCAAGCATGAAGGAAATAGAAGGACAATATTGCTTACGCTCGAGAGCTGAGGATGCAATGTCAACAAGTCGATGGCACTGTTGGATGGCGGAATGAAAGGATCTAAATCCGAATTGATGAGAAGGGATATGGGAATGAATAAAAGGCATTAGGCGGTTTAATAGGAGCTTTTCAAACACTTTACCAAGGATGGGAAGTAAACTGATGGGACGATATGAAGATGGTGAATCTGGAGGTTTATTTGGTTTAGGAATCATTATTATTATAGAAAGAGAAAAAAAATTCCATACTCTCATAACTCCTGTAGGAAAATAACCTCCTTCCCGGCATTCGTTCACTTCGTTTGTGGTTCTTTTTGGTGTTACATCGTTTTGTGAGTTTTTTGTGTTGTGTGTGTTCTGTGAATTGTGTTTGTGTTGGACTGTTAACATTATTATTGCACTCAAATATTCTTTTTTATAACTTAAGTAAATAAAAGCATAACTGAAACTTTTATTTCAAGGCTGCCTTTTTTGCAGCAATTTTTAAGAGCTGTCAAAACTAGTAAACATACAATTCTTTTTTAATATAAAAACATATGAGTACACTTATTAATTCCCTTCACAATTCATTTTTTTTCACATTTGCATACTTCCTAAATAATAAAACTACACAAAAGAAATGTAGAAACATCGCCAAGAAAACACGGGTAACATAACCTGATTTGTTTACAAAGTTTTTTCCCCGCTGCCTTTTTGTAGGGATTTTTTTTTAGAATCGGTGGTGCCTAAACTGAGCTGTCAAGATTTTTAAAGTTGTCGATACACTGTAACTTGACAATTTTTGTGTGTTATTTGTAAAGCTTTTACCATTTTTTGAGTAAAAGTGTGAAGCTATGGATAAATTCAATGACTAAATTCATGGACGTTTGTTCTTTTCAAATTAAGTATATAGCGCAGTTTAATTTAATGAGTGCTACCTCAAAAAAATAGTGTATGCCATCCGGCTGAGAATGTCTTTATGTCTTGGCAATTTTTCCCACTTACTTCGCTCATCGGTAAATTCTAATTGCCGTGAATAAAGACACCTTCTCAGCCTTATGGCATAAATAACTATTATACTGCAGTATAAATAAGGAAAAGTAATTAATGAATAAAATTTAAAAACAATTGGAAGCTGACCTGAATGTTATTCCTCAGTGTAACAGCGATGATAGGGAATGTCGTGGTCAGAGTAAAAACAGGGAATAGAGTCAGGAAGTAATCAACAACTTCCATTATGGCTGGGTCACCAGCTTTCGGTTCGAAATTCAGTGTATACAGATCTTCTATATGAGGGAATGCGAAAACAGCAGTTATGCTAAGCGTCAATAGAAAAAAAGAAAGGGAAAAAGAGGGTGTATACGATCTCTAAATATAGTCACAAAATAAAATGCGAAAACAGCTAAAAGAAAAACAAATAAAAAAATTATAAAAAAAATAAAAAAACAATAAAAAAAATAAAAAAAAAAAAAAAAAAAAAAAAAAAAAAAAAAATAAAATAAAAAAAATAAAAAAAAATTAAAAAAAAAAAAAAAAAAAAAAAAAAAAAAATTAAAAAAAAAAAAAAAAAAAAAAAAAAAAAAAAAAAAAAAAAAAAAAAAAAAAAAAAAAAAAAAAAAAAAAAAAAAAATAAAAAAAATAAAAAAAAAAAAATATAAAAATATTAATAACATAAAAAAAAAAAAAAAAATAAAAATAAATATAAAATAAAATAAAAAAAATATAAAAAAAAAAACGTCAACTAAAAAAAGAATAAGAGATAATGAAATAATCGAGGGCTAGAAGGGTGGACAGCTTGCGTTTATCTTTGACAGGTGAGAGCATGGATGGCAGAGAATGATGACACATGAAAGAGTAAACAGTGGAGCCGAGGAGTGGGGGAAGAGCGGAGGGAACCGCCTCCCTGGGGGCGGCTCCAGTTCCGCCCCGCAATATCTTTACAAATGCTAATGATATCATCACAATAAGGGCTGTAATCAGAAGAAAACAATACATTAGCTATTTCAAAGCAAAATTAGTTTAGTCACAAAATAAATGTCAAATTTCTAAAGTTCAAATTATAGAATTTAGTCAACTCATACAAATAAATAAAGTTTTTATTTCCATCATGAATAAAAGATTAGCAATAGACTAATGTCAAATCAATAAATAAAATTAAAAAATGTAGTAAGAAGACTTAAAATTTAAGTTTAAAGAATTCATCACTTTTATACAGTGGATAAGTGATGAGAATATCCTTCATCTCCTTTTTAAATTTGTTTATCTGCAAATCTTTAATACTGTCAGGTAATGCATTGTACATTTTGATACCAAGAACACTCTGTCCTACCTTGCATTTGGTCAATTTATGCTGATGTAGGAATAATTAGCTTATTTTTATTTCTGGAGTTTACTGGTGGTATTGACTATTTTGATTATAATTATTTACATTCAGTTTCATAAAGGTAAGGACGTTATAAATGTACATGTTTACAATAGTCATGACATCTAACTTCTTAAATATAGGTTTACACTCATCACGGTATCCAACAGAGGTTATAATTCTAAGAGCCTTCTTTTGCAGCAGTAGTAAACTAGTTAGGTTAACATGTCCCCAAAGGATTATGCCATAGGATAGTCTACTTTAGAACATGGCCAGATAAACAAGTCTAAGAACTTCTTGTGGTAGAACAAGAAGTTCCTCAGTTTTCTCAGCACATAATGGTATGAGGACAATTTTCCATGTAACATTTTTATGTGAGGAGCCCATGTGAGTTTAGCATCTAAAATAATACCTACCATCTTGACAAGTTCTTGAGTATCATTGCTTCTCAAGAGAAGGTTATGAACAGGGTTTTATCTTTACTCAGCATAAAATGATCATTATTTCTATGCCAGATTGACTTTTAGATTTATTTATTAACTAAAACGAAAAATGTAAAGATTGAATTTTTATTTTTCATGTATGTCATTTTGTAAGTAGCTTTGCTTCACATTTGCTTACATTTAATTTATTTTTTCTTGCAACTTCAAAAGGAAAATAAAGCAACTATCCTCATAAAACTAAAATTATACTTACCCAGCCATCTAGTCAAAGACGTCACAACTTGCAGATACTTGGTTTTCTGAACATTAAAAAATGCAAAGGGTCCAAGTACCAGGAGGAATCCAACCTAATAAACACACAAGGTATAGTTATAAGTACAAAAAGTATAAAATAAGTACTTTTAAAATTATTTGAAACGTGTTACAAAATGTCGACTTATCGTTATCGAATTTGCGTCCGAACAACAATAATGAAACAACGTATAATACTATTCAACAGCTATGTGCTGTTGAATAGCATGCTGATATGATAGCTATGTTGCCACATAGCTAAAGGGCCACCGCAGGCCGGTGGGCCGACGCCGCAGACCGGACAAGGCGCGAAGCGCAGAGGCTGGGAATCGGCTACGGGCCGAAGGCCCGTATTTGTTACTTTAGTTATTTCAGTATCACTGAAATGAGTATCTTTTAGGCTATAGGGCTCTTTTTAAGTGCCCTTTAGCTTTTTTTAATAAAACAAATAAACACCGCTATAGAGCAAAACCTGAATTTGGGGCCATTTTCCGGGGTTTAAAACCCTGGGGCCGAAATTCTCCAATCTGAAATGGCAGACTACCTGATCCTATATTAGGAGACCTATATACGTCAATCTAGTGGGGTAAAACTTTGGGTCACATTTCTTGTGATTGGCTCTTGGACTATTAGAGAGAGTGACCAAGTTAAAATATGAGTACTTACTAAATAAAGTCTGTAAACACCCCACTGACTCACATCCACTGTCTCCCAGCATTTATCTGTAGAGACGCTCGTGTTCTGGGTACTAAAAACACAATCAACTATTATTTGCAATTAATCATATCACAATAAAAACACAGCACACAAGATTGCAGGAGAAACGGGAAATTATAATTAAGAAAACGTTTAATCAAGAAAAAAATGCACATTGGTTGCACGATAGTTCAACCATACCTGACATTTTAAATTGACCTCCCTACTAACGTTTAAGACTTTAGCAGTGAGCTCAACTAAGATCTAAGGTTTGACTATTAGCCATACATAAACAATTTATTTTATCTACTACTCCTTGTATTGTAAGTTCTACATACAGTCTTGTTATCTTACACTGTAAATGTACTTTTACTCCCTAGGGAGGAAAAGTGAAAGTGTTGTCAACTTGACAGAATTTTTTAGTAAAATTTTTAGGAAATTTAGGAAATTTTTAGGATTCTTTTCGGTGTTATGTTGGTACTACGGGTAGAATATACACACGCTAATGTTTAAATTACAAATATAGTATTACACATTATTCTATTGACAGCTTACAATAAAATAATGTGAAGATAGTGGCTTTATTCTCTCGTCATCAGAGTAATTGACATGGTAAGAATAAACTAAACTAACACAATAACAATTAAGAAGCTGAAGAATATATTAATAGTTGATAGTATTAGTTCTCTAGTCGTTCTCTAGAACGCACTTTAGGGGTCAAAGGTTCTGCCTGGGACACCCATCCGATACAAGTCGGCAGAATTGCAGATCCTTGTTCAGGAAGCTATTTAAGAAAAATTGAGACCGGTTCCAGCCATTACACTTTTTATTAACAAAACACCCCTGGGCTCTTGGTCTATTATGTGCTGCCCTTCAAAAGGGAGCCTGTGCTGTGTCAGGTACTCATAACAGATCCCAACCTTTAATAAAACTGAGTTAAGGCAAATGTCGGTCCCTCAATAGAAGCTATTAGGACATAAGGTAATGATCTATCAGCTCCCCCTAATCACTATCATCAGGGAAAAGCTGACTTTGCTCCATAAATTGCTTATGTAAGTGATAAATGATAATGTTTGAGTTTGCTTTACATTATATTAAAATTAACTTAAAATTCTGGGACAATTTAAGCTAAATTAAGGTTATTAGCTAATAAACTTAATTCAACGTATTTTGTGATAAAACAATTAAAAAAATATTTAAGCAAAGAAGAACTAGTCCAAGCATATCATGGGTTGTTTGTGTCTAAGCTATACGGGGTTGAACTTTTGGGAAATTCTAGTAAAGCCGTAAAGATCTTGAAAATCCAAAAGAAAATTCTGAGATGCATTGTAGGAGCGCCGTATAAAGCTAAGTGCAAACCGATTTTTAAGGACCTTGACTTACTAACTGTACCAGCTATGTTCATAGTAAAGAATTTAAAGACACTAAGGTATAACTTGAATGATTTAGAGACTCACAAAGACGTACATGACTACAATACAAGATCTAAACATGACTTGACCACCAAACAACATAGGACAAGTAAGTACGAAAATAGCCAGCAATATGGTTCAATAAAGCTCTACTCTCTTACTCTAAACTCAGTACCGAATCAACTTAAACAATTACACGACAACAACGACTTTATTAAGCAATGTAAACATTTATTAACTAACAAACCTGTTTATAAGATCAGTGAACCGTTTAGTAAAACTTATTTTTAAATTAAAAAATAGAAATCTTTGTATTTTACAAAAAAAAAAAATATATTCTGATGTTTTAATTGTTATAAAATTATTAGTATTTAGTTATTGTATAATTCTACTCAGCTATTTGTTTGTACTATCTTTTTTTGTCCAGTTAATTAATTTGTTGCACTATCGCTTGTACTAGTTTTAATTATGCCAGTTTAAAACATTTTATATAAGTACATTAACTAAAATTTTATTTTTAATATAATGCGTATGACGATTTGCAATTGTAAAAAAAATACTTATACGCAAATTAAATTTATTTATTTTATTATATAAGGCAATAGTAAATAGGCAAGAATAAGAGGTTGTTAGTATATGCTATATATATATACTTATATATATGATTATGCTTATATAATATTAGTATATATATATAATAATATATATAAATGGCTTAGTAGACCTATGTTAAACTGATGAATAATTAAAGAAAATCTTACTTTAAGTGGTATTCGAGCAGTGGTTTTTAGCACAGGATGACAGAGTAAGCTGTACAGGAGTCTCCATACAGTTAGCAGACAATGTCACACGTAGAATATGGACTTTACCTGATTACTTGCCATAACATGACTACATCAGCATTGTCACCTGCCAAACATATTTAACCAGTTTTATAGTTTTAAGTGTAGTCGCAGTGATTTGTTAATTGTCTCGGCGAGCCTACCTGATGGGTCGTTAATCCGTGAGTCGTGTTGTTTTCATACTGGACAACCGTACCACATTACCATAGGGCGGAGGCGCACGACTAAGCTACGTCGAATAATCTCCGGAAGATCATTCTATCCACACATAGAGTTAGTGGAAAAGCGGGTGCGACACTAAAACGTGGGTATAAACTGCAGGTCCAGACAACATAGTGTCCAATAAACATTTTTTTTAATTACCAACAGGACAGGGAGAGAGGTGAGGAGGAGGGAGGAATCCATATCACACACTACTCCCATCAAAAGTGAAATCCTACTCACACCTTACTTCCCACTCCAAAGGGAATCGCATATCCCACCACTACTCCCTACATTCAACTACTCTCCTTTGCCACACTACTCCTGCGCTCCCACAACTAGCTTCCCTTGGCAAAAGACCAGCCTTCCCACACTACACCCCTCAAAGGAATCCATTATCCACACTACTACCAATTCAAAGGAATCCATATATCCACGATACTGCCCTCAAGGAAATCCTAATCCACACTCTCCCACAAGGAACCATATCCGAACACTATCCCCAGTCAAGGAATTTACCTCCCACAGCTTACTCCTCCTCAAAGGAATCATATCACGTCACTACCTCTTCAAAGAGAATCTACCCTTCCACTATACTCTCTCAAAGGAATCCCATATACCCACACTATTCTCAAAGAACTGTCAGCATCATCCACCTTACGCTCTCGCATCAAAGGAATCCATATTCACACTACTCTCCTCAAAGGAAGCCATATCCACACTACTCCTCCTCAGGAAGGAATCCATATTACCCACACTACGCCTCCTCAAAGGAATTGCCATATCCCATCACTACTCCCCATCAAAGGAATCCATATCACACACTACTCCCCATCAAAGGAATCTACCTCCCACACTACGCCTCCTCAAAGGAATCCATATCCCTCACTACTCTTCAAAGGAATCTACCTTCCACACACAAACTCCTCCTCAAAGGAATCCATATCCCACACTACTCCTCCTCAAAGGAACCATATCCCACACTACTCCTCCTCAAAGGAATCCATATCCCACACTACTCCTCCTCAAAGGAATCCATATCCCACCTACTCCTCCTCAAAGGAATCCATATCCCACACTACGCCTCCTCAAAGGAATCCCATATCCTCCACACTTCTTCTCCTCAAGGGCCAATCCACCCTACTCAAAAGATCTTATCCCACACTACTCCCCTCAAAGGTAATCCCACACCTACTCCCCATCAAAGGAATCCATATCCCACTACTCCCCATCAAAGGAATCCATATCCCACACTACTCCCCATCAAAGGAATCCATATCCCACACTACTCCCCATCAAAGGAATCCATATCCCACACTACTCCCCCTCCACCATTTTTATGCTGACAATATCATTACGGTAGTTGTCTATAAAAATTGGATAACAATTTAAAGTTTTTTACTCTTAGTATAGACACATTTACTTACCAGCTCTATTCTCTTATCCAAAGTAAAGAGTTTCTGAGGCTCGCTTGGAAAGTCATCAATGCATTCTGCAACATACCAACATATCCTAGATATTATATACATTCCCGTATTTTATGTAAATTAAATAGGGATAGAAGCTATGTGCTATGCCTAAGAGAGTATTCTTTTTTGTACTTTTGTTCCTAAGTTTAGAAAAGATAAACTAAATGAAATTCTAAGAAATTTAATACCAATACCATTTGGATATAAACCACATTTAGGTAATTTTTACCAAGCTTTTGTTTTACAGACATCATTGTTTTACTATACTTATAGTCCAAAAGCCCAGGGGTGTTTTGTTAATAAAAAGTGTAATGGCTGGAACCAGTCTTAATTTTTCGTAAATACCTTCCTGAACAAGGATCTGCAATTCTGCCTACTCGTATCGGATGGGTGTCCAGGCAGAACGCACTTTACATGTCAAATTTACCACACAAAGTTAATAAAAAGTGTAATGGCTGGAAACGGGTTTAATTTTTTCGTAAATAACTTTCCTGAACAAGGATCTGCAATTCTACCGATTCGTATCGGATGGGCGTCCCAGGCAGAACACACTTTACAGGTCAAATTTACCACCCAAGTTAACAAACAGTGTAATAGCTGGAACCGGTCTCAATTTTTCGTAAATACCTTCCTGAACAAGGATCTGCAATTCTGCTGACTCGTATCGGATGGGTGTCCCAGGCAGAACGAGTCTGCAGAATTGCAGATCCTTGTTCAGGAAAATATTTACAAAAAATTGAGACCGGTTCCAGCCATTACACAAAAACACCCCTGGGCTCTTGGTCTATAAAGTGCGTTCTGCCTGGGACACCCATCCGATACGAGTCGGCAGAATTGCAGATCCTTGTTCAGGAAGGTATTTACGAAAATTTGAGACCGGTTCCAGCCACTACACTTTTTATTAAAAAAACACCCCTGGGCTCTTGGTCTATAAGCTATAACTAATAATTTTGAGCATAGTAAATTATGAGAGGCAGCAACTCTGCTCTTACTGTTTTAACAATAGAAACCCTAATAACCTAATTATTCATGACTGACCAATTTTTATGACAGAATGTTTTTATTTAAAACAAAGGGGGGTGGTCGAGTTCTCAGAAAACAAATCTTAGAACGCTAGAAATGGTGGTATCTCGGTGAGGGGGGGGGGGTCATGTAACCATATTTTTGTCACAATAATTATACCAATATTCTCTTTTCTAAACGGGTCTTAAATAAGAGAAATAGCTATTCTTAAGGATGCAATTTAAGTTAAAAAAGGAGAATATTAAAATTCATAACTTTAACCATGTAAACTTTAACTTTAACCATACATAACTTAACCAAATAAAATTTTAACCATGTAAAATGCATGCAATAGGCACTAAAAGGGGCCTTTTAAAGGAAACTTAAATAATGACATAAATAATAAGAAAAAATCAAAACACTACATTGACGAAACAACAACAAGAATCGTTACTACATTATCTTATTAACACTAATTATAGTATTCATTAAATACAACATAAACAACGAGACGTCTAACAACTACTGTTAGACGTCAATATTTTGTGTTATATTTTGGCATGTCATATTTGTTAACATTGACGTCTAACAGTAGATATGTATGTACCAAGTTAGATTAAAAATAAATCGTTGAGTGAATGTAAATACTCTTTGAGATTAACCAAAAGAGTGTGCAGATTATGGAAATAGGCTTCATTTATCACAAATCCGACTAATTACTGAAAATTTTGAAAAAAAAGTTATAAAAAAGTTTGTTGGTGATCCAACGTTCTAGAAGGCCGTGGATATTCGACCGCGCCTTATATAGGGATTATCATTAAGTAAATTGTATCACAACAAAACTAAAAAAAAAAAAAACATGTCTTAAAAGGTATTCGAAGACATTTTTGGATCCACTAATAAAGGAAATAAGGTTTTGGGAAAAGGGAAGGGATGAAAGGAGAAATTATTTTTTCTAAATCAAAGGAGGGGAAATGGGGGATGATTTCCGGAAATCATTTTTTTAAGGGAAACTAAAGGTCTAAAAAAAGGAGGGATTTTAAATGTACAAAAAAATTAGAGGTCTAAAACTAGGTACAAATTTAAAAAAAATATCACAATGACCAGTCCTCAATGTCTTAGAACCAGTCCCTGGTACCTGAGACAAGAGCATTTGAACAGGGTTCATAATAAGGTTTTATTTGGGATAAATGGGCAGAAGTATTTATTCTTTCGGAATTAGGGTATGCCAAATGGACATTCACCGGCGATGAAAACTTTACTACTTTAAAAGGACGTTTGTACAAGGGAGATAAGTTTTTTGTGACTTCCTTATCTTTGTCACTAATATTGTATCTTTTCAACAAAACAAGTTGATTTATAAAATACATATTTTCTAATCTATTTTTATTATACTAATTTTCATTTGCCTTATGGGCTTTCTGTAAGCTCTCAATAGCTCTGGACCACAGCTTTTTGGTTTCTTCAATCTGGTCAAGGCCTAATAAGGAGTCTAAATTCCAGTTTAGTTGGTCTTGGGAGATAAACCTAAAGAAGAGTTTATTGGGGGATTGGTTGGTTGGCATATGTTCAGCTTTATTAAAAGCTCTTTGAAATATATGTAAATTTCGATCCTACAAAGTGTGGTTTTTAATGGGAAATATACGTAAGGCCACTTTTGCCTCATGTCACATGGGAGACAAGACATCATGCCACATGGGAGACAAGACATCATGCCACATGGAAGACAAGACATCATGCACATGGGAGACATCACACATGGGAGACAAACATCATGCCACATGGAAGACAGGACATCAGCCACATGGAGACAGACATCATGCCACATGGAGACAATATATTCATGCCACATGGGAGACAAAACATCATCATGACCAACATGGGAGACAAGACATCATGACATCATGACAAACATCATCACATGGAACATCATGCCACATGGACACAAGACATCATGCATGGAAACCAATGGATGACATGGGAAGACATCATGCCACATGCAAAACATCATGGCCACATGGAATACAAGACAATCATGCCACACAAGACATTCATGCCACTGGAGACAAACATCATGCCACATGCCACATGGGAGGGAGACAAGATGCCACAGAACATCATGCCACATGGAGAAGTTGGCCAAATATTTAAATTTACCACTGTAATAAAAAAGACAATAAACAAACCTGAAGGCAAGAGTGTTGACCTTGAGGTTGTGGCTTCTTCAGAGACTGCATATAGATCTTCGTTACTACTTCCATGTTCAGCTTGGTTTATTGCCTGCAATTGTTCAGTAAAAATGTTTAATCAACTGTAAATAGTTCACAAACTTTCCACCCTTTCTTATCCTAGTTTATTTTTTTTAAAAGTGAAAAAGATTCCCTCTCATTTTAGAGGAGATTGACTCAATAACTTTAATAAGGGGTCACTGGCCGAGGTTGGCTGAACAACCTTGATAGGTGGCCACTGACCGAGAATAGCTGAACAACCTTAATAAGAGCCCATTGGCCAAGGTTGGCTGAACAGCCTTGTAAGCATCAATTTTTAAATGAACATTTGCTAAAACCACCATCTTTAAAATATACAGTATGTCCACCAATTGTGTTGAGCAATAACACAAAATAAATAAATAAATAAATAAATAAATAAATAAATAAATAAACTTTATTTGGTAAATGTACAAGTACAAACAAAACGTCAAGCAAAAATAAAGAAAGAGTAACATAAGAAATAATGCCATAAATTGATATTGCACTTTGAACTTTTTATTAAAATTTTATATTATAAAAATCTTCTACTCCATACAGTGGGTTTTCAATTAATATTTTCTTAATATAAAAATTAAAGCTTTTTTCAGAGTAGGATTTTATTTTTTGAGGCAAATGATTGTAATATTGTCAGCCTGATTGTATAATTCTTTGTCTCTTTGTTTATATCAAGTCTACAAACTTGGTTAGAAGGTTATTTTTTATGTCTTGTATTATATAAGTGATAATGACCCACTGTTTGATAATTTGTAATGTTAGAGTGAATATATTTAAGAATTAACAAACAAGACAGGGAATAAACTGTAAGTATTTCATTTTCTTTGAAATATGCTGAGCATGAGACACGAGACGGGAGTTTAAACATAGTCCTGATAGCTCTCTTTTGAAGTAAAAATTGTTATTTATAAAAATAAATAAATAAATGTTAAAAACTAAAAAAAAAATCATCTCTCAACAAAGAAATTACTCTTCATAAAGGAGTAACATTTAATTACATATTAATTATACCTAGTACTAGACTGAAATACTTGTATGACTGTCATAAGACGGATAGCCTTCAGTATACTGAAATTATAAAAATATCAATAAAAATCTAATTTCCAAAGCTAAACAAATGAGTGTCTAGGATGATGTTAGCAATGCTGTTAATGACATTATAAAGCTTTGGAAATTAGTTAAAAAATTCAAAGACCATGATAAGGTACAAAATAAGATTACAATTTCAGATGGCAAGCAAATAGTACAGGGTACTACTTGACTGAGGCTTCCAATGTGTTTTAATTATTCTATTCGCGATTCAAAGTCCATAGCAGCGCCACCATCGCTGATAAGAAATTGATAACGGGAGGGTGATCGTTGTTAAAGCCCTTTGGTAGTTTTTTGGTTTTTCTTATTTGTGACGATTATTTCTTAAATTTTTTATCAAAGTGCTTTAATTTAATTGATTATAGGGCTTGAACTCATAGAATCACTATTTTGTTGAAAAATAGGGTTTTAATGGGTTGTCACGAGCATTTAAATTGAGTGATAAGATGGTAAAAATCACAATATAGTGTTTTATTTTAGTTATTGTTAATTAATGTTACTTTTAAATAATTTAGTTTACACAAACACACAACATTACCTTTTAATTGCATTATAAATTGTATTTAAATTAACTGATAACAAGCCGATTTTCACTGTAATGGTGTTTTAATTTATTAATCATTTTTATTTATGCACTAAAATAATTAATAACTCAATAAATTCACTTTTTGTAAAATGTTTGTTTAAATTATCCATTTAGGTTTTATTATTTCTGGGTTAAATCGGACGAATCCAAGTCTGTAGTGATAAGAGCCTGATTTATATTTAAAATCCTGGAATTATCGAAATATTTATCTACGAAATATTTGCAATTTTTTAGTACCGATGGTCGTTCTAATAATTTTTATTACATTTATCACAATTTAACTAACAATGAATAAATAAACGAAGAATTTTCAACGGCTCCCATGCTAATCCTATGAAAAAAAAATTGATCACCCTTTCGTTTTCCCGCCATTGGTATTGCCAACCTTATAACTATCTCTTTGAATCAAGAATTGACATGCCTAAACATGTAAAAAATACACCTCCTAATCATAGTAAGATCCCATCTCATGAAATTACTAAATCTTGTAATACTTTACCTAAATCAATATTCATAGAATTTATAAATATTATGATAATGATAATAACTAGCTTAAAAAGCTACTATTCGCGATTCAAAGAGATAGTTGTAAGGTTGGCAATACCAATGGCGGGAAAACGAAAGGGTGATCAAAATTTTTTTATCATAGGATTTAGCATGGAGCCGTTGAAAATTCTTCGTTTATTTATTCATTGTTAGTTAAATTGTGATAAATGTAATAAAAAATTATTAGAACGACCATCGTACTAAAAAAATTGCAAATATTTCGTAGATAAATATTTCGATAATTCCAGGATTTTAAATATAGAATCAGGCTCTTATCACTACAGACTTGGATTCGTCCGATTTAACCAGAAATAATAAAACCTAAACGGATAATTTAAAAAACATTTTACAAAAGTGAATTTATTGAGTTATTAATTATTTTATGCATAAATAAAAATGATTAAAAATTAAAACACCATTACAGTGAAAATCGGCTTCTTATCATTAATTTAAATACCTGTTACAACTAATTCAAACAATTAATGCAATTAAATGGCAATTTTGTGTGTTTTGTGCAAACTAAAATTATTTAAAAGTAACATCAATTAACAATAAATAAAATAAAACACTATATTATGATCTTCATCTTCTTATCACTCAATTTAAATACTCGTGACAACCCATTAAAAACGCTATTTTTCAATGAAATTGTGATTCTACTGAGTTTATACGCCCTAAAATTAGTTAAATAAAGCACTTTGATAAAAATTTAAAGAAATAATCGTCACAAATAAGAAAAACCAGAAATCCCCAATAAGGCCTTTAACAACGATCACCCTTTCGTTATCAATTTCTTATCAGCGACGGTGGTGCTGCTACGGACAAGAACTGAATACTTAAAAGGAACTTACTTTCTAGTCTTGTAACATACTACTACTAAATGACTATACAACAACTTTTTAAAAGCTTTAATATTTGTTCTTTTTTAATATTCTCAGGCAAACAATTAAATTCTCTAATTCCATTTATATAACAGTGGACTGTAATAATGCAGAGTTTACCCTCGGAGTATCTATTTCATTTTTACTGCGTACATTATAAGGGTTTCTATCCTCTTAAAACTAATAGCATCACTAAATAACTAGGTAACAAAATTATGTACAAGCTTATATAACAAGACAAATGAATAAATTTCACTCAATAGGCACCATAGATTCTACATACTTTTAGGATAATTAGTCAGTTTTTATTAAGTTTTCAGTTTTAAGTTTTATTCAGTTTTCAGTAAGTTTTTATTAATAGCAAAGAATAAAATAAAAATGCAAATATCTCAAAAAGCGCCTTTTTTAAAAAAATTCCTAAAAAGAACTAAAACTGTTAGTAAAATGTACACAAAGTTTCATTTTGGGACTGCCATGGGATTGAAACACAGTAACGCATGACGTGTGTCAAGGTATGTCAAAGTGTAAAAAAGTTAACATTTATCACATAATCATAGATAGAAATTGCAAAAAAGTGACTTTTACTCTTTGACACACGTTATGCGCTCTTGTGTCAATAACATGGCGGTCCCAAAATGAAACTTAGTGGACATTTTACTAACAGTTTAAGCTCTTTGAGGATTTTTTTTCAAAATTTTTAAAAATTGGCTTTTGAAGATATTAGCATTTTTTATTTTATATTTGCTCATAATAAAAACTTGGTGACTAATTATCCTAAAGTATGTAGAATCTATTTGAATGGGCTAAGTTTTAAGCTTTTAAACGCCACCCAAATAAAAATCATAACATATGCAGAATTTAGATACAAGCCATTTTTGTAGTCAAAGAAAAGTTGAAAAAATCACATTTTTTTGGAAAATTTACCACCCTAATGCGCAATATGGCTACACCAAATAGCCAAAAATATGGATTTTTTTCTTCCTTCTATGGTGCCTACCTGTCAGCCAAATTTATATTAAAATTGGAGATATCAAGTTTTTACCTGTGTTGATTTGATATGGAATGACCCGAAAATAGTGAAAACGTTCCTATCTATAAGAAAGGGAAAAGTTAAATGTGAACTCTACAGGCCAATTAACTATTAACAATTAACTAGTTAAAAAACTAGAATCCGAAGACATGTTGCCGTAACAACTTGTATATCCTAAGGACAAGTGAAGTGTGTCTGAAGTAGAGAGGATGATTGTAGGGAATCCGATTGATGAGGAAAAGTTCTGAGGTACCCTGTACCAGATTTTCATCATGGTTCAGTCTCTAGTATGAACAATCCTAACATATACTATGAAGAGATGAAGCGAGTGAGTAGAATGAGCGTGAATGGAGTCCTTCATAAATAATTAAAGAAAAGAAGTCTCTCCACAAACAAAACTTTATTGGCAAAGCACTTTCAACCTAACTAGAGGCCATCATCAGTGCAAAACCTAACAAACAAAACTTTATTGGCAAAGCACTTTCACCCTAACTAGAGGCCATCATCAGTGCAACACCTAACAAAAACAAAACTGTATTGGCAAAGCACTTTCAACCTAACTAGAGGCCATCATCAGTGCAAACCGTTGAGATGTTAAAGAAGTGAGTCTCTGTTTTCTTACTAAGTATTAGAGTCAGACTGCATTACTAGGCATTGGAGTCTGACTCTAATACCTAATAAGAAACATAGACTCACTTCTCTACTTCTTTAACATCTCAACGGTTTTGCACTGATGATGACCTCTAGTTAGGTTGAAAGCGCTTTGCCAATAAGGTTTTGTTTTGTGGAGAGACTTCTTTTCTTTATTATTTAATCCTAACATAAGCTATAATGAAAATACACAGACAACTAATTGCTTGAAGGAGATATTTACCTCCCTTAAATAGCGACTGACTCTTTTCATTTTCTCCAGTTTGGTCCACTGTGAGATGGCATTGCAGGCCGACATCGCTTCGATCACAAACGTAACGGTCACATAACTGATAAAAGATAATAGAATCATAAGAATACTGCTGAAGACCCATCCTGCCTGGGAGAAAGCTTTTGGTAGAGTCAGTGCCCCTGTGCCCACTATGACATTGAACACATACAGCAGAGCCGTCTGAAATAATAATACACTCATAACATACAAATATAATTCTACATTACCAACTCTTTAATAATAACAGAATATAGGGAAGCTTCTCTGTGCAATCCATTGATAACAGAGATTTGGATGCTGCTGGAGCTTTCCAAATGATAACAGAGATTGGATGTGTGTGGAGCTTTCCCCTAATAATTGATGTGAGAGAGATGTGGATGTGTGTGGAGCTTTCCCAAATTGATAACAGAGATGTGGATGTGTGTGGAGCTTTCCCTAATTGATAACAGAGATGTGGATGTGTGGAGCTTTCCCCAATTGAAACAGAGTGGATGTGTGTGGAAGCTTTCCCAAATTGATAACAGAGATGTGGATGTGTGTGGAGCTTTCCCAAATTATAACAAAGATGTGGATGTGTGTGGAGCTTCCCTAATTGATAACAGAGATGTGGATGTTGTGGAGCTTCCCTAATCGATAACAGAGATGTGATGTGTGTGGATCTTTCCCAAATTGATAAACAGAGATGTGGAATGTGTGTGGAGCTTTCCCTAATTGATAACAGAGATGTGGATGTGTGTGGAGCTTTCCTAATTGATAACAGAGATGTGGAAGTGGAATCTTTCCCAAATTGATAACAGAGATTGATGGTGTGCTGTGTGTGGATGTGTGTTCCCAAATTGAATAACAGAGATGTGGATGTGTGTGGACTTTCCCAAATTGATAACAAAGAAATGGGTGTATGTCAATCAATAATATAAAATCAATAATTTAAGAGTATAAATTAATTTGATTTGATCGTCAGAGATTCAATATAGAGAGACGTATATATAAACATATGCACTTTACACACCCACACTCATACATACTGACTATTTTTCTTATTTACTTAATAAAAGAAAGACAAACAAAACACAGAGGATTAGTTTCAGTAGCTTACGACTTAACACTTACTAGTTGATCTATATCAAATATTACAGTATCTTCTAGGAACTCTTTATAATTATTTATTTTTTACTTTTCAGGTAGGCTTTAATAAACTTTTTAAATACAAGACAAGGTAATATAGTAACTTGGTCTAGTAACTTATATCTAGGGTAGAGAAACCTACATTAACTTAGATAATCTATTTCTAGGAACAACTAAACTATATTTATTCTTAGTATTATAACTGAGACCAGATTTCATAAATGACATTCATTTCTTTAACATACATCAATGAATTAAAAATAATATATTAAACAACAGTCAATATTTCTAATTTTTCAAAGAATTTTTACAGGATTCCCTCCGTCAATCCCAACAATAATTTTTAATTATTTTAAAGACACGGGATGGACTGAAAACAACTTTTTACTTCTTTAAATGCATCAAGTCATTTAAAGAAGTAGAAGTGTATTCAGTCTCATCCAGTGTCTTTAAAATAATAAAAATTATATACAATGTGACAATACTAATAATATTATCCCCACAATTATTTTAATAATCTTTTTTGTTTTATAAGTATATCGAGGTTAACATGTCCCATATAAGAATTCCATAGTTGCTAGACTCTACCATAGCTCTATAAACGTTTATTAACACACGGTCTGTTATATGTCTTCTTAATTTCTAAAAACATAGGTATATTTAGCCATAGACTTTGTCACTTTCTGAACTTGGTTTCTTTAAGTTAGCTTGTTGTCTATACTTATTCCTAAGAAATTGACACTTTGTTTTTTCCACTTGGTTTTTAAGCTTATTAGCAAAGATTGGATTTTCTCCTGGTTAAGAACAAACTTATTTGACTCCATCCAGTATGGGTGAAAGAAAATAGTCTCTCCACAAATTTTTTTTTTCAACCTAGCATGAGGCCATCATCAGTGCCTTATAGTAAAGATGAAATTATAAACCATGACACAAATAAAATTAAAAAACTACAAATAACTACTTCTTTTTCTTAGATGGTAAAAGCTCGGTGAGCTGTGTAAGACTCTTACATGGCCCTCCAGCTTTTACCATCTAAGAAGAAGAAGCAGTTATTTGAAGTTTTTTAATTTTATTTGTATCATGGTTTATTAATTTCATCTTTATATAAGGCACTGATGATGGCCTTCATGCTAGGTGAAAGCGCTTTGCCAATAAAATATTTTGTGGAGAGACTTTTTCTTTCACCCATAATGAACGATCACTGGTGCTCAATTTCATCTAAACTCCATCCAGTATCCAATTCGTTCCTGGCACTCGTTTCCAGCTTCCTTAATAGTTTTAAGATCCTTGTGGACTGCCATACATTACTATCGTCCGCATAAACATATTTCTTCTTTTTGATATTCTTCTATTCTTTGGAGTGTAAAAAAGTGTAAAATTTATTTACACTTTATTTTTAATTTAAGAAAAATTTGCTGATATATTTGACATTGTGATGTGAAAATCATAAAAAAATTTATTATTTACTTTCTCCTTGTATTTATCAAGTCATAAGTCGCTATAATGTATAACCAAGTTCCCAAATTTGAGCCTTGTACTACCCGCCTTCACCGGCTTATATTAATAATTAATTAATTAATTTATTTATTTACAGGCAATTACCACAAAAAATTATGGTTAAAAAGATTAAAAAGAACAAAAGTAATGATAATTTAGACAAAAATTATAAACGAGTAAATTAACAAAAAAATAACAAACTATTGTTTACAAAATTAGGAATTCCTAAAAAAAGAAAAAAAGTAAAGTTTAAATGAAAATAATAAAAAATTTAAAAAATTAGGTAAAAAAAAAAATTAAGTACACTTAGATTACTGGGGCTAGGTTAAATTGCATAAATCTAAAATAAGAAAAGAAAAAAAGTAAAATTGCACATTACATTATCGTAATTTAAAAAAATAAATAAAAAATAAAATAATATAAAAAGAGTTTAAGAACATTTAGAAATTGAATATTATTCTATAAAAATATAATGATAATAAATTAGTTTAATAATAATTGCACAAAAACTTAAAAGCTAATTAACTAATTTTTTATATGTAAAAAATGAAATCTAATATCATTGGTTTTTTTTAGAGTTAAAAATTGACAGTAATTTAAGAAATCAGACATCTAAATATTAGGATTTAAAGACACATTTTTTAGTTGTTTTAAATGAATAAAATTATCTCTTAAAAGTCAATTTGATATGAGTTACAGATAGCATTTGAATTCCTTTGAGCCCTTCAATTGGTGTTATATGAACAATTATTTTCTGATAAGGTATAAAAATATATCGTTACATCTTGTATTGTACCGGTGAAAAACTAAAACTAAAGATTTTTCAAGTCAGAGCAGTCAATGAATCATGGAATAATTTGTAGATTGTGAACATTGAATTAGTTTTCTTCTATAAGATAAAGTGGTTAAATCTAAAAGTTTATACATTCTATATAAGGAACTGAAAGATAGTCATATCCTATTTTACAAGCTATCAGTCTTATTAATCTTCTTTGGGTAGATTCAAGTCTATCAATATGAACATTATAATGAGGTGACCATACTAATTAATGCACTTAATATAACACCTTATTAAGGTGCTGAGTAGTATAGGTGATAATCAATATTAAAAATAATTTATAGCTAATATCTGGTATGTTTACTTGTAGGGGATAGAATTTAATATGTAACAAGGATGAAAGATTTCAGATTTTGTATTATCTACCTCGCCAGAGCCTCAGGATTAAAACGTTTAGTTATTTCCCTCGACAACTCTTAGGAGTTAACTAGTTTATCTGCCTCGGCCTTGAGAGTTAATGATGTTTTCTCCTTTGTCTTAGAAGGAGTTTAAACATGAGCTGCAAAACTTTCTTCCACCTCTTATTACGTAAAAAAAACTATTGTCATGATAATGATTTTACTCCATATAGATAATAGGGAAGTAGAACTGGTTGTGTTTTACATGATACAGCAGTATCATGTAACAGTACTTTAATTTTAAATAGAAACCATCAGATATACCAATGTCTGAGTGGACTAAAAGCAAATGCAAAGATAGTGCAAGACAGTTATTGTGTTTCACAGCTCTGAGTCCTGTAGATCACAGCAAACAGTAATCATGATAAGACTGACATTTAAAGAATACTCAACAAATGAAATATATGGGAAACAGAGCTGTGTGCAATCAGTATCCAGATAACAATAATCAATAAGCAAATAAAATTATTCATTCAAATAAAGACTTTATATGGACTGATTTATATGGACTATCTAATGAAATCTTACATATTTATCATTAAGGATTTAATTAGAGTGTTTAACTTCTACAAATGATATTTACATTTTAATTTTAATAAAAACGGTAATAAAGAAGTGAAATAAAAGTTTGACGAGAAGGTTATCCGTTAAATACGATCGTCTCTAAAGGTACATACAGCGTATCGGGGAATCCATTTAGATTCCATCTCTCTAGTTCTACCGTATGCGATCGGATCCCCTCCGCATGTATCATACAGCTAATATTACCGTATTGAGATATCATATTCTATACGATCCGCGGATCTAGAAGTGTGTGTGAACGTACCAATTGTATCGGGGGATCCATTTAGATTTCATCTCCCTAGTTCTAGCGTATGCGATCGGATCCCCTCTGCACGGTCCATACAGCTAATATTACTGTATTGAGAGATCATACCCAATACGTTCCACAGATCTAGAAGTGTGTGTGAAGGTACTAAGTGTAGAAAAACAATGCAAGGAACCAAAGAGGTTAGTCTTAGATGTTAAAGCACACCCAAAATTTCATATCAGATCAACTTCATTGGTTCCTCAATGCTATTTTCCCCCGCTGTCAACTGATTATAACTGTATGCTATAGTGTAATAGTTGTAAACAATCTACACCTACTATAAAATAGAATAGAAACAGGCTGTAAGAAAACCAAATTTTTCACTATGTAAGAGACTTTTTACACCAATTAATAAGAAAATTAAACAAATAATAAGAAAAACATATTGAGTCTTACCCAGGCTGAGTACTGGTCGTTCATATTATATCAAATCCCAGAGGATTTAACAATAAAATTAATTTTAAGTTTTTGGGTTTTTTTGTCACGTTAGTAAAAGCATAGCTAATTTAAAGTAATTAACTAAACATTAAATGGAGAATTGTATAAAATTCAACCAAAAGAACAAATAAAGAACAGTTGTTAAGATAAAAAAAATATACAAAGATGAATGGGTACCAATCGTAGGCGCTCCATGGAGCGCTGACGATATGGAGAGCCAATGAATGTGCCATTCCTGGCTCATCATTCATTTGATGAGCCATTTTGGCTCATCAAAACAAATCGTTTACGTAACGATTTGTTTTGAAAATTACAGCTGGAAAGCACTTAAGAAATTAATGTCAATGTATGTTCGTTGGAGCAAATTAGGAGGAGTAGGGGATTTGCTCCAGTGGCCGTTTGCGACACTGAACATTTGCGTCAACGGAGGCGACTCCTTAAAGAGCGCCTACGACTGGTATCCCCTAAAATAAAGAAGTAAAGAAGCGTAAAGAAAAACAAGAAGCTATCATTTTATTTATTGTTTTTATTTTGTGGTCATTTTTGTAATTTTTTTATAATTTCTTTTAATTTTTGTACAATTATTGTAACTAGAAGAAAATATTCAGCCTGATTTATGAATTTTTTGTTAGTGACGTTTTTACACGTAGACAAATTTAGTTTAAACATTAATTGTATGAACATTCTTTTACTTAGTTTAAATTTTTAATTATAAAATTGATCATCTATATGTTTCCTGAAAGTAGATATTTACATATTTATACCCACGCTATGTTTCACTTTTAATCTTTTAATGTGGTCTATAATAAATGTGATTGTGTACTCAATATACCTTAGTAAAATACGAGTTAAATATGACCAATAATCGTAAAGTGGTTGTGAAGTTAAAGGGCAAGCAAAAGAGAAGTAACAGATGTGTATCCAAGAAAAAACCTAAACTTCAGTATAGAATAGAAAAAGACGAAGATGAAAATAATTCTAAAATTAATATTAAACTTGATGAGGTAAAAACAAACGATGATTCTAGGGAGTGTAATATTTCTAATGAAAATATCGATGATGAAACTAATAGAAAGATAACCAGGCGACGCAGATGTAGAATCATTCCCCAAGTTATATTAGAGGACTCAAACCAAGATAGCGACGGAGAAACTGAAACAAAAGATAAAAAATCAAAACAAGTTCCTCCAGGTATCTTTGTTTGTAAAATTTGTGGTAAAACTTTTTTATACAAAACTAATCTGTACAAACACTGTAGAACTGTTCATAAGAAGAAATATGAAAATGAACGAATACAGTGCAGCAAATGTGTTAAAACTTTTACTACTCAAGAGAAAATGGAAAGACATCTCGCAAAGCACGAACAAGGACCTAAACTAGCTAAAAATAAACCTGGTATACAGTGCTTTTGGTGTAAAGACATGTTTAGGACTTACGGCATACTGGAGAAGCATTTGACTTCAACCCACCAGCAATCCTTCACATTAGTTGAATTGAATTTTAATTCTATTGATGGTAAGCAATATTTTTTCTATTAGAATGACTGACCTTGGGGAGTGACGTCTTTAACCTTGTTTGCTGAGTTAGTGAAATATTAAAAAATAAGTAAACTTTTAAACTGCGTAGGCTTCCGCGGTTGTTGTCATGAAGATTTAGGTCTTCCGGTGGTGACCGCGTCAATGTAGATGAAGAATTTGACGTTTAAACGTTAAACGTCGGATTCTTCATCTACATTGACGCGGTCACCACCGGAAGACCTAAATCTTCATGACAGTTCAGTTTTGTAGAGCATTGTGTTTCTATCCATGATGTCCTACATCCCTGAAGATGCCCCACAGTGGAAGCGAAACGTCGGATTCTTCATCTACATTGACGCGGTCACCACCGGAAGGCCTAAATCTTCAAGTAAACTTTTTTTAATATTTTTACTGTGCAATTTTTGGACATAAGTCTGTATGCACTATAACTATAATAATAATAATAATAAATAATTAAGGATTATTTTTTGCCGAGAAGAAGTAGTTATGTTATACCTTTAAATAATTCAAGGGCAGTAGTCTGCAAAAAAAATCCCAAAGAAAATTAAGTATTAAGTATTAAACTGGACTAGAATCCGCAGTTTAAAAAACTCACTATTTAAATAATACAGTATTAAAAAGTAATCCGCCCTTTGCATCCTCAACTCAAATTAATTAACATATTTCCACAACTATGAAAAATCTACCTGTCTAAAAATTCTACAAAAATTCTGTAATATAGCGTGCACTATGACAAACAAGATACCAAAGCTTATACGTATGCACCTCTTAGATTTAGATTTAAATAACATGTTCATTGTCGAGGACCCATAGCAGGGTAGACAATAGTCAAATAAAAAAAATAATAATAATTTAAATTTTAAAAACTCATCTACTGAGTAGAAACGAAAATTAAATTTCAAGTAGGGTGTCGTCTACAATGTTTTTTGGGCCTCTGAGTTGAATGGCAGTGGTCCGGAGTCAATACGACCACTCAAACTCAGGGTACTTGGGTTCAAATCCTGGTAGAGACGATAATTTTTTGTCGTTTTTTTTGCTTAATGTAAGTTTACAACTACAAAATAATTCTGGCGCGGTGGTCCGCATGTTAGGCGAATTTCCTTTGGATGCGTGTTTCTATGCTTAACAATAATCTTGCTTGTAACTCATTTTGTCTGTATTTTTCAAAGGAAATGCACATAATTATCCAGTTGGTTATACAAAACTATGCCTTTAAAATTAGAAGTATGCACTATTATTTGCACTAGTTTAAAGCTTAGTTACTTATCTTAAACCTTCCAAAAAAGGAACCCTTTTCTTAACCTATTTTCATCTCAGTCCTTAAAACTACCCACTTCCCCACCCAATAGAAGTTGCAACTATTATTATGATTCCTTTTGAAACAAGCTCATCTTCTTTCATCCTACCGACCTATAAGTCTCCTACCCGTTATGGGTAAAGTCCTTGAAAAGCTCCTACTTTGTCGATTGCTCCCTACCTCAATCAATATCTTCTTAACCACCAATTTGAATTCAGATCCCACCATTCCACTATCCAACAATGCCACCGACTTGTTGATGTTATTGCATCCTTCCTTGAGAGAAAGGAGTACTTTTCAGCGGTCTTTCTTGTCGAGGCTCAGGCCTTTGATAGAGTTTGGCATGCTGGCTTACTTTTGGAAACTCAAGGGCGTCATTCTTTCTACTAAACTACAAGGCTCCTTTTGGAGCCTTGGTTGAGGAAATGGAGAATTAAAATCAACGAACAGAATAGTGTTTTGCACTTTTGTGTTTTGTACTTTTGCTCTTCGTATTGATACTTGTCCTCAGTCACCCTCAATTAAGTTCTCATTCCTGAGTCATCCTACGTCTGATATCTTGGCCTTAACCTTGACAGACGATTAAACTGGCATCTACACACTAAAATTAAAAGTACAGACGTAACAAGATGATACAAGTTCCTGCTGCGTCTTTAGACCATAAGTCAAAATTATCACTGAGCAACAAGCTTCGAGTTTACAATGTAGTCCTAAAACCCGCTTGGGTCTGTGGTCTAGAAGTGTCGGGTACCACCAAGCCTTCCAACTCTCAACACTTCCAAACCCTTCTGTCGAATATCCTATGAAAAATCACCCATGCTCCATTATATGTTTCAAACCTAACCATCTATAATGACCTCAATGTCCTATTTGTCAAAGACTTCTCCAAATCCTGTTATCAAAAATTCTATGAATCCCTTATTGATCATCCTAATCCTCTAGTATAACTACTTTCCTCTGAAACCCTTTCGGACAATGCTGTCAGACGTCTGAGGCGGCAGTGGCCCAGAGATCAATTAAACCCGCTATAACATGACCTTCCCCTGAAGTTATTGGACCTCCATGTGCTAATAAGCTAAATAAGTCGAGCTAATAAGTCTAAGGCTACAAAATGCCTATTCTTAAGTCCTTGGCTGTTGGAGGCCGCACCCCCTTTAGGTTTTATTATTATTATGTTTGCTTCTTATTTTGTTTTTATTTATTTATTTTTTTCTTATAAACTATTATTATTATTATTTATTTATAAGTAAATAAATAAGCTTTTTATTTATTTATTATTAACTTATTCTTTATAAATAGGGGTTCGGGGGCAAGCCAATATTGAAAACATGTACCTACTTATACATTGATATCCAAGAGAGGTCCAAATTCAGCTGTAGTCAACCTTAGTAGAGTGTTTGGTATATTGGTTTCTTTATAAATTTGAGTTCGAACTATCGATTGGCCGTTTTCCGACAACGGTATTGAGTAACTTTATTGTATCCGGTGTCTGGTATCGGCAGTTCGAGTTTTTGATCGAAACTGACTGCATTAACTCTCACTCGTTGGGATGTATGCATCTTATATTTTTATTTAGGTCCAATAGGACGGAACCTAATCTCGTTACATCTTGTTTTTATTCTTTACAATTTATTTACCACTATATTTTTACTAATTTTAATTACTTCCGGCCGAGTGCGATCACTGGATTGTTTCTCTACCAAGCCTCTCAAGCAACTAAAACTATTTAACTCTAATACTTGTAACAATCATAATTGTTGTTGTATTAATCAATAAAATATGTTTAAAAAAATCATATTATATTTGTATAATTGATGTATCTGTAAATATTGCTCTATAAGCAAATTTATATTGTAAAGGACTGTGTTCCGTTTATTTAAATAAATAAATTATTAAAAAATAAATATTTGATTGTATTGTATTAATAATAGCAGTATGTTTTTACTTTGCAGAATTTATGAGGTGGAAGTATGATTATGAAGTGAAATGCACGTGTAAGTATGTAAGGAGGGAAACTCCTTATAAAATCAAGGGAGGGGGTAGGAGATACAGACTTCAGTGCCACAGATCTGGCTTCTTTAAATCCAGAAGTAAAGGACATAGAAAACTAAAGAAAATGGGTAAGTAACTGCACTCTACAGTGCTAACATTCCACCGTCCCCTCTCCCCACTAATAGATGAAACCATTGAAATAAGACAATATATGACCCAGACTACTTTCTCTACTTCAAGAGTATTTCAAGACTACTTTCAAGAGTATTCCACAACAAGACTACTTTCAAGAGTATTCCACATCAAGCTACTTTCAAGAGTATTCCACAACAAGACTACTTTCAAGGTATTCCACATCAAGACTACTTTTCAAGAGTATTCCACATCAAGACTACTTTCAAGAGTATTCCACAACAAGACTACTTTCAAGAGTATTCCACAACAAGACTACTTTCAAGAGTATTCCACATCAGACTACTTTCAGAGTATTCCACAACAAGACTACTTCAAGAGTATTCCACAACAAGACTACTTTCAAGAGTATTCCACATCAAGACTACTTTCAAGAGTATTCCACATCAAGACTACTTTCAAGAGTATTCCACACAAGACTACTTTCAAGAGTATTCCACAACAAGACTACTTTCAAGAGTATTCCACATCAAGACTACTTTCAAGAGTTTCCACAACAGACTACTTTCAAGGTATTCCACAACAAGACTACTTTCAAGAGTATTCCACAACAAGACTACTTTCAAGAGTATTCCACATCAAGACTACTTTCAAGAGTATTCCACAACAAGACTACTTTCAAGAGTATTCCACAACCTACTTTCAAGAGTATTCCACATCAAGACTACTTTCAAGAGTATTCAAGACTACTTTCAAGAGTATTCACAACAAGACTACTTTCACAGTAGTCTACAAGACTACTTTCACCAGTAGTCTACAAGACTACTTTCACCAGTAGTCTACAAGACTACTTTCACTAGTATTCCACAAAAAGACTACTTTCACCAGCGCTGGGAAAGCATGTTATAATCTTTGGTGCTTTTTAGATTGCACTGGTGAAATCCAATCATTGTGTTGTGCTCTGTGCAAGCACTAGAGTAGAGGTATATTCAATAATCACCAAACCTATATGGTCATTTTTAGACTTCACCTGAGCATTTTGATTTCAAATTTGTCTTTCGGCTTTATAAACCTGAAAGTTGTAATTTCTAGAAAACTTTGGTGAATTCTAGAAGTCATCTAATATGGATAATAATACATGTATTTTACAGGATCAAATAAAATTGATGGAACCTGCCCATCGACCATCCTTGTAACTGAGACTGAGGGCGGGTCAGTGCTGGTCAGGAACTTTGAGTGTCACGAAGGTCATGACTTTAGTGTCGAGAGACTCACTCTCACACCAGAAGACAGGGCTGCCATAGCTGGTATTTTTTTTCTTATTCATTCTCACTAGTAGTGGTAACTTTCCAATATAATAACTCTGAAACATTGTTTTAATTAATTATATCACATGCAACATTTCAGGTGGGTTGGGTCGACTATAATTAGACCCATTTGCGCAAATATCTCAAATATATTATACAGATAAAGTGTCCCTGCTGACGGCTTAGGCCATAGAGTTGGCATCCAAAAATCGTTTTGTATTTGATAAGTAAATTCACACTCACACGTATATATGTGTGTGATTAACTCTAGAAAGAAAGAAACAATTAAAAAAAAACATTTAGCCTTCAAAAAATAAATAAATAAAAAAAAGTAAAAAAGATGTTGGTTAATGGAGGTGGGCTTAGGTGATTTCATTTGTGCGTGTTAATTTGGGAACACTTCCATTACTTAGCATTTAAATATAGACTCAAAAATTATGAACTTAAAATATATTTTTTTCTATGCTCTAATCTGATTCTCATTAATATTAATAATTAAGACTAATTAATAATATTATCATATATAAGTATTAATAATATTGATAATGTTATTCAATTTTGTATTTGACTAACATTGTTTTTAATAAATACAGCCCTTTTTTGATTTGATTTAGATAAAGTGTCAGGTTCTAAAATATTTTTAACTAGAAAGAAATAATGCGGCAGCAAAACAACCAATTGGTTTGAAATTCTAGGTTCTGTGTCTAATGTAAATATTAATTATGCTAATTTTCAAAATGAATGATTGAGAATAAGTCAAGCTGTCCAGCTAACTAAAATCCTGTCAAGCCAACTAAAATTATTAATAGAAAAAATAGTCCAATTTAAAAAAAATGGTTTAAAGATATCAGGAAATAAGTTACACTCTCTACACTAACAACAATACTAAATCTTGAGCTTAATAATAAATTTTGCAGGCAGTGTAGAAAAATGTACAGAAAGGTCTTAAAAGAATTTTCTGTTATGCAGACTCAAAAAACTATTGAAAAAAGATTTAAAAAATCTTGAAAAGGCAAACAAGGCTCTTTGGGATATCATAAATTCTAATCATTCATAAAAAATGATATTGTTAAACCAGTCAGTGTTAATAATAATAACATAGAAAATAAAGATGAAATGGCTAAAGCCTTTCTTATAAGTATTTTAGACAACTTTCTCATATTAAAATTTGTTGTGTCAATGAAAAGTTACGAAATTTGTATTTTAAAAATATACCTTCAAACAAAACAATTTGTCTTGATCCTTTTTGTGAAAAAGAAATTTTAGAAATCATAATACTATTAAAAATAAAAATAGTTATGACACTTAAATAATAATAAAATTAAATGAAATAATAAAATTTTAACATCATCAGTGCTAATTTAGTAAAACCACTATGTATGTTAGTGAATGTGACAACTAGCCATATTCCTGATCTCTTGAAACTAGCAAAAATCTAACCACTATTTAAGAAAGGCAATCAATTAGATTCAGGTCTAATTATAGACCTGTAGCATGCGTAATAGTGGTATAAAAAGCTTTATACATGAGAGTTAATTAATTTTTTCAAAAATTAAATGTATTAACTCTATGGCAACATAGTTATCGGAAGAAAATGTCAACTTTCATTTTTGTTGGAAACCTATGCTCTAAAGTTTACAAGGGTCTGGATAAAAAGTAATAGTTGTTATCATAGATCTTTCGAAAGCTTATGATCTACAGGATGAAAAGCTAACCCTAATTATCTAAAAGAGAATTCAGGTTTTTAAATTATGGATTTGTCATTTACCTAAACACAATCATAACTGATTGTGCATAACCCATGCATTAAAAACGAGAACCTTCCCTTCAAGCCATTTTCTATGGAAGCCCATACGCTGATTAGTTTTTTTGTTTATTTTTGATCGTGTCTTGTTTTGCAGGTAAGCTTTCTGTTGGCGTCAGTGAGAACTACATAATTGAATCTGTTTCCAACCCTGAAGCAGACGAACATAAAAGTCGTTTGAATTTACTTAATAAAAATGATATTAGAAATATAAGAAGAGATTTCGGAATTCAATCCCCATGCAGAGATAAAAAGAGAGGTCCCAAAGTAAATAAGGACAACAATAAAGAAAAGGCTAGTCCTCCGTTACAACTCAGTACTATTGATAGTATTATTGAGGAAGTGGTTTCATCAGAAAAAGCCGAATCCGAAAATATTAATGGAATTGTTCCTTTAAACGAAAAAAATACAACGGCTGAAGAAATTGCATCTATTAGGCCATCGGATGAGAATGAACTATCTGAGAAGAGTTACACTGATTTAGATACTAATGATCATGATCACGATACGGTTGAAGTTCCTGAACGAGATTTACGATTTGAAGTTCAAACTAAGTGTGAAATGATAGTTGGATTAAATAATAGGAACAACATATCTGATACCACACGTGAATACGTCTTACATTTTCTCGACAGTGCAATTAGAGCTTTGAATAATCAACAGAAAATGTTTACCACTTCAGTTGTTGAGAAGGTAAACAAGGCTCAAGTTAAGAGTAGACAACCTCAAGTTGCAACTGTTCACTGTGTGAAAAAGAAGAAGAAATCCAATGTGAAAGATCTTGTCGAGAACAAATCGTTGTCGGAAAATTTGAATAAAACATCACTTCAAAATAATTCAGTAAAACATATCGTTCAGACATCAGAACCATTATCTGACATTGTACAGACTGCTAAAATAGTCTCTGAATCGACTGGCCAGACTACGTCTTGTTTACCTCAATCTCTTCCCCTAGCCAGGGCACCTTCACTTTTAACTCGGATGACTCCGATGATTCAGTCTATAGGGCAGTCATTCAATCAAAATCTACCTCAAATGATTAGGTCGCCAGTCATACAACAATCTCCTCAAGCAATGAGACCACCGATTGTGCAACAATCATCAGGGAGGCAACAAATCATACATCAATCTCCTCATTTGTTGGGACAATCTGATTTGTCTCAACAGATAAGACTTCTCAATGACCCGTCGTCACCATTATTAAGGCAGCAAATTGTTCATCCTCAGACTATAGGGCATTCAATGCTTCAGTCTGCTCTTCAGGGAAGATTATCATTACCTGAAAGTGATAGCTTATCTATACCGCATTCTACATCGATGATCCAGTCTGTTGATCATTCCATCCCCCAATCAGTCGAGTTATCTATGGCTCAGTCAAATATGGAATCTTCTCAATCTATGTCCCAACTTGTTAAATCGACTGCTCACCGTATGGATTTACCTATAATGAGAGTGATTCATCCATCATCGCAGGCAGATAATTCTCAAGCCGTGTCTCAATCTATGAGTTCGATCCATCAAATTGATGTCCCTATTATGACTGTGATCCAATCTTCTCAAGAAATTGTTCAAACTTCACAATCGATCTCTCAACCGATTACATCAACGATCCATCATGTTGACGTGCCTGTAATGACTGTTATTCAGCAGTCAAATTTAAATGATACTTTTTCAAGATCTAATGAATTCGTTGATGGGGTAATTCTGGTTTTGATACTTTTGTTTCTTGTGTCTTAGAAATCGGGGGTCATAATAACGCATCATTCTCTTGATCCAAACAAAATCTGGATGAAAAACCTGCATCAAGGTGAACCCTTTTATCTTATAAGTTTATGAAAATTTGTGATGACAATCAATTAACTTACAAACGCCATATGACGTCTTTGCACAAACATATTACTCTGGAGTAATATCTTCTTATTCAAATCGTAAGTGTCCCGTAGCTATTTATTCATTCCAAATGAAATTTCATTAAAAATTTGTATAAGGTTTAAAAATAAACCATATTTGTGGTAGTTTATACTCGGCTCTCAAGACTTGTCTATGATCTAGAAGAGACTAGTAAATAGCCTAGAAGAGCTTTTTAATTAGTGTTATAGGATTATAGGAGAGTTGACAACGACTTACATAATTTCTCTATTAGTTGGACATAGCACTGACAGTGTTGCACTGAAGCTGACTAGACATAAGTCACCTCCCGGGGTCCTGGTGTTAATATTTTAGACTAACTTTCACTCTCATATGTTGCAAAAAATACATAGTCCAATAGCCAGACTCAAAAAACGTGATTGTTGTTTGACATATAATGCTGAAAAATGAGTAAGAACTTAAATTTTGTAAAAATACATGTTTTTACCATTATATGTCAATCATTAAAGTATCACAATATGAGAGATGTTCTACTTTCTTTCTCTTGAACAACGTTATATTACCAATAGTATAGTTAGACAGTATATAATTCTTAAAGTTTTAAATTTGCTTGTATCTTAAACATGATAACATGGGAAAACATACAATTTTAAGGCATTTTGGGGAATAAATTAGATTTTAGTTACATTCTTGGTAATATTTAAACACTTACAACTCTAGTTCTATTGAACAAATGTTGATGATTAAAATATTTATTAGTCACAAAATTAAAAAATGAGCCCTTTAACTTTTTTTTTTGATAAATCCAAATGGAACAACGATAGGGCAAAAATTAATTTTGGGGACATTTTCTAAAATTTGAAGGGGCAAAAAGTGGCAGGCCAACTGATTTTTTATCAAGGATCCAAAATAAATGAATCTAGTTAGAAAACCTTTGGGACTCGATGCTCTTGTTTTTTGTGTCTGGTTCTCGAACTAACATATTTCGGCTATTTAAAAAAAATTGTTCCTGCAGAGACTTGAACCTTTTACAGTGTCTGACTTGGCTTTTTAAGGCAGATCAGATACTCTATTAGTGAGCCACTCTGAACCCTTTAAAAATTTTATTTGAAACATGTTATAAATACTTTTATATCTTGGTAGAGTGGAAAATTCTACTTCTGCCACCATGGGCAACCTTGTATTGTGTGGCAGGCAATGCACCTTTCTACTATGACAATGCATTGTCAAGATGAAATGATTGTTTGGCAGGCAATGCACCTTTTCTACTATGACTAGCATGTCAAGATGAAATGATTGTTTGGCAGGCAATGCACCTTTCTACTATGACAATGCATTGTCAAGATGAAATGATTGTTTGGCAGGCAATGCACCTTTCTACTAATGCATTGTCAAGATGAAAATGATTGTTTGGCAGGCAATGCACCTTTCTACATGACAATGCATTGTAAGATAAATGATTGTTTGGCAGGCAATGCAACTTTCTCTATGACTATGCATTGTCAAGATGAAATGATTGTTTGCAATGCACCTTTTTACAACGACAATGCATTGTCAAGAGAAATATTGTTTGGCAGCAATGCACCTTTCTACTATGACAATGCATTGTCAAGATGAAATGATTGTTTGGCAGGCAATGCACCTTTCTACTATGACAATGCATTGTCTAGATAAAATTATTTTGGCAGGCAATGCACCTTTCTTACAACGACAATGCATTGTCAAGTGAAATTTGTTTGGCAGGCAAATGCACCTTTCTAACTATGACTATGCATTGTCAAGATGAAATGATTGTTTGCAGGCAATGCACCTTTCTACAACGACAATGCATTGTCAAGATGAAATGATTGTTTGGCAGGCAATGCACCTTTCTACTATGACAATGCATTGTCAAGATGAAATGATTGTTTGGCAGGAATGCACCTTTCACTATGACAACATTGTCAAGATGAAATGATTGTTTGGCAGGCAATGCACCTTTCTACTATGACAATGCATTGTCTAGATAAAATTATTTTTTGGCAGGCAATGCACCTTTCTACAACGACAAATGCATTGTCAAGATGAAATGATGTTTTGGGGGCAGGCAATGCACCTTTCTACAACGACAATGCATTGTCAAGATGAAATGATTTTGGCAGGCAATGCACCTTTCTACTATGACACATGCATTGTCAAGATGAAATGTCATCAGGCCAAGAAACTATGCAAATTCATTGTCAAGATGAAATGAGTTTGGCTTGGCAGTTGCAACATCTTTCTACTATGACCAATGCATTGTCTAGATAAAATTATTTTTTGGCAGGCAATGCACCTTTCTACAAAACGACCAATGCATTGTCAAGATGAAATGATTGTTGCAGCAATGCACCTTTCTACACGACAATGCATTGTCCAAGATGAAATGATTTTTTGGCAGGCACACACTGCACCTTCTCTACTATGACTATGCATTGTCAAAGATGAAATGATTGTTTGGCAGCAATGCACACTTTCTACTATGACAATGAACAATTGTTCCTAGATAAAAAATTATTTTTTGGCAGGCAATGCAACTCTATTTCACTAACAACGACAATGCATTGTCAACGTATGAAAATGATTGGTTTGGCAGGCAATGCACCTTTCTAACAACGACATGCATTGCAAGATGAAATGATTGTTTTGGCAGGCAATGCCACCTTTCTACTTGACAATGCATTGTCAAGAGAAATATATTGTTGGTGCAGGCAATGCACCTTTCTACATGACAATTCATTGTCAAGATGAAATGATTGTTTGGCAGGCAATGCACCTTCTACTTAGACAATGCATTGTCTAGATAAAATTATTTTTTGCGGCAATGCACCTTTCTAAACAACGACAATGCATTGTCAAGATGAAATGATTGTTGGCAGGCAATGCACTTTCTACCACGACAATGCACTTATCAACGATTGAAATGATTTTTTGCGCAGGCATAATGCACACACATTTCTACTTATTGAACTATCATTGTACAAAAGAGTAATGATGAATGATGGTTTGGCAAGGCAGTGCCACCTAATCTACATACAAATTCATTTGTCCAAGATGAAAATATATGCTTCTTGGCAGGCAATGGCACACTTTCCTACTATGGACAGACGACATACTGCACTTGTCATAAAGATAAAAATTATTTTTTGGCAGGCCAATTGAGCACCTTTCTACAACAAAAGTAATAACGGTACTAGTCATGCAATATGTCAGATGAAATGATTGTAATCGGTCGAAGGCCAATGCACCTTTCCTAACAACGACAATGCATTGTCAAGCAATGAAAGTGATTGTTTTAGGCAGGCAATGCACCATTCTACAGACAAGCATTGTCAAGATGAATGATTGTTGGCCAGGGCATGCAGCACTTATCACTAATATTGACACAATAGCATTTACAAAGATAGGGAAATTGATTTTTGTGCGCAGAGCAATGGCACCTTTTCACAACGACAATGCATGTTCAAACGCTGAAGACAGCAAACTATGAAATGATTTGTTTGGCAGGCATGCACCTGTTCTACAACGACGAGAGTGCCTAACAATTGTCAGTTAAAGAAAAAAGTATATGGTATGTGGTTGGACAGGAATATGCAACCCTTGTAAGACTACAACGCAAAGCAAATCTGTCAAGGAGCGAAAAGATTGTTTTGAGGCTTCTATAGCAACATTATATCTTACAACTGGACTAGTTGCATTGTCAAGAGATGAAAACTCATTGAGAGTGTGGCACGCAATGCAGCCATTTCTACTATACTAGCATTGTCAGATGAAATGATTTCTTTGCAGGCAATGCAGTTACATTATCTACAACACAATGCATTTGTACCCAAGATGAAATGAATTGTTTGGAGTAATGCGAGTGCACACAGTGCACTGCTGATCTGCTAACTATGACCAATGCACTTTAGTCTACACACACACACACTTTTTTGCAGCAATGCACCTTTCTACAACGACATAATGCTTTGTCAAGATGAAATGATTGTTTTGCAGAATGCCACCTTTCTACACGACAATGCATTGTCAAGATGAAATTGATTGTTTTGGCAGGCAATGCACCTTTCTCACATGACAATGCATTTGTCAAGAGCATGAAGTGCTAAAATTAATGGTTATGAAAACAGTGAGCAATGGCTATGTCCAACGCTTATCTCATGCACAAGACAGCATACGGCCATAAGACAATTGTCAGAATAAATGGTATAGTTTGGTTGTCAGAACAAATCCCTGCTACTTCATCAGTCACTATGACCAATGCATACTTGTCAACATGAAATGATTTTTTGGCAAGGACACCAATGCACCTTTATTATCACTAACACGTAATAGATTCAATTGCTTGCAAGACTTAAAAACAGGCTCTGGCTGAATTAAAAATAATGTTGTCAACCTGATGACAATATGCTAAATTTGCCCGCCCGATGACTAACTCTAGCCTCTTTCTACATGAGATTCTTTTTTTATTTAATTTTAACTTTTCTTCAATTTCAACCTTAGGTTAAAAAATACGTAATGTGTTCCGCTAAAAAAGCTAAACATTTAATTTAATCTGTTATCACTATCATGTTTATTTTATAAAAGACGGATAAAGTAATGTTGTCAACGACCTGAAGACAGCACTGCTAAGTTAAAAAAGTAATGATCTCAGTCCTGTAGATGGCACTAATAAATGAAAAAAATTGTTAAACAAAAAACAGCACTGCTAAATGAAAAAGTAATTTTGTCATGACCTGAAGACAGCACTGCTAAGTTAAAAAAGTAATGATCTCAAGCCTGTAGATCGCACTAACTAAAATGAAAAAAAAATTGTTTAAGACCAAAAAACAGCACTGGCTAAATGAAAAAGTAATTTTGTCAGACCTGAAGACAGCACTGCTTAATGAAAAAGTAATTTTGTCAGACAAACAACAGCACTGCTTTTAATTGAAAAAGTAATTTTGTCAAGACCAACAACAGCACTGCTTAATGAAAAAGTAATTTTGTCAAGACCAAACAACAGCCTGCTTAGTGAAAAAAGTAATGTTAATCAAGACTTAAAGACAGCACTGCAAAAATTAAAAGTCGGGTACGGGGTAACTCGGAACTTTTCCTTATTACATCGGATTCGTTACGCTCATCCTCACCTGCTATCGTACTCGCTTCGCTCGTCCTCAGAAATACAGTTCACGCCAATTATCGGACTCACTTTGATCGTCTTTAGATAGTAAATAGTTAAGCTGAGATAGTATCATTCTCAGCGGTCACCCATATAGCACTGACCACGCTCAATGATCCTTAATTTTATGATCCAACAAAAATCAAAGATATACTTAAACATTTATTACAACTCAATATAGGATGAACAAATATCGCAGCTTTAAAATCCTACTTTACTTCCTAGTTAAATAATCTATTACCTAAAGAGATCCCCTCTCATAGTAGGCATTTGGCCCATCACTTTTTGCCTCTATCATTATGAGAATCTAAGTTACGTGGGCGGCTCCTGATAAGGATGACAAATATGACGCTTTATTCGTCGTCATAGAGCCAGTAGACCCAGCTGATTTATTTTAGTGGTTTATTTTTAGTTTATCTTCTGCACTAAGCCATTCCCCCATTGAAGGCTTTATCTTTGACTCTATTATGAGATGTTTTTAATTACCATCATTTTACCTGGTTTAGTTAAAATTCCAACGGCGTTCCTGTAGGTGGTCTGCCGTCTACTTCGGCATATTCTGATTTTCTCGTTTATTAAAGAAATTTAGGGAAATTATATTCAAAACCATCGCGAATCGTCGTGTTTTAGCTTGTTTCGAGTGAAAATTTGTTTTTACATTTAACTGATCTCTGAAAAAACATCTGTTAAAGATTTTAGTTCATAATTATACCTACATTGATTTGACTTCTTTTGTTTACCATGTGTATGTTTCATTTTATTTTCTTTGTTATGGGGTTTGACTTTGGGAGATGGATCGAAGTTCGAAATCGTTTCTATGGCAAGAATTGCACAGGACGCTGTGAGTGCGGCGTGTTCTTTAATTAACCATTTCACGAGCTAGGGATGGCAATAATAAGTCCAAGATGAATATATCATGTTTATGGTTACACGCGCAATGCTACTTAAATACAACAGACAAATGCATTGAGATCATAGACATGAAAATATGTATTGTGATATAGATGCATTCCTATATCTACAATACGATTCAATGCATTTTGTCAAAAGATGAAATGAATGTAAATGGTGTGGCACAGGCAATGCATCCTTGTAACTATCTACTAATGAATGATCTGTCACAGTATATGGAAATAGTTTTTTTGGCAGGCAATTGCAATCTTATGAGGCAGAGCGACAAAGATATTGCATTCTTGTACAGCAAATTGTATAATGAATTGTTTTCTGACGAGTGTATAAATACAATAGAGCTTATCTTCTTCTCTTCTATCAGATGAGAACAAAATAGCTATAGTCCTAGATAAAATTATTTTAATATGCGCAAGGCAATGACATCTACTTTTCTATCTACACGACTCTATATCTCTCGCTATTGTCAATATGTGCAGAATGCAGTATTTGGAGATTCGTACTAAGCCATGCCCTTCTAGATCCAACAGCTCATAATACGAATTGTTTAATAGAATGTACGAGATGGAGAGTGTGTATTTGGAGTCACAATGCACCTTTGGATGGTGTGTATACAATGACAATGCATTGTCCACACCATGATTAGATAGTCAAACTATGTTGGCAAGGCAAGGGCATGCCCTTTCACTATGACAATCGCATTGTCAAGATAACATATTTTTGGCAGGCAATGCACCTTTCTACAACGACAATGCATTGTCAAGATGAAATGATTGTTTGGCAGGCAATGCACCCTTTCTACAACGACAATGCATATGTCAATGATGAATGATTGTTTTGGCAGGCAATGCCACCTTTCTACAACGACAATGCATTGTCAAGAAATGAAAATGATTGTTTGGCAGGCAATGCACTTTCTACAACGACAATGCATTGTCAAGATGAAATGATTGTTTGGCAGGCAATGCACCTTTCTACTATGACAATGCATTGTTCAAGATGAAATGCATTTTTTGGCCGGCCAATGCACCTTTCTACCATGACAATGCATTGTCAAGATGAAATGAATGTTAGTCAAATGAATCAGAGTCCTAAACTCAAGCAAAATCATCTTACAACTCAATTAATTTAGTAACTTGAATTTAACATATATATATTATTTTATGTTTACTCTCGTCAGCCTTACGCACCATTGGAAGCGAGTGATCCTGAATTACAGCTGACTCATAGATTTTGAAAGTCAGTCGATATGCTATTAATCGCAGCATTGTTTTATTATTATACACTTCTAAACATATTAAAGTTTTTAATATTTATAATGCGACTAAATTAACATGCTCTCGGTTGTCGTTAATCTAAATAAGGCAGGTTCTCGAACTACTACCGTTAACTATTAGTTTTTAAAGTTTGTGGTTAAATTTTTGTACAATGTTAATTCTTATATATTTTAAATAGAATGTATTTATTTTAAACTTAGATAATTAGTAGTTTTTTGTTATCCTATCATAACCACTTATTGGTAAAGATTATAACCATCGAAGGGCTACAATGACGCCTTAGTTCTTTAGGTAAGTATGGGCCCAGTACTATAACGGTAATTCTCCAACCGTCTTTAGCATATTTCCAGGACTGGTGAGCCACAACTCTAAACCCAAAAATATTAGCACCCCGAGTATAACTAAATAGAAAAGAACAATTAATGGAAGAGACTTGTATCAACACATAACTTCATGGAGAGACGATAGTACTGTGCGCAATCTCTACGCATTACAGAAATCGTTATAATAAATCAAAATGCAAAAGCTTTAAAAAAAGTTGAACTATGATACAAAAAACCAAACACAATAGATACTTATCACACTAATCATAATGGTATGATAACGTTTTTAAATAATAAAAACCATTAAGATGTTTAAGAAATTAAATGAAGTTAAGTTCTCAAATTAATCACAATTAAAGATAGTAGCAGGCATACCACTAAGTAGCATGGCTCTTAGTAGGAGGCAATGCCCTAGTAGCATGGCTCTTAGTAGGAGGCAATGCCCTAGAGCAGGCTCTTAGTAGAGGCAATGCCCTAGTAGCATGGCTCTTAGAGGAGGCCAATGGCCCTAGTAGCATAGCTTCTTGAAGTAGGAGGCAATGCACCTAGTAGCATAGTCTTAGCAGGACAATGCCCTAGTAGCAGCGTCTATAGGAGCAATGCCTAAAGTAGCATGGCCTTATAAGGAGGCATGCCCCTAGTAGCATAGCTTCTTAGTAGGAAGGCCAATGCCCTAGTAGACATGGCTCTTATATGTAGGAAATGAATTTGAACACTAAGGACATTTAAGGTCTTTAGATAGAGAAGGCACACGTCACGAGAATGAACAAATTGTTTAGGCATGCCTCTTAGTTAGTAACACGCAAGGCCTATGTACGGCATGCTTCTCGATTTGGCATGAACAGATAAGTCAAGGAATCTCCAAGAATGAACTCTAGTAGGAAGCATATATAGCCAACTAAGTGAGCTATTCAGCATCTTTAGTCCACAAGTGAGAGGCAATGCCGAAGCATATACGTTCTAAACAATAATAGCTTTCTTTTTAAGTGTTAGTGTAGCAGGCAAAGCCCCTAGTAGCAGAGCGAATTGTTACGAGAAAAGAAAGAGCAATGTCACCATCAGCCAATTGAATGCATAAGATCGTTTTTATGAGGGTCATAGGGGGGCGGGAAGCGCGAGTCTATGATGAGGTCTAGGTAGACTTTTATGCTATGGGGCAAAGAGCGAGAGTCCACCCTCTTTAATAATTAGACATTTAGGAGCTCTTAAAGTAGGGGTAGGTCAATGCCACTATATAGTAGTCTAAATGGCTCTTAGTAGGAGGCTAACTGCCTCTACGTAGTCCATAAGCTCGTTAGTGGTAAGGGCAATTACCTTTAGCATAGCTCTTAGTAGGAGGCAATGCCCTAGTTTTTATATAAAAGTCACCACTGTGCACTCTAGTAGAGGCTAAATGACCCAGTAGCATAGCTCTTAAGTAGGAGGCAATTGACACTATAGTCACTATGGAGCTCTAGTGAGCAATGCCCTAGTACATTGGCCTCTAGTAGGGGCAATGCCCTAGTAAGACAGTGCTCTTAGTGGAGGCAATGCCCTAGTAGCATACCTCTTATAGGAGGCAATGCCTATACTATAGTAGCATAGATTCTTAGTAGGAGGCAATTTGCTATACTAGTAGCATGGCTCTTAGTAGGAGGGCAATGCCCTATGTAACATAGACTCTTAGTAGGTAAGGCAATGCCTAGTAAGCAAATAAGCTTTAGTAGTAAAGGCTAAAGCCTACTACGAGTAGAAATAGCCCTCACCTTAGTAGGCACAAAGGAATCGAACAAGTAAGTCATTAAGCTCTTACGTAGGTCAAGGACATGGCCTAAGAGCATGGCTCTTAGTAGGTATATAAGGCAATGCCTCTAGTAGCATGGCTTACTTAGTAAGGTATAAGGCAATTGCCCTAGTAGCATGGCTCTTAGTAGGAGGCAATGCCTTAGAGTAGCTAATCGTGAGCACTTAGTATGAAGCAATGCCCTTAGTAGCATGGCTCTAGTAGGTAAGGCAATGCCCTTATAGTAGCATAGCTCTAGTAGGAGCAATGTCACTCATATAGTAGCATGGCTCTTAGTAGGATAGAGGCAGCGACCCTAGTAGCATAGCTTCTCAATCAGAGATGGCATAATGTACACTAGTAATAAGCATGGCTCTCTATAGGTAGGAGGCAATGCCCTAGTAGCATAGCTCTTATAGTAGGTAAGGCTAATGCCCTTGAGCATGCTCTATTAGTAGGCTAGCAATGCCTACTAGATTATGACAATGGCTCTTAGTACGGAGCAATTTTGGCCCCTCCCACCCCCCTACAGCTACACCATTAGATCTATATTAGGTAAAGGCAATGGCACAAGTAATATAACTATCAGTACAAAATATTATGAGGGAGGGACCTGGTTTATTCACTTGGATTTATTTCTGGATTAAAACCAAAATTAATATTATACAGCTTCTATTTTTCAATACACATAAAACAATAATCATCAATAAACTCCTGACTGGACTATTATTACTCATAGTAATATCAAAAGACAGGTACAATGGACCCACATACAAGGTCTATGTACCTTGGAAATTATTTCCTCCGGAATTAAAAAGAAAAAATGATCAAAAGACTCAGCAACTATGGACTCATAAGAGGTTAAAAAAGGATCATAATTAGACAAAAAACAACATTTTTAAATCATATTTTTATTTCTTGTCTTCCTTAATATTATGTTATATTATATATATATATATTTCCTTTTTTTATATATTTATAGTGAAAAAATCATCCTTAAGGACTAAGATAATACACCAAAATAAAAATATACAGTGTTTACAAACCTTTCATTTCAAAATGGTTTTACAATAGGAAAAAGGAAATCTACTTATTTAGAAAATGGAACGGAACTTTTTCTATATTTAATACAATCATTTTATTTATAATATTAAATGTTGCCAACTAAGAACAAAATAAAAAAATTAAGATTGAAAATCTATATTTAATAGAACAGTATGGCAACGAAAATTGATAAAGTAAGGGACGTATTCATTTTAACAATAATTACAAAAGGTATTCATACAATTTATATAAAATTTTATTTAGCTATGAAATATTATAATGAGCTCCTTCCTAAATGTAAAAGATATTTCCCTAAAACCTTCTCTTTATATATAAATTCTAAATTATATTATATATACAGGGTTACAAAATAAAACTCCCTTCCCGAAAGGAGTGGAACACAGCTAATTTCCAACAAAAACTTCATATAAACTATAGTCCGTTTCAACCGTCCTCCACAAGGTCAAATTTTATGATTTTAAAAAAACGCGTTGACTTACTTTATAAAATGACCAATTGTGGCTAAACATAACTGGCTAGCTTCAAAATATTGGTTCGTTAAAAGCTGAGAAAATTTGCTATAAGACCACTCACTTGTATTTTCAAAAACAATTTACACATAACAGCCAAAAATTTGCATGAAAATCAAAAATTAGTAAAATTTATGAATTTCCAAAAATTTGAAGTTACTTTGATGAGAAACTAGCAAACTGAGAACTCTGGTTTCAGGAAAACTACCTTGTTTACTCCTTTTTAAGTCAATACCCATACATTATACGTTGATACGGTGATTTTTTCAAAAAGCAAAATAGGCTCAAAAACACGCTAAAAATGACTCTTACAGAAGTGATTTCTGTATAATACCAAGAGCCAGACGCAAAAAAACGTGACCGTCTAGCCCCAAAGGTTTAACCCACTAGATCGACTTACTGGCCCTGATAATGAATCAGGTGGTCTACCGTTCAGATAAGGGAATTTTAGCCCCGGGGCCTCTTTAAAATCCGAAAAATGCCCCAAATTCTGTTTTCGCCAATAATGGTTTCCTATTGATTTTATCTAAAAAGTTAGAGTGTTTTAAAGTTTATTAAATTGTGATAAATCCATTTTTTAACCATCAAAAATCGTCCAGTAAACCCGAGATACAAATGTTGAAAGAAACCGAAAAAACATCTAAAAAGCATACATTTGTCCAAATAGAAAAAAAAAATCAATAGGAACACCGTTATTGGCGAAAACAGAATTTGGGTCATTTTTCGGATTTTAAAGAGGCCCCGGGCTAAAATTCCCTTATCTGAAACGGTAACACCTGATTCATTATCAGGGACCAGAATAAGTCGATCTAGTGGGTAAACCTTTGGGCTAGACGGTCACGTTTTTTGCGTCTGGCTCTTGGACTATTATACAAATCACTTCTGTAAGAGTCATTTTAGCGTTTTTTGAGCCTATGCTTTTTCTGAAAAAATCCACCGTATCAACGTATAAATGATGTATTGACTTAAAAAGGAGTAAACAAGGTAGTTTTCCTGAAACCAAGAGGTTCTCAAGTTTGCTAGTTTCTCATCAAAGTAACTTCAAAATTTTTGGAAAAAATAAAATTTACTAATTTTGATTTCATGCAAATTTTTGGCTGTTATGTTAAAATTGTTTTTGAAAATACAAGTGAGTGGTCTTATAGCAAATTTTCTCAGCTTTCCAACGAAACCAATATTTTGAAGCTAGCAGTTATAGTTTAGCCACAATTGGTCATTTATGAAGTAAGTCAACGCGTTTTAAATCATAAAATTTGGACCTTGTGGGAGAATGTTGAAAATCGGACTATAGTTAATATGAAGTTTTTTGTTGAAATTAGCTGTAGTACCACCTCCTTTCGGGAAGGGAGTTTTATTTTGTACACCCTGAATAAATATATAATATATATAATATATATAATATATATATATATATATATATAAATATAACATACATACATACAACATACAACATACATACATACATACAACATACATACATACATACATACATACATACATACATACATACATATACAATATAATATATAATATATAATATATATAATATATATAAATATATATTATATATATATATATAAATATAATATATATATTATATTAAATTTGTAAATTGAAGTAATTTCTACATTTTGTACATTATTTCATATTATTACTTATCAAAATTTTTTTAGAAAAAAAAAATTGTTTTATAAATGTTTTTAAAAACAATTTTGTTTGGGTTTGACAAAGAAAACAGTTGCTTTTCTAGTCAAACCTTGTAATGATCTTCAAATAATTGTCTGAACTAAAACAGTAATCAAGCCATAAGAAATCAACACAGTGTTAATAGTGCTATGTATGAAATAAAACAGATCGCATATACTCGTATCTATAATAGCATAAAAAACTAAGGATAAGAATACCAATTGCAACTGTATAAAACACCCCTGTACTGCATCTCTGTACCTAAAGCCTATACAAAGGCATAGGCTTAAGAAATCGAGTGGGAACTAGTGTTTTAGGAAAAAGCTTTTTAACCACCTGCCTGAGGAAATTAAAAATCTGAATTTGAAATATTTCAGTTAAGTAGTAAAAAAATTATTATTAAAAGAAGTTTATAACGCAAAAGAATATTTAAATTCAAGTTTTAAATATTAGTTTTTGACAAACTATTGTAACTTCAGTTACTTGTTAGTCGTTTCATCCTACTTTCTTATTGACAATAGCTTAGGTATAGCTTGAGCATGCATGTATCGACATAACTTAGGTTATAGCTAAGCTTGTGTCATCGGCATAGCTTAGGTTATAGCTAAGCTTTGTTATGGCATAGCTTATATAGCTAAATGGGGACATAAATTAGCTATTTATAGGACAAAAATTCACCATATGCAATATACAACTTAACTCACATTTGTAAAGCATAAAATTAAAGCTAACAATATGACATGGAACTGTATAAAGAAACACTAGAAATTGAGACTTTTCCACATAACGCGAATATGAAACATTATCTTCTATAGCTAAATGATGAAATACATAGACAGATATATTGTAAAGAGAGGGCCAATCATCTGTTACTTTGTATCTTTTTTGAGTCCTCCTATGACTTTATCCTAAGGTTTTCTTTTGAAACAATTATTGACAAAAATGAAATTAATTGAAAATCGCTAAAACAAGGTAGACAACATTAATTATTAAAATATGTCAATAAGTAGCTCAGAGAAGTTGCTCTTTAAGATAACAGATCTAAAGAATACCAAAAAATATATAGAGGACAGAATAAAAAGTAACTTCTTTTTCACTGTTGATTATAAAAATTAAATGAATTATACAGACACAGAAAACTTACTATGGCACAATTAAACAAAAATTAATATAAGTTAAAATTTAAATTGATGAAGTTAATAAATAAAATTCATACAGAATAAAATTTCAAATAATTTTTATTTACACCAAACAATAAAGTCAAATAAGATTAAAAAAAGCATAAATTTACAAAACTTCATACTTACAATTATTTCTTAATTCCCAATTATTTTTAGTGACTTTTATAAATCCCATAATATAATTTACAATTTGTTTGGACTTTTGATTAAATCAAATTTACATATTAATTGTTTATTTCTTACACTATCGTAATATTTACAAAAAGGAATACTTCAATCTATAAGGGGCAGTGTTACCACTCGTATAGTTCTAACAGAGTTAGCTATGTAAGGACTGAGCCCACAGGGTCATGTAGCGTCACGTAGAAAACTAAACAATTATAATAAAAAAAAAACATCTCAAAGCACATAAATAAACTGATAAACAAAATGTGGTCCAAAATTAAATTAATTAATAGTTACATACCAAATCAGGTATGTCACAAAATAAATATTAAGCAATGATTATATTGAGAAGTGGAGTTTTCAGAGGTTCAAAACACTCTCTCCAAAACAATTATGAATTAGCAACAAACTGGATTTCAATCTACAGTCTATCGTTTAGTTTAAAAATCTTGACAGGTCAGTTTAGACACTACTGTCTAAATAAAAAAAAACCCTGCAAGAAGGAGCGGGAAAAAACTATGTAAACAAATAAGGTTATTTTACCCGTATTTTTCTTGGCAATGTTTTTTTACATTTCTTTTGTTTTTCTTACATAGTTTTATTTTAAAATATCATTTTAAGATTAATTTGAAAGTAGTTTTCAAACGATGTAATCAAAAGAAGAACACAAACAAAGTGAACGATTGCCGGGAAGAAGGTTTTTTCCCTACAGCGGTTGGGTAGGGATTTTTTTTCTCTTTTAAGTGAGAGGTTGGCAGCGACTTCTCTGATTTCAATCCCCAAATACTTATGACCTTGGGATTTTTTAAACTAAACGATAGACTGTAAGAGATCATCATTGCCAGCATATGCATTTATTAGGTATACATTACCAGCATGTACATTGTACAGTGCATCTTACACATTAGAAATAATTAGAAGAGTATTTTTAAGATCAGAGTTCACACGCATAATAACTAGAAACAAAGAGAAACTAAATTTTGTAGAGTGTCAAAAACCCAAAATGTTGTAAATTATTGGTCTATTAAATTTTAAAAAATTACCAAGCCATATGCTTTACAAAATGAAAAACAATTCAAAGAAGTATAGCCTATTATTAAAGAAAAGCATGCTACTCCTTCCAGGAGTTTTTAGAGTTAAAATTTAATATTTTTTTTCTTAGACGATAGTTTATATCCCTTTTGGGTTTGACAAAAATTTCTATCTATATTAGTACCAAATAAAACATAGTTGACACAATATCATTGTGTGAGAGACACCTAGGAAATGTAACAAGCAAAATGCAATACTACATCTGGTAACTGTTACATCAATTTGTCCCAAGTGTCAAGAGGAAGAAGACTCTGCTTTTCACTTTCTAGGAGAGTGTGAGGTATATGGTTGGTTAAGATTTCAAATTTTTGGATCTGAAACCCTCCATGAGGAAGATCTTAGGATTCTACCATGGGGAGATGTTTCTATTTTTGCAAAAAAGATCAGGATGATTCACCACCGATATGAACCACTGTTGTCTAGGGTGGCTACCTGGCACGGGGTTGGCAAAAAGGGCCCGACGTGGCCCTTTGTCTGGCTTAATGCCTCCCCACCCTTGTTAATACACTACATCAACTCTCACACAATTATTTTGTGTCAACTATTCAAAACTCAATAGTATCAAAAAATTGATAAATAAGAGACAGTTTTGAGTAAATGAAAGCCTTCCTAACAAGCAAACCAGGTTTTAAACTGCTCGCTCATGAATATTCTTCATGAGGATTATTTTGCATCATTACTTGAATGATCTGTTCTATCTATTCCCTCTAACAGATAGCACTAATAGCTCTTTATTTAATTTATTGAACAAATCTAATTTTGATTTGCAACCTTTCAAAGTATTTTCTGTATCAATTTCCGTAAATCCATTAAATTATTTTAACCAAACTTCAAATTTCTGTAAAGTTCTGTATTGTTAGACCAACCTCACTGGTTCCCACTATATCATATGTTATGTATGTATCGACCAAATATATAAATTTCATAATAACATTCATAAAAATAAAATGAAGTTTAATGAATTGTATGGTCTTTAACAACATATAAACATTTTTTCCCCCAATGAGGTTGTAAACAAAGCAAAAATTAAAAATAGGTTTCCTACAAAAACCCAGAAGCTCTTGATTGTCACTGAACTCTTGGTGTATTTTCCAAAGTGGTTTGGTAGCACCAGGTGGCAATCAAATATTTTAGAAACCACAACCTTGCTGAGATGGGCTTTGATCCCAAGTCTCTGAGCTTTTCTCTTCTTTCAGCGAATTCCTTTGGGAAAAAATTCGCTAATAGGATAGGCGTCATGGCGGAATTCGAACCTTGGACCACGTTTTTTTATTTTAACAGTTTAGTCATATTGGTATATTATTTTATTTCTTATTGCAATTAACTCATTATTCTTTTTAGTGGTAAGATATTTGTAAGGAATGAGAAAGGTGTATAAATTTTAATCTATGTTGTTTTTGTTTTCTCAGGTTAACCCAGATAACAAAAAAAATATTTCACATGAAAAAAAAGTATGCCTTTTTTTTGCATTTAAAAAAAAAAGATTTGGGGCAAAAAGTTACTGCCTCACTTAGGTTATATAGTTGGTAGGTTTATTTCAAATTGCAAGGTCAATGCTAAAACTAACAAATACCCAAAGTCTAGTGTTATAGTTAGTCAACATTAGACAACTACAGACATTGAATCCAATTTTAACAAGAATATGGCATTGAGTACAACATATAGGCATGAATATAGGATTAGTACAACAAAAGGTCTATTGATTCCTTCTTCTATTACAAACAGTAAATATTAATAAAAGAATCATTATTTCCTCAAATTCAACGTAATAATTTCATATTTGAATGAAACGTAATAATTAAAATCAATTGGAACACTTAAACTTTTTTCAAGTGCCGTCATAATCATTAAATTTAGGATATTTAAATAAAAAATATATTTAGAAAACAGACATCTTCCTTGTTGCATGCTAATAAATAAACAAACAGCTTTTAAGCACTCAATTATATATTTGTGTGCCACCACTAAATGATAAATAAAATGGTTCACCTTTGGCAATTGCACACAGGTAATACAATCACAGTGTTAATTATATAATCTGCAATATATATATATATATATATATATATATATATATATATATATATATATATATTATATATATATAATAATCAATATCATATTTTGTGTGAAAAACACGAATACTGGAATAAATTGTATGTGAATTAAATATGTGTAGCACCATAACTTGCTTACTAACTAAGGCTTCTCTTTCTAATGCTTAGCAATTCCACATTGTTTTATTTACTATTATAAAAACATTTCTACATTTCACTTCTCATCTCGCTATAGAGCTTTTATGACTTAGAACCCAAATTTGAAAAGCTTACAAAATAAGAGCTGCTGTGTTTTAAGGCAAAAAAACCTCTTTTACTGCACCCAAAAACATAGATGCATAAGAAGCAAATCATAAAATGTAAATAATTTAAGAATACATTTATAAAAATAAAATAGCACCAAAAATTAATGTCAAATTAAACCTATTAAAAATAGCACCAATAAAAGACAATAAAATTATAATAGTACTATGAAATTAAATTAATAAAAAGTTTTCACAAACAATTTAATAAAGGGTAATTTTAATTTACTTAGAGGCTCGCGGTGAGCTGTCAGAACAAATTATGAGGGATATGTACACAAACTTTTTATTGACTCAGTTTTCTCAAATTTTACCAGAAAACGATGCTTAGAGGGTAGTTGGACATAAAATTTAAACCTGTCCAGCTTGTGTATGATATTGAAGCAGGTACAAGTACAAGTTTGTTTACATCTGTCAAATTCCAAACTAAATTACAGTCTATCGTTTAGTTTAAAAATCTTGACAGGTCAGTTTAGGCACCACTGATTCTTAAGAAAAAATCCCTGCAAGAAGGGAAGCGGGAAAAAACTATGTAAACAAATTAGGTTATTTTACCCGTATTTTCTTAGCGATGTTTTTTTTACATTCTTTTGTGTAGTTTTAATTTGAAATATCATTTAAGATTTATTTGGAAAGTAGTTTTCAAAAGATGTAAAACAAAAGAAGAACCACAAACAAAGTGAACGATTGCGGGAAGAAGGTTTTTTCCCTACAGAGGTTATTGTGGTAGGGATTTTTTTTCTCTTTTTAAGTGAGAGGTTGGCAGCGGCTTCTCTGATTGGTCAATCCCCAAAATACTTATGACCTTGGGGATTTTTAAACTAAACGATAGACTGTAAGTGTTCTAACAATCTGCTGACTAAGGCAATTAATTACAAAGCGGGACATACTTTGTAATTAATTCCCCTCTTTACCTCTCTGGCCAGCCTCTAATATGGAAAACAATATTAATATTAAGTATGGGTAGGTTATATTTAAAACAACTAAGAATATATGTACTAAAAACCTTGACATATTTATTTTGTCATTGATATTAAATCCATACAATGAATAAATTAAAATAAATGAAGTTAATAATACATTTTTATGAAATAAATAAATGTGTAAAAATACATAAAATACATTTATGTATGAAAAAAAACTCAGAAAGTGTTAGTAGACTGTTTAATTAAACCCCAAATTTGTAATCATTCTATCTGTTATTAAAGTTTGTTGTATGAAATGCCGCAACAGTTAATGGATAATAAACATTTCTATATAAATAATATATATATATATATATATATATATATATATAAATATATATATATTATATATATATATTCTGCTGGGCAACCATAGCAACAGTACAAACGCTATATTACTACCTCCAGATAGTGCAGACTTATGCCACCTCCACCGTGAGTCCCTCACAAAACACGTTTTGTGAATAAAAAATGAAAAATAAAAAAATTAACATTTTATTAATACATTTCATATTCCTTATCAAGTAATCCAAAATTGATGTATTAATTCAATTTATTATAATTATTATTTATGTTCTGATTAAATACTATTTTTTAATGTTCAATAAATCTAAGAATAAAAATTATTTATAAATATTTACAGCAATTTTCCCAAAACAAGCCCATTTACAAATGATTATTTTGTAAATTTAATTATTTGTTAAGTATTTTTAAAAATATTACACTTTAATTTACATTTCTAGTTCTAGCCAAGTACATTTTATTTCAGTATTATCATTTCATTACGATGAAATGAGTTCAAAATTTAAGTAAAATTACTTAAAAGTTTTTTCCTTTCATTCTAAGATACAAAATGAAAAGAAAATTTGTAAAAATTAAAATCAAGTAACTTGTTAAACTAGAAATTATAAGTATTATTTACAATGATTTCATTTAGAAAACAATCATAAAGTTTGTCAATATATATATTAATAATTTCAATTATAAGGCATTAAATACCTCACTGTTACTTAAAAAAAATAATAATAAAATAAAATTCAAAAAATTAAAGAAATTCTTAATTATTAACAGGTTTTTTTAAAAAAATATTTGAAATCTTCTTGAAACCAAGAGATCACATCTTTTCTATTTATAAGAAGAAAGCGTAAAAAACGGTTTTTACCAGGATGCAGGTAACCCTTGCAACTAAATTTATAATAGCCAAGTAAAACAGGAGTACTCAACAAAAGTATTATTAATAAACAAAGAACTTTTGAGCACAAAAAGCTAAAAATAAAATAAAAACTAATCTTAAAGAAATAGCAAAGATGCAAATGTAGAATTTGTCACAAAAATACTTGTTGCATTCTTGTGGAAACGACTTGGAAAAATTCACTCTTAAATTTTTCCCCTACATAAATGTTTATAATTTTAGTCACAACACCCATTATATGGATAAAATATATTTTTCACTCTGGATAACTTCGGATGGGGGGATGGGAGGGGAAGTGTATAAACAAAGAACCAACATCTTCATCTAACAAGTGATCCTTTGCATCGTCAAACAAATGTTATAAAGATTCAGAAAGTTTTAAATGTTGACGAGAGAAGAGTTCAGTTCACTCTACCGTCTAGTAGATTGATCTTGTGTCTGGTGTTCAGGAGAAGGTTCACCAGGGTTATCCGGTGCAGGAGCTGGTGGACTCCTCGGTGAATTATGACTATGCTCGTATTCCATCACCTACACAAAGTAATATTAATTTAGTAACGCCCAAACAAAAGATCATAAAACATTTTGTAATGTAAGTATTTGAATTTCAACTAAACTTAGCATTATTCCTCAAAATAATACTGGTATAGAAAGAGATGTTGGCTGAACTTCGGTATACGGTGCACCCTGTTATCAATACTATATATCAATATATTTTTAGTTTAGAGATGTGACGTAGGAATAATCGATATCTGCCTTTTCTTTTACGTTTATGAACATTAAATGTTTTAATGTTCATACAAAAAATATTATTTTTTTAAATGTTTTTTTGTTGTTTGTGTTTTTTTTATTTGTTGTAAAATGGTTTATAACTATTTTCATATTTTTTTTATGTTTTTATAATGTTTTAACTATGTTTTCATAAGAATAATCGATGATACACCACATCTAATTTTATGTTACGCGTATTTTTTACGTATTTTTGTGTTTGTTATTTTCAGGTTTTTTATTATATTTTTAATATAATTTGTTAATGTTTTCATTTATTTGTTGTATGGTTTTTTTTTAATGTTTTAATTATAATTAATAATTTAACGACGCTGCTTATCTTTTAAGTGCTCAGTTCTCGTTTACGTGTCACGTAAATAAAAATATATCGATATATAGTATTGATAACAGGGTGCACCGTATACCGAATATTTACCGAGATGTTGATTAGATCCCTGCCTACCTAATATATGTAATTACTATGTTTCTATGAGTTTTTACCCTTAAAACGCTTCAATAATTTCAACCAAACTTTAAAACTTTATGACTGAAATTATTGATTTTTCTTATTTATTTCAAGCCGAAAGTAGTATAATTGTTAAGTTTAACTTTATATTACCATCATAATAAATGTAATATAAATATTGTTTTAAAAGTAATTTTAACATTAATTAGTACAATACTGTTTCTAAAAGGAGAGACCACAACATGGCTTCTAGTTTGCTAGGTGGGTTAGAACCAAAACTGCATGGACAGAGATTCCTCTATAATGATATTATTCAGGCATTATCTAAAATTGGTCCACATAACAATAGAATACTAAATTAAGAAGTGATAGATAGAAATATAATTAAAATCTAAGAGAAATATAAACATTATGCAGTCATTTGATTAAAGCAAAAAAGCACAATATAGAATAAAGGAGAGGCTAGCTGCCGTGACTTGCATTTCCTTAAATAAGAAGATAATAAATAGAAGAGTTGAAGTGATGAAGCCATGTCTTACCTAAGATACCTAGCTAAGCATACACGTCATATTGTTAGCTAGCTACATGTATTCAACACAGATTCCTAGTTTGAAATATAATTAGTTACCTCCTGGTATATAAGTTCTTTCCATTGCTCCACTGTGTGCTCTCTCTCGTCCACACTGTGGTCGTAAGGTCCTGGAGCAGGCTAAACAGATAAATTACAATCTCAGTAAAAGCCAACGGAGCAATGCAGTTGTGCATAACTCAACATAATCCAAGCGGAAGCTCCCACCCCCTCACCCCACTTCCATCATCCAAACAACTTCATAAGCACAATTGTCTGATGACACTTTGCTCTTGAGCTATATTTGTTGTATTTGAACCAAATGACAAGCATCTCAGTCAGTAGAAAGCTCTGTGATATTTCTTTACAATTAAATGTGACAGTATAATCTACATAAAAAGTTCTTAATAATCTTTGACATAAGAATCCAGAAGAAGCAATTTTTGTAAACAATTTAAACTAGAGCTGTACATTTTAGGTTATAATTCATATTTTTCCTAATTAATGGCCAATGGTTGACCATTTAAAAAAACAACAAAATATGATAATAAACTGCGTAGGCTTCCGTGGTTATTTCATGAATATTTAGGTCTTCCGGTGGTGACCGCGTCAATGTAGATGAAGAATCCGACGTTTCGCTTCCACTGTGGGAGGTATCTTCTGGGATTTAGGACATCATGGAGAGTTCAGTTTTGTAGAGCATTGTGTTTCTATCCATGATGCTATGTCCCTGAAGATGCCTCACACAGTGGAAGAGAAACGTAGGATTCTTCACCTACTTTGACGCGGTCACCACCGGAAGACCTAAATCTTCAAATCAAAATATGGGCAAATTAATTGAGATGTTTATCAACAAAATGACACACACACAAAACATCAACAAATTGATGATTCATCAACATAGTGCTACATTAACTTACAGCATTGACTTCTCCTTCGTCATACCAGACATTAATATAAGGATGTAGAAGAGCATCGTCCACAGAAATCCTTTTCTCTGGGTCTATAACCAGCATCCGACTCAGCAAGTCTCGGGCCTGGCTTGCTGCAACACACATACAACAACAATCTCTACAGGGAAAATTCAACAAAATAACTAATCCGTTAATGATGTCTCATATTTTCAATCTGAAATTTCACCAATTCAAGAATTATATAATCTATTAAATAGCTGAAAAGATGTTGGCAATACTTGCTGATTTATCCAAGGCTATTGATTTTATTGATGATCTAGTACTGCTGAAGAAACTGAACAGATTAGGTATAAGGGGTACAGTATGAACTAATAAAATTTTATCTTGAAAATAGGACTCAGCTTGTTGTAATTAAAAATGATGTCTGAGAAATGAAGTTTGAAGCTAAAAGATTGGTTAGAGGAGTACCACAATGGTTTATGTTTGGACCTTTGTTGTTCCTTGTATATATTAATGATTTACAAGGCCATTAAGTCTAATAAAATTATTCTACGCTGAGGTCGTTAAGGCGTTAGTCTTACACTGACCTTTGACACCCACGGAGGTCTAAGGTTCGCATCCAGATTACGCTCTCAGTTTATAGAAGATTAAACTTTCGCCAACATTAGAATACACTTTGAGCGTAACGGTTGCTACTACCACCCGAGGTGGTTCCCGCGGGGTTAGGAAGAAGTTTATTTTTATTGAATTTTGTGTAGTTTAAGAAATTTTTATTTTGTTAACAAGTTTACCTGTAACTTAAACAAATAAAAGTCTTTATCTTTAATATGTGTTTTTGTGATGGCTCCAGCACAGAACTAGTAATATTTTAAAGATAGCCCTCCTATACCATACATAAGGCGCGGTCGAATATCCACGGCCTTCTAGAACATTGGATCACAACAAACTTTTTATAACTTTTTTTTCAAAATTTTCAGTAATTAGCCGGATTTGTGATAAATGAAGCCTATTTCCGTAATCTGCACGCTCTTTTGGTTAATCTCAAAGAGTATTTACATTCACTCAACGATTTATTTTTAATCTAACTTGGTACATACATAACTACTGTTAGACGTCAATTTTTGTGTTATATTTTGACATGTCATATTTTGTTGACATTGACGTCTAACAGTAGTTATGTACGTACCAAGTTATTAAAAATAAATCATTGAGTGAATGTAAATACTCTTTGAGATAATCAAAAGAGCGTGCAGATTACGGAAATAGGCTTCATTTATCACAAATCCGGCTAATTACTGAAAATTTTGAAAAAAAAAATGATAAAAAAGTTTGTTGGTGATCCAATGTGGATATTCGACCGCGCCTTATAAGTATAGTCTGGGGTTTGATCCTTAAAATCTCCCCCCACAATTCCGACATAATTTTACATGAATAAATAAGAAAGTTACCTTTAAGTTTATTATGTTCAGAAGAGTCAGACGGGAAAAGGACATCAGGGAAGAGTCTATCAAAAGAATAACCAGGGTATCTGGGCCTGTTCTCCACGTAGTTCCTGACAGTGGGTTGCAAGCGCATCATAAACTCTGGATTAGGTGTTCCTAATTGCTCTAAACAACCAAGTCATACAAATTTAGACTCATTTTTTAGAGACTTCTATTAAATTATTAGAAACATCATTATGGTAGCAGAAAACTCAATACCTACATTAATAATTCACCTGATTTGATTGCATCTAGTCGCAGTGAAAATATATTATTTTAATAATCTTTTATTTTTCAATATTTACAATTTTTTTTTACAAATATTAAACTATTTACACAACAGAAGTTATCAAAACAATAAAAATATCTTAATAAAATTGAAAAATCCCACAACCCTAGGATTTAGTGTGGGGAAACAATTATATTAATTACAATTTGGAAAACTTAGTAGAAAAAGTTAATTATTATAATGGTATAATTATATATTATAATGTATTATTAATATTATATTATTATAATGTATTATAATATTATTATAATGTATATATACATTATATTTATTGTCATTACATTAAGTTTATTTAGTTGTTTTTATAGTATTTTAATTATTATCCAAAGTTATTTATTAAAGTCAAATTTAAAAGTTATTTAAATCAGTTCAGAAGCCAAAACAATAAATGCTGTATAAATACAAGTTATCTGCCATATTTTATAGCAAGTTATAGCTAATACATTACTGGGTCCAGTATTTCATGTTGTAACATAAAACCATAGAAATCATTGCTCTAGACTACTGAAAATGATCTAAACCCCTTAGTAACTTAAATAATTAAATTTCCCATTTTTGTTACTACCTTTATTATCTTATTCAAATTCAAAAACTTCCTTTCGTGCTTTTATATATTTATTATATATATTTTTTATATATTTTTTTTGAAAAGAAAGAGAGAAAGAAAAATGACTTTATTTACAAAATAGAACAAAATAATACTTAAAACTCAGAAGTCAACTCCAGGGTCCGTGGGTTGGACCGTCAGGAGCAATACTATTTGTAATTATTATATAATTACAAAAATACAATTATAACCTATATGTACATATAAAAAAACCTAATTTAAAGCAATCTCACAAGCCATAGTGTGCAGGGGACACAAAGTTGAAATATTTCTTAAAAAACAAATAATCTTAAAAAAACATCTGACATGTTATCCAGTGAGCAAATATCAGATATGCTGCATAAAATGTTACACAGTGTGTGAACATCTGAGATGTTACACTGTGACATTATCACACTAAGGGTTGGTTAGATCGCCACTTGCCTAAAGGGTGGGGCTGTCGCCACGCCTTCAGTGGCGCTTTTCCACCTCCTAGCTCCCAGTCTATGATCGGCTTCCGACCCCTCACTCCAATTTCCCGATTTATAATTGATTCTTGTTGAAGTCCCCTTAATTAATCTTAAATAGGTAGTTGGGCCCCAATAAATTCACCCCCTTAAATTCAAGCTCATCAAAGCTGGCTATTACCGCCTATGTGAATCTCAACCTCTGGTTTAAGGTTTGCTCCACACACTACTCAGTCTGGCCACTACACAAATGTTAAACTCACCTATAATTTTATTCCACTGATCTATATGATCAGTACCTGGGAACAGCACTCCACCTCTGATCATTTCCCCCATAATGCATCCAACAGACCAAATATCTACATTCTCCTTATACCCCATACCTAGAATCACCTGAACAAAGTACAATACAAACTCATTATTAATTCTTGTCAATGCCTCCATAATACACGAAATAGTTTCATTATATGTTATGTATACAATTGATGAGTAAAATTAATTGGGCATAATCCATAGTCAATGTTATTTACAATTACAAATGTTAATGTTTTTTATGTTATTTACTAATTTCTTAATTTGCTTTTAATTAGTTTATAGTGGTAAACTTCTTTTCATTATTATTAAACTTTCATATTAAACTTAATTTTTTATTATAAATAAAATAAATTAGAAATAAAATTAAATAAAAATCTTTGATTAAATAAAAAAAATAAACTAATCTATTAAATTAAATTAATATTAAAATTAATTATTTAAATAAAATATAATAAATATTCTAAATTATATAAAAAATTATACAACATAGATGATAAAAATAGAAATTATAAGGTATATATATTGAAATATCGAATAATATCAGTCTTCAGCTTCAAGCTGTACAGCTTCTTGAAGACTGCGAAAAATTATATAAGTAAATATAAAGCAAATAAAATAAGCATGAGTGTAAATAAAATAAAACACATACACACACGTACATATAAACACATCATGTTACATATGTAACATGACGTATAATTATTGCCAAATTGTAAGAAATACTGTGTAAGAATTAAATAAAGATAAAGATTAACAGAGTTAACAGTAAATGACACTGACAATAGTTTACGACCAACTAATTTGACTCACAATTCACCAATGTCACAAAGTTTCACTTCTAATAATAGACTTAACTTGTATAAATTAACTTTATCTAAACATGAATATGCTACGTGTAAGTAGTGAAATGTAGTTTATTTCATCTAATGAAATTTAGTCTCTTTCGTGCCCTTAACTGACCCTAAATACAAATTCATTTTTTCTGTGGTGTCTATTGTGTATTTATTTATCAGACATGCAGCGAAGTGATCAATGTTTATACGTGCCATCACCTGGCACACACTTCTAAAAAAGTGCCAAAACTAATGAAAAATGGTAAAACTGACAAAAATGTTGGTAGACCTGAATCAAGTAATCTACCCTTTTTTAGTCACTTTGATCAGCTAAGCCACCTCGATATTAAGACATACCCACGTCTAACTCTGCCCACTGACCAGAATTGACGTGTTGGAAACACCTTTTGATCGATCGATCTGGTTGGTTAAGACTTGTCAACATACCTTCAGATAAATCTATGACTTTTAAGAGGTCTGTGTATCTAATCCTGCCTTAAAATCCCCATGTCTGAAAGCTTACCTCTCAGGGTATTTTCAATAGAAAAAAAAAATGTTTTACAATTCTCTAGATCTTCTAGAACATAATTGTTTCTATAAAATATTTACAGAGACTAAACGACATAGCACACTGTAATATAAATAAACAACACAATTAAAATAGCAAAAAATGAAAGCTAGTTGACTGTTGATGAATAACTTACTTCAGGAGCCCTGTAGTAGCGCGTGACAACATAGGGCGTCATCATGAATGTAGTGCCAGCTGTCCTTGCTAATCCAAAGTCTAATATCTTTAGAGTACAGTCTGATTTCACTACAATGTTGCTGGGCTTCAAATCCTAAATAAAAATGAAATACAATCACCAAACATGCAAAATATATTTCTCATTTTACTTTTACTTTTAAAACTTTTTTGAAAAATTAAATCTACAGTCTATGGTTTAGTTTAAAAATCCAAGGTCATAGTATTTGGGATTGACCAATCAGAGAAGCCGCTGCCAACCTCTCACTTAAAAAGGAAAAAAATCCCTACCACCAATAACAGCTGTAGGCGAAAACTCTTCCCGGCAATATTCGCTTTGTTGTGGTTTTTTTTGATTACATCGTTTTGAAAACTACTTTTCAAATTAATCTTAAAATGATATTTCAAATTAAAACTACACAAAAGAAATGTAAAAACATCGCCAGAAAATATGGGTAAAATACCTGATTTGTTATATTTTTTCCGCTCCCTTCTTGCAGGGATTTTTTTTCTTAAGAATCAGTGGTGCTAAACTGACCTGTCAAGATTTTGAAACTAAACGATAACTGGAATTTGAACAGATGTAAACAAACTTGTACTTGTACCCTGCTTCTATATCATACACAAGCTGGACAGGTTTTAATTTTATGTCAACTACCCTCTAAGCATCTTTTCTGGTAAAATTTGAAGAAAACTGAGTCAAATAAAAAGTTTGATGTACATATCCGCCTCATATTTGTTCTGACAACTCACCGCGAGCCTCTAAGTAAATTAAAATTACCTTTTTAAATGTTGTGAAACTTTTTAAATTTAATTTCAATATTTGACTAAAATTAATTGTCTTTTATCTGCGTGTAATTTTAAATAGGTTTAATTTGACATTAATTTTTGGTGTCATTTATTTTTAAAATGTACTGTTAAACTATTTACATTTTATGATTGCTCTTTGAAAACTACTTCAAATTATCTTAAAAAAATGATATTTTAAAAATTAAACTATAAAGAAGAAATGTAAAAACATCGCCAAGAAAATACGGGTAAAATAACCTATTTGTTTACATAGTTTTTCCCCACTTCCCTTCTTGCAGGGATATTTTTTCCTTTAGAAACAGTGGTGTCTAAACTCACCTGTCAAGAATTTTTAAACAAATGATAGACTGTAGTGCTAGTTTGAAGTGTTCTGTGTTATGATGAGTTTTAACCGCATCTGTGGGGCACTGTTCTCAAAACATGAATCCTAGAAGATTTCAACCACATCTGTGGCTGAACAGTCTGACTTCTTATTTAATGTTTTAAACAGGGATTTTTTATAAATTATAAAAACAAATTTGGTACAGAATACAACAAAACAAATTTGTAACACTAGAATCCATACCAGTTATACTAGTAGTAGTATAGTAGTAATAATGGGGGAGTGGTAGTAACTAAGGCAAGTAGCCGCGTTGTAGGGCCGTTTTTGCCAGCTCCCTAAGAAGTGTTCTACTCCTTTAATTTCAAGTGTAGGTATATTTCATCTAATCTAGACAGAAGAGCCGTAAATTTCTTGGTTCCTCTCATGCTTTATCAATCAATCATATATATTTTCACTGACTCTTATAGTCTAGTGAAAATGGGAACAACACGTGCCCTCACTGTTAAACCAAACCTCCACACACTTTAAACTACAAAGGCAAGAAACAGTATAGTATTATAATGAATCTACAATGAGGGTCCTAATTTTGCCTATACCCAGTTTCCATTTAGGATAAGGAAACATTAATGAGTACCTGACATGCACAGGCTCGAGACCACCGGCTTTACGTCCTTCTGAAGACGGACAGAATTGTATTCTCTCACAAAATTCCCAGGGCATGTGGGATTGAACACATGACTAAAAAAACTCTAGTTAAAGTCCTCATCTATGTATTGTGGCCTTAACACTACCACAGGTGACTCTACTTATGTGAATCATATCTGTAAACTACATAACTAGAATCCATATCTGGTATACTAGAATCCATATCTTATATCCATACTAAATAAAAATCCAAATCTGTATACAGAATCCATATCTGTATACTAGAATCATATCTGTNGCTAGTTTTTCAAACGAGTAATCAAAAGAAGAACCACAAACAAACGTGAACGCATTGTGGGAAGAGGTTTGTCCCTCAGCGGTATTGTGTAGGCATTTTTTTTCTCGTTTTTTAAGTGAGAGGTGGCAGCGGCTTTTCTGATTGGTCAATCCCCAAAATACTTATGCCTGGGGAATTTTTAACTAAACCAATAGACTGTAGTTTTAAACTTATCTTGCAGCCATTTAATTAAATGTTTGTTGAATAGGTTGTATGTTTTATAGGCTTATTTTGTTAATTTATTTTTTCCTTAGCTGGCTAAGATAGTGATTTACAATTGAAGGTGACTAGACTATAAATTAATCAAGACACAAATATATTTATATCCTAATTTTTAAAATCAATCATAGAGTGTGGAGGAGCGGCAGTAACAGAGAGTGAGACAATACATTCAGATGAGAGCTGGCTATGCTATGCCATTGATGACCATTTGGATTGAGAGCTGGCAATGTCTGCCATTAATGATACATCAGATGAGAGCTGCAATGGCTAGCCATAATGAGCCATTTCAGATTGAGGAGCTGGCAATGGCTATACCATGTATGATCCATTTATGATTAAGAGCTTGGCAATGCTTGCCATAAAAAAAAAAATAAAATGCCCATTTAGGGTTTTGAACCCATTAGGGGTATTCACTTCTGCGGGAACCACCTCAGGTGGTTGCATCTCTACATCTAAGAATAATTAAAGTGGCTTAAAATCTTTTAATACAAATACTATTTCATAAAATTCTTGAACATACGCCTGAGGCTTGCGAACCCCGGACCTCCTGTCGAGTGAGCGAGTTCAGTGTGTGCGAAATCGACCGCCGTGATGAACTCCATCAGATTGAGAGCTGGCGATGGCTTTGATAAAAAAACTGAGTGTGGAGCAAAACTCATCTCTCTTGAAATTGCAATCAGAAACAAAATTACAATTTGTCCATTTTAAACCATAGTCAGGAAACACACGGGTTTATTACATAACTGACCCATGTATCTATGGCAAGGGCAGCATCACTGTATTTATAATTTAGACATATAATTTATTTATTATATATCTTACCATATACGTATAAATAGTTAGACAAATTATAATACATGCATTTATAGGTACATTTCAAACCATTTATAAGTTACACGTAACGTCATACTTTACATCATAATAAAAAAAATTGCCTTACATTTTTATGATTAACAAGTTTTCATAAGTTTAAATTTCTCTATTAGCTCTCTTAGCATGCGGCTTCGTTTCTGGAAGGGCCGAGTAATTCTTATGGCAACGTCTGCGCCTTCACTGGTCGTACGCAGCGCTGAACACAACAAGATAGACATAAGTCCACTGGGTCTACGCAGCGTTGTTAGCATAGCATAGACATTAGGGACATACATCATGTTCAAAGCAAAACTGTCCCAAACTGGTTTTGAACAAAACATAATTAAGCTGGCAATTTATTATCGACAAAAGCTATTTAGGGTACGTGTCTGGTTCCATTATTGCCTCACCTAAACGTCTCTTTATGTCGAGGAATTAAAACTTTTAATTAATGTATTTAAAAGGACACTTAGGGAATACATATAAAAACAAATCCATTACTCCATATACTAAACTTATTTCGTTCATCCTAGTAATCGGGGCATTTCATGTCTAAAACATTACCAAATATAAAGAGGAATTTATAACATAAGTTTTTAAAAAATTTAAACTTAATTAAATTTCACAATGATAATTAATTTTATCAATAATATAAAAAACTTACAATAAAATAACGAGGATCAAAGTATGGAGTATTGTTTGTTGTTTTTATAATTATTTACCTTTGTTTTACTTTTTGATTTTTAGCCTTTGTAATGTTTTTGTACTTTATTTTATTGTACTTATTTGTTGTAGGCACTGATGATGCTTAGTTGGATTGAAAGCCAGTTATGCTTTATTTTAAATAATTAATACATCAGTGGAGAGACTTATTTTATTATTTCTTTCTTATATAAAATTAAGTTGTAAATTAAATTAGAAATTCAGATGTGTATAGAATTATGTCTAGAATTCAGATATATGTTTATAATTTCTTCTTATATTGTATGTTTTAGACGATGAATATGCCCCGATGTACTAGGGTGCGAAATATAGTATTAGTATATGGAGTAAGGAGTGTGTTTTTTAATTATGTATTCCCTATAGTGTTCATTAAAATACATTATACTGGATAAAGGGAACAACAAAGAATGTGAAGAGACTTTTAAAATGTTTTTTTTGTGCCATGACTCGGCATGTATAACTGTATTGTAAAAGAGTTTGAATAACTGCTGATTTGAACAGGTTCTCTTTGAGTAGAAAATTTAATCCAACTAAACAAATATTCCGTATCAGTTTAATATTAAAGGTAGAAGTGCATTTCGAGCCAAACATATAAATATATTGCAAAAAAAATATTGTGAAAAATATTACAAAAACAAGAGTATAATATAGAATATTACTGGAGTCTTATATTTAGAAAATGATTTGATAGTGGACTTTACCCCCCCCCCCCTTACCCCATGGCTCATGACTATAAGGCAGGATGTCTCTTTGCTTTGTAATTCAATCTTTAATAATAATTAAATAATAATAATAAAATGCTATTGAAGTAAGCGGCATGGAAATGGATCAAAGTGTTTGTGGGTGCAATTATTTATCAGCTACGGAAGTGTATACCTCATACACTTCATGATAGTTTGCATAAATTAGATATAACCCTTTCTATACAAACTTTACAGGAAACCTGCAGATCGAATACATGCACATCGTCCAAAAATTTCTATGACTGACCTAGTTCACTTAAGAGGGAGAAATAACAAAATAAAATGTTTGACTTGGCTCTTGCCTTTAATGATCTATTTTCAAGCCAGTATTCGGTTTTACTGAGATAGAGGAAATCTAAAAAAACAAATAATAATAATAATCTGGGGCACATGTAGTGCCGTCCGCCAGTTAGGTGTGAGGTTAGATTTTATTTAAATTTCAACAACGTTAAAATAGCATCTTGAGGCTAGTTTCACCCCCTCGTATCTTTTTATTTAAGGCATTAAAAAACATAATTTTAACTAAAAGATCTTATTGAGCTGACCCATTCTTTTGAATTTCATATCTTTATCCATTTACAGGTGTTAAGATATAATGGTCAAAGTTAAGCAGTTTTGACTCGCTCACTCATCAAAATTCTAAGGCACTTCCAGCAATCGTAGAAACTTGAAATTTGTTATATAGATAAATGTTGGTGAGAAAATCAATTAAAATTGCCAAAACCTAACCTTTTCAGTTCCATTCTACGTAATGTTCTACTAAGTTGAAGGTAATCATAACCTCAATTTCACGTATAAAGATAAATTTTGACAACTAGCGCTACCTAGTAGAGCAATCAAAACTAAGAATATCAAGTTTTATTAAAAAAAACAAAATATTTTTATGCAATTTCTCTGTTGTTTAATTAAAGACAATGGAACAGTTTAGTAATAATAAGTGTGTAATATGCTGTAACTAATTAATTATTTAGTAATATTTCTTGGCGTATTTTTGTAGGGAATACTGTTCAAGCTACAAATGGGGATGAAATCCTAACCAAAACACATGCGTGTAAAAAAAGAGCCAAGTCTAGCATAAAAAGTTGTGAGATCATTGAATAAGCCAAGCTGTAGGTTCCCAATAATGCTTGTAAATATAAGAGTTCCTGGTGGTGTCGATTAGTTACTTGGCCATTACGTATCACACCCAGAAATGCGTAATAGGCATATTAAATACCCTGAATATGAAAACAAAAAACAAAGATCTTTGTTTCAAAATCTTAGAAACAAAGATGCCAAATTTTTATTGTTGGGAATAAATAAAATATGAGAATCAATGGTTGGTCTCTGTATATATAAGAATTGTAGGTCTCTGAAGTGTGAAATAAAATAATTTAACAACATAAAACCAGTCTGTTCAGGTTCCTAGTCTGATCCAATCAGGTTCCTAGTCTAAATCCAAGCTGTTCAGGTTCCTAGTCTAAATCCAAGCTGTTCAGGTTCCTAGTCTAAATCCAATTTGTTCAGGTTCCTAGTCTAAATCCAATTTGTTCAGGTTCCTAGTCTAAATCCAGTTGTTCAGGTTCAAGTCTAAATCAGTGTTCAGGTTCCTAGTCTAAATCTAATCTGTTCAGGTTTCTAGTCTATATCCAGTTTCTGTTCAGGTTCCTAGTTAAATCCAAGCTGTTCAGGTCAGTTAATCCAGTCTTTTCAGATCCTAGTCTAAAATTCTTTCAACTATTACAGCATTGAAATATAGATGCATAATGATAAAATACCAACAAGAGAAAATATTACTGATCTCACAGTTAAGCCAAAGGTTGGTAGTAAATATATAATAAACAGAAAATTGATGAGCGTCATCTATTAAGTTTGTACCATAAATGGTAAGTAATGCAAGCTTTGGTTAAGCTTGTATGGTAGCTTTGCACCAAAGTTTGGTGCAGTAAAGCTTTGGTAGCTGACACTATTTCCTTGATAAATAACTTCTAACAAAGGTTATTGACAAAGTTAAATTAGACATCAAAATATAGTAAATTAGGTTAGAGAGAAAAAACTAAGAATAAGTGACTACACTTGTAGAAGGAAGGGTTTGTAGAGACATTACTTTATGTGTAGCAGTAGGAGCTTAGAATAATACTATATATAGAAGGAGCACATGACCGTAAACACAATGTAATTCCACTGAAACACGAAAGCCGGTTGACTGGCAGCTAAGTAACGCTGCCAACCTGACAACAAAACATTATTTTAAATATTTGTCATAAATATCTATTAATGAAAGACAGATTGTCAAACACCTGCTGAGTATTTAATAAAACCGGTCATAGATGGCAAAAGGGTGCGGAATACAAGAATCTGCATTTAGTGACGATGATTAATTTTAATTAAAAACAATTAAAATACAATTTAAATGCTTTAAATATTGTAATGCACCGATATTATATTAGTTTTTATGATAAATCAATCATTAATTATTAATAGAACATAATAATTCAGCAACCGGAAGTATTGCCAACCTTTTTTTTAGAATATTGTACATTGTTAGGATGGCAGCATAACTTAAGTGCACAGTGAACCAACCGCCTTTCATGTTATCAGTAGTGCTTCTTCTATATTAGTATTATTCTAAGAGTAGGAGTGACACAGGGTAGGGTAAGTCTCAACTCCAGCACACCACCAACACCCAGAAAACTTTACTCTCACTCAAGAAAAAACTTGACAATACAGAATTAACAATACTCATGCATAGAGATGAAGGTTAATCAAAACTACGGCTCAATATATCAAATAATAAAATACAATAAATGTGCCCACACTATATAAAGGTAAGAATAATTTGAAAGCCTATATTAGGCTGTCAAACAATTTTCTGAAAGCAAGAAAATTCTACAGACAAAAACTACTTTATTTCAATGAAAATAATTCACTGTTCAGCACCAAAAACACAAAAAAGTGAAAAAGCCTGTTAAGCAAAAAAAAAAAAAAAAAAATAAATAAAGGTCAAGGGAAAGAATACAAAAAATAACAAACCAAAAAAGTATGAGAAAATAAAAATAAAATCATTTTCATCCAAGTTCATAAAAAGTTAACATTTTTATATTTAAAAGGTAGGTAATAGAAAACAAAAAAGAAATGTCAAAGATCTAATAAAAATGTGTTGTTTGCAAAAACCAGTGTTTACAAATAATACACAGTTTGGCATAATTATAGAAGAAGAGTTGATGAGTCATTTTGAATTTGACAGTGGCAATGATGGCGTAGAGAGTACCATGTACTTCTCTTCACACCATAGGTATATAAGAGAAGTATTTTTTGAAGAAAATCTAAAAATGGGATTTGACCAAAATTCTCTGTTCTAGGTGTTTCCAAGACCTCCTGAGTGTTTTTCACAAAGTTGTCTGTGTATGTTTGTGTGTGTGTTACTATGATTTGTTCCCAGTGTATTTACACTACAGAATTGGATCTTTACAGTCTATCGTTTAGTTTAAAAATCTTGACAGGTCAGTTTAGACACCACTGATTCTTAAGAAAAAAAATCCCTGCAAGAAGGAGCGGGAAAAATATGTAACAAATCAGGTTATTTTACCCGTATTTCTTGACGATGTTTTTTTTTACGTTTCTTTTGTGTAGTTTTATTTAAAATATCATTTTTAAGAATTAATTTGAAAGTAGTTTTCAAAATATGTAATCAAAAGAAGAACCACAAACAAAGTGAACGATTGCCGGGAAGAAGGTTTTCTTCCCTACAGCTGTTTTGTGGTAGGGATTTTTTTCTCTTTTTAAGTGAGAGGTGGCAGCGGGGCTTTTCTGATTGGTCAATCCCCAAAATACTTATGACCTTGGGGATTTTAAACTAAACAATAGACTGAGGTAACAGGTTTGTGATTTGAGGAAATTATTTTTTATGACGACAATTACTAAGCAATAATTACCGAGCGAAAATTTTCAAAAGTCCATTAAACTTGGAAAATATTTTCACTGATTTGAGAAGCAACACACATCAGCGTTAGTTCAATTTTTATCCAATGAATTGTACACCTTTTTTTAACCATACAAAATTATCTAATTGAGTTGAAATTTGGCACAAGTATTATTCAAATCGTTTTTATTTATTTTAATTTTTTCCCATTAATTTTGTTCTGATGTCTTTTTTGTTTTCTGATGTTTTGATGGAATTCTTAAATTTTTTAAGAATTAAGTTCAATGGACTGTGACTTTAATTAGGAAAATAATAATGAAGACAGCAGTCCGAGTTTTTTTTTAATTTTAATTTATTACATCAAAGCTTTCGCACAAGCGATGCTGGCATCCTCAGTGAAATCTAATAACAAGTAAACAAACCATAACCAATTACAAAAAAAAAAAAACAGAAATAAAAATACATACCAAACAAGGCAAAAAACAATTCAAACAAATGCAAGTTTTGCTTGTGCGAAAGCTTTGATGAAATAAATTAAACTAACAAAACTCGGACTGCTGTCTTCATTATTATTTTTCCAAATCTTAATTTTTTGTTATAGCAATTTAAAATTGTTTATTATTATATATTGTATTTTGTAACACTTTTGTATTGAACCTTTGATCTGATTTTTTTTTTAAATAAAATAAAAATAAGTAAATCCCTTTATGTAATAAATACTAGGTTTTAATGTAAGTATAGGAATGGTAGTTGCATCATAAGAACACAAGTATTATGATAATCTCCAAACTAAATCTAGTCAAGTATTGATTTTATTCAAAAGATATTCACTAAAATATCGCTGTGACTTTGTCTAGTCGACTTAAACTACACCCACAACGGAGAGAGGGGTTGAGTTAGCAATGCAGTTGGACTTGAAATTAAAGCAACAAGTGAATAAGCAACAGGTATTAGTAGCATCCACCATCAATCACCACTCGATGAAAACAAAAAAACAAAATGGGGAAAACAAAATAAAAATAAATTAGTTAAGACTAACTAACACACGAAAAGTTATTGTGTATTAAAATAAAACAAATGTAATTTGAAAGCTGCATTTTAATTTCTGTTTTAAACTCTGTATTATTAAAGTATTGAAAAAGAAAATGAGGAAACTCGACATTACATTGATAACCATCTCTACTCTATCATACACTAATCATCAACACCAGACATGTTCTTAGAATTAGTCTATTATAAGCGCGGTCGAATATCCACGGCCTTCTAGAACGTTGGATCACCAACAAACTTTTTTATAACTTTTTTTTCAAATTTTTCAGTAATTAGCCGGATTTGTATAAATGAAGCCTATTTCCGTAATCTGGCACGCTCTTTTGGTTAATCTCAAAGTATTTACATTCACTCAACGATTTCTTTTTAATCTAACTTGGTACATACATAAACTACTGTTAGACGTCAATATTTTGTGTATATTTTGACATGTCATTTTGTTAAATTGAGCGTCTAACAGTAGTTATGTATGTACCAAGTTAGATTAAAAATAAATCGTTGAGTGAATGTTAAATACTCTTTGAGATTAACCAAAAGAGCGTGCAGATTACGGAATAGGCTTTCATTTATCACAAATATGGCTAATTACTGAAAATTTTGAAAAAAAAGTTATAAAAAAAGTTTGTTGGTGATTCAACGTTCTAGAAGGCCGTGGATATTCGACCGCGCCTTATAAAAGAGAAATTTAACACATCGCAATATTTTACCTAATTTGAGCAAATTGAACTACTTTCTGTAAAATTATATTTAAATAATTCATTAATACAGGTTATCTATTTACTAGAGATATGGTTTTATTATAATAAACTGCGTAGGTAATAAATTAGCCAGTTCATCAACCAGACAGAACACCCCTTCGCGACCTTCAAGTGGATTGCGTCATACTGGACCATCAAACCCTATTATCCCTTCTCATGGCTATAATATTCGTCCTCGAAGACAAGGTCAGAGACAGGTATATATAGGGTCTGCATCGTCTCCATCTTTAGTTCAGTTTTATAGAGCATTCCATGATGTTCTACATCCCTCAAGATGCCTCCCACAATGGAAGAGATACGTTGGATTCTCCATCTACATTGACGCGGTCACCACCGGAAGACCTAAATCTTCATGGTTTTATTATGACGCCAAGTTATAGACAGGGGTAAATCTTCGGTATACGGTGCACCCTGTTATCAATACTATATATCGATATTTTTAGTTACGCGACACTAAACGAGAACTGAGCACTTAAAAGATAAGCAGCGTCGTTAAATTATTAATTATAATTAAAACATTAAAAAACCATACAACAATAATGAAAACATTAACAACAAAATATAATAAAAACCTGAAAATAACAAACACAAAAATATCTATATATCTATTTGGTACACCGATCAAAATACGCGTGGTGTATTTTATATAAATTAGATTGTGTGTATCATCGATTATTCTAATGAAAACATAGTTAAACATTATAAAAACATTAAAAAAAAATGAAAATAATTATAAACCATTTTACAACAAATAAAAAAAAACAAACAACAAAAAAACATTTAAAAAATAAAAATATGTTCATAAACGTAAAAGAAAAGGCATATATCGATTATTCCTACGTCACATCTCTAAACTAAAAATATATCGATATATAGTATTGATAACAGGGTGCACCGTATACCGAAGTTCAGCCCAGGCAGGCTCGTATATCAAACTATTTAAGTATTATTTAGTTTAATAAACTAGTTAGTATTTTAACAAACTAAAAACATCTAACATTCTTGCCATTGAAGTTTACAATCTACTCAACACATTATTCTGAATAATAAACTGTATAGACATGCGTGTTTATTGTCATAAAGATTTAGGTACTCTTGTAGTGACTCCGTCGATGTAAATGATGAATGCAACGGTTCGCTTCCATTGTGGGAGGCATCTTCAGAATGATTTACAAAACTCAACAGTTAAGTTTTGTAAAGCTCTGAGAAGACCACACAACCACAAGACCTAAATCGTCATAATATTCTGTTAATGAATTATTTTTCTCAACGCTGACTCTTATTCGCTTCTTTCATAATCAGACTCATTGGCAATGAATCTGTTATTATAACACAAAGTCTCCAGTCACAATAATGTCAATATATTGGTCAGCAAGTCAAATTTTAAAAAGCATATTCTTTTAAAAAATAGCTAAAAAAATTAGAAGGGATAGTTATCAAAGTATAAATTTCACAATTATCTTTCCTCTTCAAACACAAAAATAATAAAAGATAAAAATTGTAAAAATGAAACAGTGTGTTAGTGGTAAGCTCGGCCCAACTGTGGCAGCACACAATAACAATAACAATAAGGAAAATAAATCACTTTGTGAGCAAATTAATCAAAAAGAAAAGAAAAACAGGATTAGAATTATGTTCGTTTTAATGTTGGGCCTTCTTGGGCTATTAATAAAAATTGTTGTCTGATTTTATAATGGACTTACCAAACTGTGCCTTGGGCTCCAACGCCTCTGGGTTGGAGTCGTTGATAACGGCTCGGGACGTTGAATATTGTGTCACCAAATTCACTCGAATGATAAGTCTCGTTAGTGGCGGTCATAGTGAGACCTGCGCCTCCCGCAGAGCAACACCAAGCTCCGACACAACTCATTCAAAATTTTTCACTAAATAATCAATCGGGGCCTTGCGTCACACATTTTTCACAAAAAAAAACCAAAAACAATACTTTTCCTCAATACCATTTCAGGTAAGGAAAGTATTTAAAAAAATTAAGATTACTAAAATAATAAATAAATAAATAAATCTTCATTGTTAATCTTCACCTATATATGTCCCCACACAATAAAAAAAGGAATTAAAATGGTGAGGTAACAAAATAAATAATAGAAAAGATGAAATGGTAAAAATTTAGACAAAAATAATGATAAGGGGAAATGTACAACAATAAGAAATTATAAAGAAAATACAAAGCATTAAGAAATAAATTAAAACTAAAGAAGATAAGTGTTTAGAAATTAAAAAAAAAATCTTAAAATATATAATACTTAAACATAATGATTTCTTTCTCCCTTCTGAATTTGTAAAATAATTATAATAGTGACATTATGCAGGCAGGGAAATGAAGCAAGGGCAGTTATGCTAACAGACCACTCAATTGCAAGAGCGTCATGCCACAGACCACTCAATGCAAGGGCAGTCATGCCAACAGACCACCTCAATACAAGGCAGTCATGCCAACCACTCACGGGGCAGTCATGCCAACAGACCACTCAATGCAAGGGCAGTCATGCCAACAGACCACTCAATGCAAGGGCAGTCATGCCAACAGACCACTCAATGCAAGGGCAGTCATGCCAACAGACCACTCAATGCAAGGGCTCATGCACAGACCACTCATACTTCATTGACATTTAATGTCATTGGTAATAATTCTAATTATAGACCACTTTTAGATTTTTCTCATGAATTTTTGAAAGCAGTCACAAACTAACTAATCTTAGTTTGGCAAATAAATTTATAAAGTAAACTTAATTTAGATGGGGGGGGGGATAGAAGGCCCCTGCATGCCCCCTCTGTGCCCACCTGGCAGCGAAATAGTTTTTGTCCCACTAGTTTATCATAACAGTAGATTTATTATGGAATTTCCAAATATTTGGTATAAATACGTAGTAATTATTTTACATAAAATTCTACAAGTTATTCATTAAAATTACATCGAATAATGATGACAGTCAGGTATGGGATACCTTGTTACTTCTCATCGCATCTTAGGAATCACTTTGCTAATAGACCAAGAGCCCAAGGGTGTTGTTAATAAAAGTGTAATGGCTGGAACCGGTCTCAATTTTTTGTAAATACCTTCCTGAACAAGGATCTGCAATTCTGCCGACTGTATCGGATGGGTGTCCCAGGCAGAACATTTGACCCTAAAGTGCGTTCTGCCTGGGACACCCATCCGATACGAGTCTGCAGAATTGCAGGTCCTTGTTCAGGAAGGTATTTACGAAAAATTGAGACCAGTTCCATCCAGCCATTACACTTTTTATTAACAAAACACCCCTGGGCTCTTGGGCCAGGGGTTTAAAATAACAAAAAAAAGTGTTATACTATAATAAAAAACTTAATAATTAAATATGGAGGTAAGTCCATCAATTTAATGTTAAAGAAAAAAATTAGAGATTTGCGAGGGATGAGACGTGTAAATGGTTTGCTTGTATATTTAGCAGAGCACTGTATCATCACTACAGGCTACTAAACAAGTATACTATTTTACTCAAAAGTGTTTCAGGAACAAATAGAAGCCTCGGCACTTTATAGAAAGGGACCCCTTATTGGGGGTCCTTATTCTATAAAAGTACCCATGGGGACATTATAGAAAAGGGACCCCAATCAAACTGAATTAAACATAAAAAAACCAAAGATATTCAATCCCTAACGGGACAGAATGTGGAATTTGGGGTTTTGGGTGAAGACAATATTGATTGAATTTAAATTGTCTGGAAATATTCAATCTCTAACAGGACAGAATGTGGAAATTTGGGCTTTTGGGTGGGTATATATATTCCTTTGTCAAATACGTGATTTAGCAAGGGAAAATAACCATAATTTAATATTCCTTTGTCAAATAACATATCCCACATAGCCCGTATGTTTTTCCATAATATACTAAGTACAAATTTCGTCAATTTTATATAACTTCTTGTCAGAAATATAAAGATTATTAAAAGAAGCAAGACAAAGGCATTTTACCTTAAATTCTTAACTGATTATCTCAGTTAGATAATGAATGATTAGAGGGGGTCTCTTTTCTATAAAAGTACCGAAGCCTCATTGTCTTCAATGCTAGACCTGGACAGATAGCTTTAACTCTTGTGGTTAGTAATCTACATTATAAGTTAGTCCAGCAGATCGTACAGATATAGAAAATGAACAACAAAGAGTCAAACCCGAGCTGAGACAAACAATGCAATTACTAATCATTTCTTCTTATCTCTCTCTCTCTCATAAAATTACACCTTTCTTTGAAAATTATTGGGATCAGTTAAATATTTTGTTCAAACCACACATTTATTTGGAAGGAATTTATTTTACAATTAAATTAAATGGGAAAATATTAGAAAATTTTCATGGGAAAATGACTTGTATGAGGTTGAATAATGAAAGAAAAGAAGTCTCTCCAGAAAACAAAACTTTATTGGCAAAGCACTTTCAACATAACTAGAGGCCATCATCAGTGCAAACCGTTGAGATGTAAAGAAGAAAGAGAAGTGAGTCAATGTTTTCTCTATTAGATATGAGAGTCAGACTCTGGAGTCAGATATGGAGTCTGACTCTCATATCTAATAGAAAAACATAGACTCACTTCTTTAACATCTCAACGGTTTTGCACTGATGATGGCCTCTAGTTAGGTTGAAAGCGCTTTGCCAATAAAGTTTTGTTTTGTGGAGAGACTTCTTCTCTTTATTATTTTAAATGGACTCCATTCACGCTCACTCTAAGAAATTGAATGAGGTTGTTTAAGGGGGGAGTATCCTTCAGGTAAGTGTCCCCCTCACCATTATGGCCAGAACAGCATTGACAGTTTAGTTTGTCTTGAGATTACAACAGTTTAGGAAACAAACCCTTGTTCCCTGATTTACAATCAAGTAAACCTTATACCAGCCTGAGACCTGTGTGTATTCAAAACACCTGTCAAATATCAAATAAATGGAAATTTGAGTCTTATAAATGATTCCAGTGTAGTTACGAGTAACAAACCCCTAAATATTAGATTGAGTCCTCCCATAAAACTAAATGAGTTGGTTCTAGAACAGAGCCCTGCTCTAAGCCCAAGGCATCTCTAATTTATGCTAAGTGTGCTTTCTCTAATGCATTATAACATCACCCTTATCCTTTGAACAAAACTTTTTGATAAAACTAAACTAATGATAACTTTTTGTGTCATTGTCAGTCACAAAATAAAAACCAGAACACAGTATAAGTTAAAAACAAATTAACTAAAATCATTTTACGTTGAAACATAAAACTTTAAATTTAATTTAAATTCAACTTCAATAAAAAATAGATTTTAAGTTCTTTTTATTTGTACATCATTAACAATTATTATTTCTTTTAAAAATATCTATTATTGATTTATTATATTGATTTGTAAAATTGTAAAATTTTTACAGAGAGAAGAGAAATAAAATAGTTACAGATAAAATAATGATACATAGAAAATAATCAGATAGAAAACAGAACCAAGTTTACAAACACAACCAAGGAACATGCATAACAACACAAACTCAACAATAATGGTCATCTTCAACAACCACTGGGCAATCGATAGCGGCTGCTAGCACAGTATCTTACACAAACAACAAGAAGGGAGAAAAAAAATCAATACAAAGAATCATTGTAAATTTAGTAAATACTGTAGATATCATCTAATAATTTTATCTAATAAATACTTTTTAAAAAAATTAAGGTGATAATTAAAAAAAAAGTAAATATGTAATAGTAAAAAATTTGGAAAAAAGGAGAAAAACAGTGGTATAGAAAATTTGTCAAGTACTTACCACACAATGCCTTGAGCACCGGAGCCAATTGGTTTCAAATTTTGATAACGTTTTAAAATTGTAAATTTGGTGTCTCCGACCTCCACAGTATAGAACATGGAGGAGAGGCGACCGCCACTCATTTTAGCCAGTGGCATCTGTTTGTCCTGAAATCAAATAAACAATACAGTTACTTTGACATGGAATCCGACAGTAAACAGACAGAGAGATAAAGTACATAGAAAATACAAGATGGAGTCTTAAAGTCAAAACATTATACAAAAAATTACTAACAAATAAATTGGGTGCACGGTACTTTGAACTTTTTCTAATCCTTACATTATTGGGTAAGCCTTTACATAATAAATAAGTATATTAATGCCTGGTTTCTCGTACATTTTTTTAATGAAGCATTAGTAAATGAGAGATTAAACTAATGATAGATTAAATTCTTTCACCGGTTTCTCAAAACAATATTTAATCTTCAACTAAACCAATTTAATCTCCCATTAAGTCCAATTTTAATGGTCCATTAGTTTGTTTTTCAAATTGTTAAAAAATGACACTTGTAAACAACTGTATAAATTGGACATTTTCATAAATAGTTGAATAATACCAGAGACTATAGATAAACAGTATGACTGTCGACTCAATGGTGGGAAAATTTGGATTTCGGTCGACACTAGCGCGGTGGGGGACCTACCTTTCAATTGAGTGGGCGTGGCTTGATTTCCCGCTTTATGCCCACAGTCAGTTTGAAATTTAATTTTATACTTTGTATAGTTATACTTCTAACTAGCCGTACCGCTTCGTACGGCTTTCGTCGTCTTTAAGCTTACACAGAACACTTCTGATTACTTGTAAGTTTTTCATTCAAGTAATTTATTAATTTAATCGATTCAATTAGGTAATAATGAAATAGTGGCTAAAGTTTACACGTGCTAGAAGATAGATTTTGGCATTTAATGCAGCCTGTATTTTAATTACATCTGCAAGATGCACACATGTGATTAAATGTAATTACCTAATAAAATCGACTAAATTAATAAATTAATTAAATGAAATTTACACTTATCAGTAGCGTTCTCTGGAAGTGTTAAAAAGGTTTCTATTTACTTTTAGTTTCTGAATTTTTGAAATACAGAATATGCAACGGCGAACCGTTTTTGTGAAAAATACATACAGAAAACAATCATTTTATAATAATAATAAATGTAGCTGTCATAACCAAGAATTGTCATGGTATTCATAAATTTAAATATAAAAATATAATCAGTCATTTTTGGAAAGCTATTGGAGTTAGTTTATGAGTTGTCCGCACCGGTCCGCCGCAGCGCTATTTTTAGTAGCTTGCGATAATCGAATCCAAACTTTTCCTCATTTAAGTTAACCCCCCTGAGTAATACATAATATTAAAAAAAGTAAACAATACTATTTGACAGATGTGTCAACATGGTTTTTATGCTAATCTGTCATTAAACTAGTTAAAGATTAAATTAATGGAAGATTATTTTTTATTCCAGTTTCTCAAAACATTTTAATGCTCCATTACATAAAGACTAAATTAATCTCCCATTAACAGTTTAATGTGAGAATTTAGTAAAATAATTGGGCGTTTTAGTTCTTTTTCTCTCTACTAGAAAGCGCTAGTTTATAAATACTATGAAAATAGCTAGCGCATAACATGTAGTACGATACCTTTTTGTCACTTAACATCATAATTTTAACTGTTACAACTTATAAAACCATCGAATAATTTTATTAATTTAAACCATATATGTTTTTAATTAAAAAAAGTTTTTTTACTTTACATTAAGTGAATTTTTAACATAAAGGAATACATGTCAAACGATAAAATTGTTACTTATACTGATAAATGTTTTTTTTCTTCACCACATTTTTGCCTTACAAAGTAACATTCACATATTACTTATTCGATTTTAGGAAATTTGCCAATTTAATATTGTAGGATATAGCGTAATAAATGTTTCACAAACAATAGGATTATATATTCTTGATCAGTGATTCCCGCTCTTTCATAAAAAACCACCTTCCCCTCCATGACCCTAATCTCATAAGATCATTTTTCCTTTGATTGGTTATTTCCTTGGCTTACCTTATTTTGAAATAGTTCAAGCAAAATAAAAACATATTTCAGTTCTACAAAAACATGAATTCAGAACATGGTTTTGATAACTACTGATTTAATGGCCCGAATTCCTCCCATTAAATTCTACCATACTTAATTAACAATTAGTTTGTAATGATTCTTCGAGAAACCCAAAAGTTAATGGACCATTAATCTTAATGGACAGTCGGGAAATTTGATTATTAAAATAAATTAATGTGCGTTTGAGAAACTCAAATTTAATAAGGCATTAAATCGATATTTCCCTATGTAACAAATAGAATGAACTGACATTTTAATCTGACATTAAAACAAAAACAATAAATAATAGATTTACGAGAAACCCATTTTTTTTTAATCCTTCATTAAAGTTTTCATTAGTTTAATGGAAGATTATCCCCACTCTGCACTTAATACAGTTTCGAGAAACCCAAAACAGACTTTAATGGCTCATTATTTACTAATCTCCCATTAAAATTGTTTAATTGACGTTCGAGAAACCGGGCATAAGTTTTGTTTATTGTATTCAATATAACAAGTCATGATTTTTGTAGGATCATAAAAGTTAAGCAGCAGTGAGCAAAGTCAGTGCTGTATGGGTGACTGCTGAGAATGAAACGGATGTATTTACTATCTGAGGATGAGCAAAGCAACTCCGAAGTAAGGAGGATGAGTGTTGTGAAACCTATGTGGTGAGGAAAGTTCAGAGGTACCCCGTACCCGACTTTTACCAATATTCTCAAAAAAATTAAATAACTACATTTCTAAATTCTAAAATAAATTTGTCATGGGTTCAGATCCTTCTTTTCTTAGTTAGAAATTACATATCACTTTCCTTAATAGACCAAGAGCCCAGGGGTGTTTTGTTAATAAAAAGTGTAATGGCTGGAACCGGTCCAATTTTTCGTAAATACCTTCCTGAACAAGGATCTGCAATTCTGCCGACTCGTATCGGATGGGTGTCCCAGGCAGAACGCACTTTAGGGGTCAAAGGTTCTGCCTGGGACGCCCATCCGATACGAGTCGGCAGAATTGCAGATCCCTGTGCAGGAAGGTATTTACAAAAAATTAAACCCGCTTCCAGCCATAACACTTTTTATTAACTTCTGTGGTAAATTTGACCCCTAAAGTGCGTTCTGCCTGGGACACCATCCGATACGAGTCGGCAGAATTGCAGATCCTTGTTCAGGAAGGTATTTACGAAAAATTGAAACCGGTTCCAGCCATTACACTTTTTATTAACAAAACACCCCTGGTCTAAAATGGAAAAGGGGAGGGAAGATCGACAATTACCAGAGCAATCAAGATGTTTCCCACTCGCAATTTTCCAACACTATTAATTTAATCATCATATGAAATTACAGTAAAACAATATAAGAAAACAAACCATAAACAATATGGATGTGAGATTTGATTATGACGTCATAATCAAAAACAACTTGGCGTGACAGGACAGTGTTTGCTGCCGTTTAGAGCTGTAAACAAAAATGATGACTCATGAGGTGATTTATTTAACATATGACACCTGTTGACATGCCAGCACGCCTCCATTACCACCTTGCACAGCTTCTATTCCTCCTGAAACCAAACAATCATAATTAATAGTAATTAGTTAATTGACAATCAAGTATCATCTTCATTGACCTTCATCCCTCACATTGAAGCAGTATGTGTTCGTGCTTACAGAAATCTAGGATTCATTATTCGTGTTTCTAAGGAATTCACCGACTCTAACACTAGAATAGTTCTGTTTAATGCACTAGTGAGGAGTTTACTTGAGTACTGCTGTGTCGTTTGGTCTCCTCCAGCTAAAACTCATATAATATCCTTAGAGAAGACTCAGAGGAGATTCACTAATTATTTACTGGGACACCCAAACAATGGACTTTCTACTTTGTGCTATGTTGACAAGCAAACCCTTAACCTGGAATCTACTAGAAAGGAGAGTGGAATCACTAATTGTATTTCTTTACAAGGTTATAAATGGCATATATGTTGTGCCAGAGTTGCTAGCCAAGTGAAACATCAGAGTAATCTGGAGAAATTTACGCAAGTACTATTGTTCCGATATGATCTTTGCGTAAGCCAAATTGTAAGATTCTAGGATATCCAGGTCAAAAGATATAAGGGGGTAAAAAATGCTCCGAATTGCTTCGAGAAAAGGGTGTTCGTCAGTGCCAGCCTTGGATATAAAACTTGTACCTTATAAAGCAAGACTTGGCTGGGGCACTGCCGTGCCCCCAAATTATAAATAAGAAGATTTCATTTTGTCAAAGCGAAGAGGAAAATACTAATAATAGTAGATAGTCATGGAGACACTTAAGTAAAGGTTTACAAAGAGAGTTAGGGAATGATTGTGAAACATGTGTAGTGTTCAAGCCAAATGCTAGGCTAATTCACTTAGCTAGAGATATAGAGTCAGCTACTAAAAATTTTAACAAAGATGATTTTCTAATTATCATGGGGGGAGTGGTAGTAACTACCAGGCAAGTAGGCCACGTTGTTGGGCCCTTTTTGCCAGCTCCCTAAGATAGTGTTCTACTCCTTTTAATTTCAAGTGTAGGTATATTTCATGTAATCTAGACAGAAGAGCCGTGGGTTTCTATGGTTCCTCTCATGCTTTTTTTCAAGCAATTATACATATTTTCACTGACTCTTATAGTCTAGTGAAACTGGGAACAACACGTGCTCTCACTGTTAAACCAAACCTCCACACACTTTAAACTACAAGGCAGAAACAGTATAGTATTATAATGAATCTACAATGAGGGTCCTAAATTTTGCCTATACCCAGTTTCATTTAGGGTAAGGGATCTTTAACGAGTACCTGACAACGCACAGGCTCGAGACCACCGGCTTTATGTCCCTTCATTTTGTCTGTTTTTTTCAAGGAAATGCGCTAAAACCTTTGAAGATAACTGACTAAGCTTTAAACTAGTGCAAATAATAGTGCGTACTAATTTTAAAGGCATAGTTTTGTATAACCAACTGAATAATTTTGCGCATTTCCTTTGAAAAATACAGACAAAATGAGTTACGAGCAGTGATTAAACGCTTTAGGTTCTAAAGCATGAACCGGAACCTTAAGCAAGAAATGGGTTGTTAAAGCACGGAAACACGCATCCAAAGGAAATTCGCCCACATGCGGACCACCACGCCAGAATTATTTCTGACAAACGGTGGCGATACGATTTTACTTTACGCTTCCCTTCTGACTTATACTACTATTACTAAGTAAGGCTAACAAAAGGCTCAAGTCTAATTTCATTATCAGCATTCATTCCAATTGTATCGTTGGACATAATTACAATCCACGTTATTTGACAGAACAGCTGGCAAGAAAATTTACTGATTAAAAATGTCTACTATAGATGGTTTCTGAAATTATTTAGGTTCCCTATAATGACAAGTTTAGCACTCAGTTTATTAATCCTGGATCCATAAAGGTCGAAGGTTTTCCTCAAGAGGGTTTATTGTAGAAACTGATGGAAAATTCTGACATCTCTATTGTAGAGACGGGATTTTTCTTTTTTAGTACCTTTCTATACTAGACAACAAACTTTACCCTTTACACCAACTATGAACAATCTAAAGTTAAAACGGCATTCACCTATCAATTATTACATAAGCACTCAAACATTTTGCCTTCAAATCTTCTTGGCCATTATTAAGTCAAACTAATTCTTTCGACAAGCTGGAAGCGATATAGGACTAACCTTTCATAATTTTTGATTTATTTGTCAACAGTCAAATACACTGCGTTGTTTACATGTTGATATCTGAACAATGCTATCCAGATACTAAACACGGTTTAAGTCTCATAACTCAACTCATAACATAAATCGTCATCGTGCGACATAAATTTCAAGGATCTTGAATAAAGTAATGACGCGATGAGTCGACTTCGAAAAATACGACCCCGTTGAGGATAAAAAATAGAGAAAAATCTGATAGGCTGAAGAAAATAAAATTAACAAATATTATAATACCAAAATATTATTTAATTCTGATATAAAAAAACATGTTTTTTAAATCAATTATCAGTTAATAAAATTAACAAGGATGTTGTTGTTGTTAATTTCAATTTAAATGTCTATCTTATTAAAAAGAATGTCTGACAGTACGTGCGTTAATTATTAACAAGGAGAAAAACCAATATCAAAAAACCGCCATATTACATAAAGACATTTTCTTAACCTACTTACAGCAGTGTTGCCAATATATATAAATAAGTTTTTGGAAAAAGAAGAAAATCTTAAATTATAACTACAGAATCCAAAACAAAACATGGCGAGATGAATACATAAAAATACGTTAGGTGAACAACAGATTCCGAGTGGAATGTCGAGTGTGTTTTTAATATTTTTTGGGGCTCTGAGTAGAATGGAACTTGTCCAGAGTCGATCTGAGTACTTAAACCCAGGGACCTGGGTTCGAATATTGGTTAAAACAATCCATATCTTGATTACGTTTCCCGTTTATGATTAATAGCTTAAGAGGTATTATTTAGTAAGCACAATTTTTCAAAGGAAAGATTGATTTGTACAAAATTTCAATTCTCTACCATAAATACAACAATTCGCGGTTCAAAGTCCGTAGCAGCGCCACCGTCGCTTATAAGAAATTGATAACGGAAGGGTGATCGTTGTTAAAGTCCTTATGGGAGTTTTTTGGTTTTTCTTATTTGTGACGATTATTTCTTTAAATGTTTTATGAAAGTGCTTTAATTTAATTAATTTTAGGGCATACGAACTCATTGGAATCACTATTTCGTTGAAAAATAGGGTTTTAATGGGTTGTCACGAGTATTTAAATTGATTGATAAGATGGTGAAAATTACAATATAGTGTTTTATTTTAGTTATTGTTAATTAATGTTACTTTTAAATAATTTTAGTTTACACAAACACACAAAATTACCTTTTAATTGCATTCAATTGTTTAAATTAGTTGTTACAGATATTTAAATTAACTGATAACAAGCCGATTTTTACCGTAATGGTGTTTTACTTTATCGATCAATTTTATTTACACACTAAAATAATAAATAACTCAATATATTCATGTTTTTGTAAAATGTTTGTTTAAATCATCCGTTTAGGTTTTATTATTTCTGGGTTAAATCGGACAAATCCAAGTCTGTAGTGATAAGAGCCTGATTCTATATTAAAATCCTGGAATAATCGAAGTATTTATCTATGAAATATTGGCCATTTTTTTAGCACCGATGGTCGTTCTATTAATTTTTACCTCATTTATCACAAATTAACGAACAATAAAGGAATAAAAGAAGAATTTTCAACGGCCCCATGCTAATCCTATGATACAAAAAAATTTGATCGCCCTTTTGTATTCCCGCCATTGGTATTGCCAACCTTACAACTATCTCTTTGAATCGCGAATAGCATAAATACATCAAATACATCATAAATACATAAATACATCAAGACCGCAGGTCTTGATTATGACTGCTAAAAATCAGGTACGGGGTATCTCGGAACTTTTCCTCATAGAATCGGATTCGCTACGCTAATCCTATCTGCTTGGGACTGGCAATATACAAGTCGTTAAATTTATACTACAATACATCTCCGGACTCGCTTTGCTCGTCTTCAGATAGTAAAAACAAACGTTTCATACCCAGCTACAACTCATTCAGGTACTGACCATGCTCAAATCTGCTTAACTTATATCATCCAACAAACATTATAGATATACTTACTTAGGAACTTTAGAGTACTTATATTACGTAAAGTTATAAATTCGTACCAAATTTCAATTCAATTGGATAATTTTCCGTTTCTTCTATTTTAGACTATTTTGCAATGCCTAGAATCTTAAATTTTGCGACCCCCAAAAGTTTGCGCCCCGGGCGGCTGCCCGGTACACCCTACCTTTAATCCGGCACTACACACACACATACAGGCATAGAGATATATTACTAGAGGGTCCCTATTGGCTGAATTTTGAAACATCGAAAAAGTAACCTGACCACATTCGATTATCATCAAATAAACAGAACAAAAAAACAGTAAATATAGTAGAATGTTTAAATTACCAATCAAAACACAAACAATCTGTGGGAAGCCTAAAACAATTGATTAATTATAACCTCAACTCCCTCTTGGAGGAGGTTTCAATGAGGTTACACAGAGCCCCTGAGAGCCCCACTAAAAATGTTTCAGACCTCTCAATGTATTAAGATAGGCTATGCTCCCTCTAGTATACATCTCTATGCATACAGGGACAACACAACTTTGGTCTTAAAAGCACTTAAAAAGGATAATACAGATGAAATCCCAGCTTCAGATTTCTTTGCTATCACAATATTTTTCATGCGGTATAAATGAGGATAAGTAAAAATGATAAACAGATAATACGTTTTTTTTACAATTTTTAATTAAATAGTCGTCACACTATAACAAAGCCTTAACGTTTAGCTGCTTGATGGAAACAAGCAATAAAGAAGAGTTACAGCCGCATTGCAGCTACAAGGCATTAGAGCCAAACACTGAGACAAATCGATTCTCATCATATTTTTCCTCTTCTTCTTAGCAATTTTCTTAAAAACCAGATTTTTGGAGGAAGCTAATGAGTTATGAATTTTGACCATAATATTAATTAACCATAAATTCACGTAATAATAAATAGCACTAAGGAAATTGCTAATGAATAAATATTGTAATACTCCTATTCCGTAGCAACCTTTATATCGCGAAGAGATAGTTGTAAGGTTGGCAATACCAATGGCGGGAAAACGAAAGGGTGATCAAAATTTTTTTATCATAGAATTAGCATGAGAGCCGATAAAAATTCTTCTTTTATTTCTTTATTGTTAGTTAATTTGTGATAAATGCGGTAAAAATTAATAGAACGACTATCGGTGCTAAAAAAGTTGCAAATATTTCATAGATAAATACTTCGTTTATTCCAGGATTTTAAATATAGAATCAGGCTCTTATCACTACAGACTTGGATTTGTCCGATTTAACACAAAAATAATAAAACCTAAACGAATAATTTAAACAAACATTTTACAAAAAAGTGAATTTATTGAGTTATTAATTATTTTAGTGAGTAAATAAAATTGATTAATAAAAACACCATCACGGTGAAAATCGGCTTGTTATCAGTTAATTTAAATACCTGTTACAACTAATTGAAACAATTTAATGCAATTAAAAGGTAATTTTGTGTGTTGTACAAAATAAAATTAATTACAAGTAACATTAATTAATAATTAATAAATAAAACACTATATTGTGATTTTCATCTTCTTATCACTCAATTTAAATACTCGTGACAACCCATTAAAACCCTATTTTTAAATGAAATAGTGATTTTACTGAGTTCATACGCCCTAAAAGTAATTAAATTAAAGCACTTCGAGAAAAAAATTAAAGAAATAATCGTCATAAACAAGAAAAACCAAAAAAAACCCCATAAGGACTTTAACAACGATCACCCTTTCGTTATCAATTTCTTATCAGCGACAGTGGCGCTGCTACGGACTTTGAATCGCGAATATCGATAAATTAATAAATATCGGGTACGGGGTACCTCGGGACTTGTGTCCTCATTACACCGAAATCTTTACGCTCATCCTCCCTACTTCGAACTCGCTTCGCTCGTCCACAGAATATACAATTTGTCAAATGAATGCTGCAACACCTCTTTGGACTCGCTTCGCTCGCTCTCAGATTGTAAATACATCCGTATCATTCTCAGCGGTCACCCATATAGCACTGACCACGCTCAATGCTGCTAAACTTTTATGAAGCAACAAAAACCATATATACGCTTGTCGTATTAAAACGAAACTTGGTGGGCCAATTTATTACGTAAAGTTATATAATTGTACTAAATTTAACTCAATTAAATAGTTTTCCGATTTTTTACAATTAAAAAAAACGTACAGAAGTCATTTAATAAAAATTGAACTAATGCTAATAATAAAATAAAACTCGGCACATATACTAGTCTTATTCATGGCTACATGCGTGCTAAATCTCAATTTGATCGCATAATTTTTCCGAGTTTTATGATTTTTTGAAACTTTTGCAGAGTTTTGGACTATTGCAAACACAATACTCTTCCCATATATGTAAGGTATGAACGAGAGAAAAGTAAACAAATAATAATATGGTGTTACTAGTTTGTTTACTAGTTAGTTTACTAGTTTGTTTACTAGTTAGTTTACTAGTTAGTTTACTAGTTTGTTTACTAGTTTGTTCACTGGTTTGTTTACTAGTTTGTTCACTAGTTTGTTTACTAGTTTGTTCACTAGTTTGTTGACTAGTTTGTTCACTAGTTTGTTTACTAGTTTGTTCACTAGTTTGTTTACTAGTTTGTTCTAGTTTGTTTACTTAGTAGTTTGTTCACTAGTTTGTTTTAGTTAGTTTACTAGTTTGTTCACTAGTTTGTTCACTAGTTTGTTTACTAGTTTGTTGACTAGTTTGTTGTTAGTTGACTAGTTTGTTTACTTGTTAGTTTACTAGTTAGTTTACATCTTGCAATATTACGAGCCGCAGTTTAGCCGATGTGAGCATGAGCTAAAGTCATCTATTATATTTTAGGCTACACGTATGAAATATACAGCTATTCAGAGAATGTATATTATACTGGACTTATGAGAATATCAATGTAAGAAACCCTAACATAAAAACAAATATTTAGAAAATCTAAGAAAACAGAAACGGACGAAATCTAATAATTCTTTTAGCCCAACACTGACATCTTAAAAAAGCAATAATGGAGGGTTTTTTCGAATAATAAATTTTCAAAAAATGTCACCCATGTGTTGACGTGCAGCAAACAGCCTTCCTTTCAATGAGGTTTTATTAAGTTTTGCAGTAATGTTGTATTATATTAAAGAAGCTAAATGTACATAGATTCTCGACATGTTTTTGAGTTTGTATAAAGATATACAATAAACAAATCCATTTGAGAACCGAGCACACTTAGATTCATATATAAAGGAAATAAAACATTTTTCTTTCCTTCCAAGATGGAACATATCAAGAAAAAAGAGAAACAACTTTTTATCGGGGGGAAACTGCATAATATAAAGAAACAAAAACCGGGTACGATGTACCTCGGAACTTTTCCTCATCACATCGGATTCGCTACGCTCATCCTCCCTGTTCAGGATTTTTTTTTTGTTTTTAAACAAAAATTCTTTAGGAAAGAATAATAATGAAGACAGCAGTCCTAGTTTTTGTTGATATAATTTATTACATCAGAGCTTTCGCACAAGCGATGCTTGGCATCCTCAGCGAATCTAATAACAAGTAAACAAAACCATAAACCAATTTCAAAACATATGTTTTGAAATGTTTTTGCCTTGTTTGGTATGTATATTTTTATTTCTGTTCTTTTGTAATTGGTTTATGGTTTTTTACTTGTTATTAGATTCACTGAGGATGCCAAGCATCGTTTGTGCGAAAGCTTTGATGTAATAAATTAAACTAACAAAAACTAGGACTGCTGTCTTCATTATTATTCTTTCCTCATTAAACTCACAGTCCATTACATCTTAATTCTTAAAAATTCTTTATTTAATAAATATTTACAAATAATCTAAAAGATTATTAATTAATGATAATAATTTTTAATAATTATTTAATATGTAATTATTATTTTTAAATTTCTATTTTTTTTGTTAACAGGATATTTTCTTTTATATTTCTTATTTCTCAATATATTTATATTTTCTATACAACTCCTTGGCCAAGCTCAAGCTATGGCTTTTTTTGATGAAGAATATAGTTACAGTTTTTTTGTCTAAATTGTATTATTTTTGCTAAATATGTATTATTTATAAATTTTAATAATTTTTAAATAAAATATTAAAAAAAATTATTGCAATATCTACTTATGAACTAGAATATAAATTTAATTCAAAATGTTTTAGTTGATCTAAATGTTTTACTAAATGCTACTTAAAGAATTTTATACCTAGACGGTATATAATACGAAATTTAATGACTAGATTTAAGAGAGTAAAGAATCACTTTTCACTCCCAAGGGAGTAAAAAGTACTTTTTACTCCGTACTTTTTTTACTGCGGTCGCTGCATTCAATGATCAAATCATCTTTGCTTGTGAGAGAAAATTTTAATATCAAAAGCTATGCATCACTAATAGCATTATTAAAAAGAAAAAAACAAGGTTATGTTGCAAAGAAAGCGAATGTTTTTACTAAGAACCAAGTTGAAGACTTTTTGCATAATTCACCAAACGACGAGTTTCTTATAATAAAGGTAAGATAATTTTCAGTTAAAAAATCTTGAAAAAAGAAATGAAAAAAGACATTCTTACTTTATTTTCAATGTCGACGTCTGGAGATAAAATCTTGTATGCACCTTGGGAGTAAAATGCCATTATTCCCTCGCAATAATTTCCTCCCTCGGCTTCGCCTCGGGAGTAAATAGCTATAACTAAATCCCTCGGCTTCGCCTTAGGATTTAAAATCCTTTGGTTCCCTCGGCTTTCGCCTTAGGAACCAACATAATGCTCAGGGAATAATGACATTCTTTACTCCCTTGGTGCATAAATAACTATTATACGGCCCTTAACTGGGCCGCAGTGATCCTCAGAGGTCCGCAGCCTCTGAAGATCGCGAGGCGATGAAAATTTTCTAGATACAAGGCAAAATTTCATGTAAAAATAAATACTAAAAGAAAAATAGTGTCGCGATGGAAATTCGCTAAATAAATGTAACAAAAACAATGTGGCCACGAGGCCACAAACAGGCCCCCGGGCCGCGAAGCGTATTTTCGATTAAAAACGTTGATTTTTTTACGCGTTGTTCGCAAGCACTAAATGTATTTTAAAGTAGAACTTATTATATTCACTTATATACATAGATGTTCTATGTATAAAATTGTCTACAACAATATACAAACAATTATTTATTATTCTATGTATATAATTGTCTATGTTCGATGTCTATATTCAACTTGTTTGTTTATTAGTTTATGTATAAACTAAAATAAAATACTAGTAATGCGTTGCATCAAGAACTCACGGCAAAGAATACATAAAAAAAAATATTAATTTAAAACAAGCGAAATGAGTTTATCAAAACATTCGGATGCTATACTATTTTAAAGTATAAACTCAAAAAGGCTCGCATCGCTTGCTAGTTTAGGTATCTTTAACATTTACATAGTAAAAAAGGCTCGCTACGCTCGCTAGATTGCTTATATTTATAATAATACAAAGTTAAAAAAAGGCTAGCTTCGCTCGCTAAATTGCTTATATTATAATAAAATATATTGTAAAAAGGCTCGCTTCGCTCGCTAGATTGCTTATATTTGTAATAATACAACGTTAAAATAGGCTCGCTTCGCTCGCTAGATTGCTTATATTATAATAAAATATATTGTAAAAAAGGCTCGCTTCGCTCGCTAGATTGCGTAGATTTATATTAATGCATAGTAAAAAAGGCTCGCTTCGCTCGCTTGATTGCGTATATTTATAATAATAAATATTAAAAGAAGCTCGCATCGCTCGCTAGATTGCGTAGATTTATATTCATGCATGTGAAAGAAGGCTCGCTTCGCTCGCTAGATTGCTTATATTTGTAATAATACAACGTTAAAGATAGGCTCGCTTCGCTCGCTAGATTGCTTATATTATAATAAATATATTGTAAAAAAAGGCTCGCTTCGCTCGCTAGATTGCGTAGATTTATATAATGCATAGTAAAAAAGGCTCGCTTCGCTCGCTTGATTGCGTATATTTATAATAAAAATGGTAAAAGAAGGCTCGCTTCGCTCGCTAGATTGCGTAGATTTATATTCATGCATGTAAAAGAAGGCTCGCTTCGCTCGCTAGATTGCTTATATTTATAATAAAATATATTGTAAAAAAGGCTCGCTTCGCTCGCTAGATTGCTTATATTTGTAATAATACAACGTTAAAGATAGGCTCGCTTCGCTCGCTAGATTGCTTATATTAAATAAAATATATGTAAAAAAGGCTCGCTTCGCTCACTAGATTGCGTAGATTTATATTATTGCATATTAAAAAAGGCTCGCTTCGCTCGCTAGATTGCGTATATTTATAATAATACATAGTAAAGAAGGCTCGCTTCGCTCGCTAGATTGCTTATATTAAATATTAATGCATAGTAAAAAAGGCTCGCTTCGCTCGCTAGATTGCTTATATTTAATATTAATGCATAGTAAAAAAAGCTCGCTTCGCTCGCTAGATTGCTTATATTTGTAATAATACAACGTTAAAATAGGCTCGCTTCGCTCGCTAGATTGCTTATATTTATAATAATACTACGTTAAAAATAGGCTCGCTTCGCTCGCTAGTTTGCTTATATTTATAATAAAATATATTTAAAAAAGGCTCGCTTCGCTCGCTAGATTGCTTATATTTAATATTAATGCATAGTAATAAAGGCTCGCTTCGCTCGTTAGATTGCTTATATTTATAAGTATTGCATTTTACTTTTTGTATTTTAACATAACATAACATAACATATTTATAAGTAAAAGCCATAAAATGGCAGTACTGTCGTCAAAATTTATATTTTAAAAAGCTTTTGTAAAAAACTCCTCGACTGAGTAGAGTTCGGCTTCTTTGAGACTCTTTTTAATAAATGATTTGAATAAGTTGTGTGGTAGGTTCCTCTTTTCTTCTGGAAGATGGTTGAGTAAGCGGAGACCAATTTGTTGGGGAGAACACCTTTGTGTAGTCGCTAGTCGACAGAAGGGAATGACCAGATCCTTTCCCCGGGTGTGTACTGGTGAGTTGGTGTTGTCCAGGTCAGCTCCTGATTCTTTACTTCCATCAAGCAGTGGTAGATAAAGAGACTGGGCAGTGTTAAGCAGTTTGCTTTTTTAAAGTATCCTACACAACTAATTCTTGGCTTCAAGCCGAAGATGATCCTTATAGCTGCTTTTTGCAAGATGAATATTTTGTTGTTTTGGTCTGAATTTCCCCATGCAATGACTCCATATGACAGTCTGCTCATAAAGCATGCATGAAATACATTTTTTAATATTTCTATGGAGGTAGTTAAAGAAAGTCTACGAAGCATAAATAGGCATGATGCCAGCTTAGATGAAAGTTTCTGGGTGTGATCCTGCCAGGACAGACGATTATCTATTTGTAGACCAAGGTAATTAACTGACTCCAATCCTTTTTTGGTTAGCGAAAATATGAGCTCTTGGGTCTTATCTTTATTCATTTTAAGGCCATTTGCTTGGCACCAATTTTCTAAGTGATCAGCAAACTCCTGAAGCCTCATGAGCAGTTCTTCGAGCGATAAACCCCAGGTCAGTATAGACACATCATCAGCGAAAAGGGAAATAAATAAATAGAGGTTCTCTATGGAGAATGCCAGATCATTTATAAATAAAATGAAGAGAAGCGGGGCTAATCCTGAGCCTTGTTTCACTCCACAGAGAATATCAAGCAGTGCTGATGACAGTCCGTTGAAGTCAACATACTGAGACCAATTTGAGAGGAAGTCTTCAAGGAATTCAATACAGTTTTCACTGAAGTTGTAGTACTTGCACTTATATATGAGTATGAGAATTGGAACCAAGTCAAATGCTTTAGTTAAATCAAATAGTCTTATTCCAACTTGTTTTTTATCTTCAAGACAAGAGAGAATTCTTCGCACCATTTCTATACTAGCTGTTGTTGTACTTTTGCCCTTTCTAAAGCCATATTGTTCTGAGTGGAGAAGGTTGTTATCTTCTAGAAAGGATCTTATCCTGACCATAGCAGCTTGTTCTATGACTCTTGCTATCATAGGTAAGAGAGAGATAGGCCTAAACTCTCCATAGGATGACGCGTTATTCTTCTTAGGCACAGGTACGACCCTAGCTAGCTTTAACACTTTAGGAAATTTACCTTGATCAAAACACCTATTAGTAAGGTATACAATGGGTGTGACTAAATAGGGAATGCATTTTTTTAGAAGGCTAGCAGAGAGACCAAAACAATCAGGTGAGCAACTATTTGACAGGTTTTTAACTAGACCTAAGACTTCTTGGCTGTTCGTATGGTGAAGCTCTAATTTATGTTCAGGCTGGGGTGCTTTTTCTAAAAAATATTTTAAAATCTTTATTAGATTGATCAATTTTTGTTCCATTTTTAAGGACCGAAGATACAAAATAGTCATTGAAACCATTAGCACTTAGATTTTTATTTTGAGCTTTGTTCCTTCTAGATGTAGTTTTTAGCTCATTTTGAACTATTTGCCAGGATGTTTTAGTAACATTATTTGAGTTACTAATCAACTTATCGTTATAGTTGGACTTGGCGCTCTTTATTAACTTCCTGTATCTAGTTCTAGCCAGATTTGCTTCTCTTTTTGTTGCTTGAGATGGATGTTGGTGGGCCCAGTCTCGAAGGAAATAGTACATGTCGCGACTTTTAGTAACATCGTCATTTACCCATGCGGAAGACTTTGTTTGTATCTTAATTTTCCTTTTTTTGTAAGGACAAGAAACATCTAGCGCCCAAGTTAAACTTTCTATAAATTTGTTCATGGCTTGATCTGCATCTTCGATTTCGTAAATACTGTCCCAAGACAGGGTTTGAAGCAAGTCAATGAGGTGTTCAATATTTTCTTTTTTGGTGCATCTGGTTATGATAGTTTTTCCTTGGTCAGTTTCAGCATCACAGGAGAGAATTAACTCGATGGCATGGTGGTCTGACATTTTTCCTCCTACCTTGGCTGTGTACCAGTCCTGATGGTAATTTGTCAGGAAGTTATCTATGCATGCAGGTTTTCCATTAATGGGAATTCTGGTGTAGTCAAATATAGTTTCATGTAGTCCATAGCTCTTCAGTAGGTTTAGAAAAATGTCTTTTTGTTTAATATGAGTAGGGTTTGTGCTATCTTCAAGATGTACATTAAAATCTCCCATTATAATAATTTTTTTATTTAATTTAGTTACTTCTGCAAAAAAGTTATTGAGGTTTTCTATAAAGGATTCAAAATTTGAATCCTCTGGAGTTCTATATATGCAAGCAACTAACATGTTCATACTAGGTATTGTTATTGCACTAAGTTCAAAAATACTTTCGATAGCGGCATTCTTAGATATAAAATTTTGGGTGCATATACTTGAGTCAGTGTATATTGCTGACCCTCCCCAGGCTTTATTTTCTCTGCAGTAAGCAGAAGCTAGAGAAAAATTTGAAGGTACATAATAGTCAATTTCATTACCCCGGCAGTTGTGCTCGGTAAGTCCAATAATTTTAATATCGTTCCGGGAAGTTAAAAAGTGATCCAGCTCATTCCATTTACTTTTAAGACCTTGTATATTAGAGTGATAAATAACGGATTCGAGTCAGGAAGAAGTGAATACATCTCTGGGTTCCTTTAGTTGTCCGGGTTTGAGGTATCCGTAGAATTCAGCTAGAACGCAACCGTTTGGCCAGTAGTTTTCACAAAAGACTTTTTCAAACTCTGGTTCCTCGATTTCTACATGAAAAGACGAGTATGAATTACTTGCTCTAGTTAACATTTTTGAGCATTTAAAGTTTTTTATGCCTGCTGTTTGAAGTAATGCAGCAACCTCCTTAGATGTTGTATGGGGTTCTAGACGAGAGACAAACAGTGCTTTATTGTTCTGTTTAACTTTGGCTTTTACAGAAGTAAAGGTATTGGTTCCAACCATCATTTTTTTGATGTTTTTAGTAGATTTATTTGGCTTAGCATTTGGTTTTGAACTTGAGTCATCCTTATTGGTTGACTTGTTTCTTTCATTAATACTAGAGCCTTCACTACTATTTGAAGATTTCTGTGATTCAGCCTGGGTTTTTTTACAACAACAAGAATCTTCAGAAATTTCATGATTCGTCTGGAGTGAAGGTTCTTGTTTGTGTTCAATTTCGGGAGTGCTTTCATGTTTATTTTGTGCTGTACTTTTATCTAAGTTATCACTATTTTGTGGTGTTTTCTGTGATTTATCATTATTCAAAATAGGATGCTCTACTTTTCCGCCATTTTCGGTAGAAATTGTGTCTTTTGTAATTGAGTTTTCGTCTTCGGTACTCTGATGGCAGGTTATGTTAGCCTGAGCCGGTATCGATGTTTGCGATGTCAATAATAGAGATTTTATTAATGAAAGTTCTTGTTTTACCTCTTTTATGAACGAAAAGGCAGTTTTAATTGAAATTTGCAAGCATATTTCACAACCAAACCGTAGAACTCTTTTACCAACAAGTTTGAGAGCTCGTCGTTCAGTCTCTGATACTTCGGCACACTCAACATGGTACAAATCATCACAGAAGTCGCAATTTATTATAGATTTAGGTTCATTACACATTTTTTTTACATTTTACACACATATTTTTACCACTCATTTTTATAGATTAATAGTTATGTGACTTAAAAACGGAGAACGATGTGCTCTGTTATCAACCGATCTTATCACTTCTCACTTCGTTGTATAATAATACAACGTTAAAAATAGGCTCGCTTCGCTCGCTAGTTTGCTTATATTTATAATAAAATATATTGTAAAAAAGGCTCGCTTCGCTCGCTAGATTGCTTATATTTAATATTAATGCATAGTAAAAAAAGGCTCGCTTCGCTCGCTAGATTGCTTATATTTGTTATAATACAACGTTAAAAATAGGCTCGCTTCGCTCGCTAGATTGCTTATATTTAATATTAATGCATATTAAAAAAGGCTCGCGTATATTTATAATAATAAATGGTAAAAGAAGGCTCGCTTTAAATTTTATTTTTTGAGTTTATTATTTTAGCCGCCATTTTTAAATTAATAAAAAAATTTGAAATGTTCCATGAAAAATATATTTTCTTTTTCTAATCTTTAAGAGCTTTTAAACGATATACAACACGATTTTTTGCTCAAAATTTTTTTATCCGGTCCGCCATATTGGCCGCCATTTTGAATATATTTTTCGGAATATTACCAAAAACTATACAGCTCTGACATATAGTTAATTTTACTTGTATAAAAGTATCTAAAGTATATTAAAATAGATCTTTATCTTGTAAATTCTTATAAAATTAGTAAAAACTAATTATTATATTAAATTATGGCCGCCATGTTGAATTTTTCGGAATTTAGTATATAACATTTTTTGTTCTACTAATCAAGAGCTTTACAACGATATATTACTCGAGTTATTCCTTCAATTTTAAATTTTTGGGTTCATTATTTTAGCCGCCATTTTTAAATTTTTCAAAAAATTTGTAAGAACTCACTAACGTTCGTTCAATAAGAAATAAGACAGAATAATTATTTAAGAAGAAGTCGCGAGGGACAAGGCACCAGAGCTTTTCTTAAAAGTAAATAATTTACAGACCTAAACAAAAATAGTAAATAATTTTTCACAAAAAAGGCTATCAACTGTATAAGAACAGGGTAAATTGTTCAAAAAGGGAAGATAGATAGCAAGCAATAAAGAGAAAGGCAACACTGTATAGATAGCAAGCAATAAAGAGGAAGGGAACACTGTATGCAGGTGGTGTTGGCGCAATTTTAAACCATATTAAGGGAATACCAAGTAAAAAACGGCTGATTTATGAAAAACTATGATATAGTAGGGTCGACCTTTTGCAATAAAAATTATTCATAAAGTTGAGAGAGGATGTGTAGTATATATCGGTAGAGTATTGTTTCAATAGATAATAGACCAGGGAAAATTAGTCGTATTTGTAATCTAAGAAAATATGTCGTTTAGTATTCAAGATGAATTAGTAGATCTTGAGTAAAATTAGTTGGACGTAATCCATTGTCAGTACTATTTACAATTAACGGCGTTTCGGGAGCAGGTACTTCTCCCATCATCAGGTTCGTCTTGAGAAAGACGGTGTGTGAGTCAAGTTGACACACACACCGTCTTGTGTGTGTTTTGACGGTGTGCGTGTCAACTTGACACACACACCGTCTTGTGTGTGTGTCAACTTGACACACACACCGTCTTTCTCAAAACGAACCTGATGATGGGAGAAGTACCTGCTCCCGAAACGTCGTTAATTGTAAATAGTACTGACAATGGATTACGTCCAACTAGAGTGCCTGTATAATCAGAGTGAAGACAACCGGGTACTCAAAAATTAATTGGGTCCATTTTCAAGGTCATTGGAACGCAAATTCGATTTGTCCGACATTTAAAAATATAGAAAGAAGAAATGACGAAGAATGCATTGTAAAAGTGTTTAATAAAGTCCCTTAAAATTTTATATGTCAAACGATATCATGTTTTCCTGTTAATGTAACTATTTTATTTTAGTACAATTTAATTAAAACAGACTACTATTTAATGTTGCTATAGAGAGACGAAAGGAAGTCCTGGCCTTTTTCATTTTACGGCAAAATGAAGCTTAGATAACAAACAAACCGATTCATTCATTACATGGCGGCTTATGGAGAAATTTGTCTTCTGTTAATTTTTTAAAAATTCTTTCCTTGAAAAAAGTAGTTACTTTCTTTACCGAAGATGTTTAATATTTGTGATCTAGAATGTTGTACGCTCCCAATGAGCTATCAAGTTCAAGTTTTACATTCGTATTATTAAAGTTACAAGTGTTGAAAGTTTGGTGAAAAAAATGTGTTTTTGAAGGACTGTTCGTTTTACTTCAGTTACGTTCAATATTTAACTTATTATTAGACATTGGTATTATTTAATCATTCTGCTCGCCCTTGTGGTTAATTTCAAGGATCATTGACATGTTTTCAGCAATTTATTTCTAGATAACTTCTTACATACATAACAAATTGTTAGACGTCAATGGGTTCAAATCTTACATGTATCTATGAAAATTAGTACAAATTGTATATTTGTATTCATCAGCAAAGGTTTTTAATTTGCTTATAATAAAAGAAGTATGTATATTAGCTTTTGTGGTGTGAAATATTAGTAACTTCAGTCTCTTCCATGCATTGCTGCAGTAGAATGAAATATCTTTTATTCATTTTTATCATCTGGAGGACTTGTATGCTAGCTTGGATGCATTGACACCAGTTGAATTAACTTATACATAAGTACTGCTGTTAGATGTCAATGCCATTTTCTTAATTTATGTTCCAATTCTGCTTACAAGAGTATAGTGGTATAGAATCATCAAGTGACTTTATTCACCTACATTGGGTTGTCGATACAACTTCAAATGCCAAAAGAAGAAATTTTAGCAGCTAGGGCTACTTTTAGTGACTATCCAATCGTAGAGGGGTTTATGCCAATGTCATGTTGCCTGTCACTGATGAAGGTTACATTGTGTGACAGAAATTCAGACACAAATTTTCTATAAACTTCACAACGATGCCCGTCAAGAATATCAAGTTTCATCGAGGCATCAATTGCATACTACATGATGATAATATTCCATTTTATATAGGATTTAAACTTGTGTTAAAATTCTCTTTTATTGTTAAAATTTTATTTTGTAATAAAATTCAGTTGATTTGAATTTTTCATTTATTCTTCTTTCTCTATGACAAACACCAATTAAGGCAGTTTGTCATATAGGCACCTTGACAACCCTTTATTCCTGATAGACAATCTATTATTTCTGACTTACTTTAGCTTAAGCCTTAGTCCAAAATACTCTAGCACATAAATATGTGCCAAATATTAACTTGGCACATAGTTCTTAATCTTTATTATGAGCTGTCCACCTCTGTCAAGACGAACGCATTCAAATTTTAATAAAATATTTGATAAAAGTGTGTATGTTACTTTGAAATTTTCTGAATAGAAAGATGCCTCAATTATATCTGTGGCTTACAGAGTTCTCAAAATATATAATTGATGCGCACATTTTCTATGAACATTTTTAGCTCAAATGGCTGATGATCCAATTTTAATGAAACTTCAATTCCAACCTTGGCATGAAGTCGTAAATTGATAAATAATTTTCAACATAATTACACATTTAAGGGGACATGGCAGAGTTCTGTTTGCTACTTTGATAGTATCACTCACCGTTATAATCAGTAGACAGTGTGGGAAAATAATGTGAGGGAGCCAATGA
>JACMZG010001914.1:43333744-43356497 GCA_018340805.1 Microvelia longipes
CTTTGTGTACAGTACAAAATACAGTTCTACAGTACAGTTGAGTTTTAACTCCCGAAAGAGACATTGCTGAGAAGATAAAAAAGCAAAACGCCACAGACTGTTCTGAAACCGTTCAGTAAAATAAGCATACTGTGGATGAGATAACATATTGAATTGACTTACTGTTTGACCAGCAGACTTGAAGAATAAGAAGAAAATTATTAGGATGTGTTGCCTTCCCTACTCCTACTCTCTGTAACATATAAATAAAAACATTATTTATATTAGAAATCTACAGTAGTAGGTATCCCAAAATTAAGTAGAAAAAAATTTGAGTTTTGCCTTCGAGATTAAAAAAAGTAAACAAATCGGGAACAGGGTTCCTCGAAACGTTTCCTCACCAGAATAGCATACAAGCACGTTAAACTTCGCATAATCTTAAATGAGAAAAAGTTCGATTTTTACTCGGTTTTATTAAATTATTTGAATTTTGGCGGAAATTTGTAACCTTGACAAATGAAAACAAACTTTTACGTTTAACAAAAGTGTCGCACTAATTAATAATTAAGTCGCTTATAACTTTTTAACTAATTAGTAGATTTTGATATTTTTTATATTTGTTCCTATTTTTTTGCGGTTCCAACGACGTGTTATATGTCAAAAACACGTGTATACTTTTGTTGTTATTAAGCGTCCAAATTTTTAAATTTCAAAAATCGCGGCCAATCTCAAAACGAAATTCAGAAGCATTGTTTGTCACGTTGAGAGGTATATTCCTGCCAAATTTCAAGTTCATCGGGTCATTTTTCGATTTTTTACGATTTTGCTGACTAAACAAATTAGGGTTAATGGTGACATAAAATTTTGATATTCCGGGCAGCACAACTAGACCCAAAGACTGATTTTTGTACTAAGTTCAATTATCTATTATAAACACAGTGGGAGTTATATTGGTGACACACACACACACACAGACAGACATCAAGCTGAAATCGGTTCAGATGGTCCTAAAAACACATAAAATGGATAATTCAAGTAAAATCTCGGTTAAAATTTTTTGGGTGAAACCAATACTTTTCCTCTATATACCTTCTGTATGAGAAGGTGAGGAAAAGTATAAAATCAAGGTGCTTAAAAAATGTAGAGGAAATATCCGATAATCAAAACCACAGCGTTCTGTACAATAGAATATCATTCATACCATAACAGGAAACTTAGGTAAAAAACATTAAGCGTGCAGACATTGTGGACAAACAAATTTCCAGTGCACGCCATCGTTTGCACTAGTTAAAGGCTCAGTTTGTGTTTGTCTTTAAAGGTTTTAGCGCCTTTTCTTTAAAAAAAATAAAGAAAAATTAGTTATAAATAGTGCTTAATACTTGGGTAATTGCTCAAGTTATAAAACAAAAACCGGAATCTTAAGCAAACCAACGCGCCAATAGTTATTTATGCAACAAGGGATGAAAGTAAGTTTTACAGCTCAAGTTAAAGTTTCGTCCTAAGGCAGCGCCGAAGGAGGAAACTTCATTAGCTCACGAGGCCGGTAGGCCGAGGGAGATAAACTAGTTAGATCCCGAGGCTTGCCGTTGGATTTAACTAACATTTTGGCTCCCGAGGCTTGACGAGGGAGATAATACGAGAGCTGAAAACTTTCATCCCTTGTTGCATATTAAATTTTATCTACGACTAGAGAACTAATACTAACAACTATTAATTTATTCTTCAGCTCCTTAATTGTTATTGTGTTAGTTTAGTTTATTCTTACCATGTCAATTACTCTGATGAAGAGAGAATAAAGCCACTATCTTCACATTATTTTATTGTAAGCTGTCAATAGAATAATGTGTAATACTATATTTGTAATTTAAACATTAGCGTGTGTATATTGTATATTCTACCCGTAGTACCAACATAACACTGAAAAAAAATCCTAAAAATTTTCTAAAATTCCTAAAAATTTTACTCAACAATTCTGTCAAGTTGGCAACACTTTCACTTTTCCTCCCTAGGGAGTAAAAGTACATTTACAGTGTGAGATAACAAGAATGTAAGTAGAACTTACAGGAGTAGTATACAATACAAGGAGTAGATAAAATTATTTTGTAGTTATAAACTTATATAATATAAATGAAACGATAACAATTATCGTCTTTACCAGGATTCGAACCCAAGTATATGAACCCAAATTGTACCTGATGAGAGTTTATACAATCCTGATAAATTAATATGTAAATTAAAATAATGTAGTGTAAAAAACAACAAAAAGGAAATAACAGTGTTGACGTAACATAATAAGTAAGAGAGGAAGGCAGAATAAAAACTGATAACGCCTTACCCTTTTGTTAATGCAATAAAGTATAAAATCAGCAAGCACTTTACTACCGGAGGAGGCACAGAAAGTCTTTACAACCGAGCAAGAGGGTAGAAAGTAAAAGGGATGTTCATGTAAAATTCAAAAGGTTTTTAGGTTCATAATAACCCAATAGTATCAGGTTATAAACAAGATCCCGCCCTTTCCCTTCCCTCTGTAAATGAGAACCTTGTTTATTCTTGTAGCAATAAAAGTCAAATATAATAAAGAGACATCAGATTTTTCTTGCCTTCTACAACATTTCATCACCAACTACCCTTTTTAACTTTTCAAACAAAAAAAAACTTTTACAAGCAAAAACTTTTTTCATCGAACTTTGAGTTTAGCAAAGATGTTAGAAATTTATAAGGTGATTCAATTGGATGTAAACAAACCAAACGCATTCTGAGGTTGGCGCGGTATAGGCGGTCAACATTGAAATTTTACTATTTATTCCTGCAATGACGTCAACCGGGCTATAAGGCGCGGTCGAATATCCACGGCCTTCTAGAACGTTGGATCACCAACAAACTTTTTTTATAACTTTTTCTAACGTTTCTTAATCTAACTTCGTACATACATAACTACTGTTAGACGTCAATATTGTGTATATTTTGACATGTCATATTTGTTAACATTGACGTCTAACAGTAGTTATGTATGTACCAAGTTAGATTAAAAATAAATCGTTGAGTGAATGTAAATACTCTTGAGATTAACCAAAAGAGCGTGCAGATTACGGAAATAGGCTTCATTTATCACAAATCCGGCTAATTACTGAAATTTTTGAAAAAAAAAGTTATACAAAAAGTTTGTTGGTGATCCAACGTTCTAGAAGGCCGTGGATATTCCGACCGCGCCTTATAACCAAACATGTAAAAAAAAATTGATTTCATTCATAAAAACTCTTTCAATTGAATCACTTTATTAACTCTATCAGCTTGGGAGTTCAGTACTTAATTTGTTATGAACTATGACACTGAAAAAGACAAAGTCAAAAGTGAAGTTTTAAATTCTGACTAAATTTCAATACTGTTGCTACTGGATAGCATAACCGGTTTGAATATCAGTAGGTCAGTCGTTGTGCAAGTTCTGCATACCACGCCTTTCGAAGGAAATGAGCCATCCATAGATAAACAATATTAACATAGATGGTTCACCCCCGAGTGTTTTAGGAACACTCAATTGACAAGTTTTTGTTTATGATTTAAGTTGGGGGCCTCATCACTAGAGTCTTGAAGAGCGCTAGTAGTAAAAATCTATTTGCTCTATTCTCTACTCTACTCTATGCTCTATTGTGCTGTAGTATTTTTTTTAAATACAAACAGTTGCCAATCGTTATGTAAAATAAAATAAAAGTAAACAAAGATCTATGGTAATTATGAAATATTTAAAGTAAGCTGTTAATGCCACGTATTATACTGATATTAAACTATTAAACACGTATTAAACTTATGGGCCACATCACGCGAAGCAGCACCATCGTTTTCTTAAAAAAATAACAATAATTCATTTTGAGTGTTTTAGACTTAAGATTTAAATTTGCTATCTGAATATAACATCTCGGGTTGGCGCAAACGGATAAGTAAAAGAAACAAACAAAACACGAAACTCTGACATTAGAGGTTCAAATCCAAGGGGGGACGACAGTATGGGTGGAGAAATTAATGAATATATTGAATCCCCATTTACTATTAGAGACTCTGTTTATGGATCTTGTTCTTTTATAGCAACAGGATTTCACGGTATTCACGTAATTATTGGAACAACATTTTTAATTATTTGTTTAATACGAATTATAAAATTTCATTTTTCAAGAAAACATCATTTCGGGTTTGAAGCGGCAGCGTGATATTGACATTTTGTTGACGTAATTTGATTAGTTTTATATATTTCTATTTACTGATGAGGTAGTTATTTTTTTAGTATAAATTTGACTTCCAATCAAAAGGTCTTTATTTAAGAAGAAATAATATTTTCAACAATAATAACAATAACAATTAATATATTAATCTCATTATTTCTAATAATAGCATGTTTAGTACTATAAAAAAAGACAAAAATAACCGAGAAAAAATAACTCCATTTGAATGTGGATTTGACGCAAAAAGATTAGCACGAATACTATTTTCCATACAATTTTTCTTAATTGCCATGATTTTTAAATTTTTCACTTTTTACCAATTTATACGAAATTCTTATAGAGCTTTTTTTGGGATCACTCATCCATCGACTCATCATTCTAGCTGAATAGCGGATGGAAAGACTTGATTACTCTTAACAGCTCGTTGTTTGATTAATAAAAATATCTGACAGTTTCACATTTCCACCACTAGATTGTACTACTTGAGCTTCCTGCATTCTATCAAATATTTTTTTTTAATTTTGAGTGAACCATCTATGTTAATATTGTTTATCTATGGAGCCATCAAAAAACTACTACTTCTGATGGTCTAGAATCAGTACACTATTCCATATTTTACATCAAAACTAAGTCAGTTTGAATCTCTAACATTAAATCTGGAACATTAAGTACGGGTATTTTAAGTTTACTATTGTCATATTACTGTATACACAGCTACAGAAGTAACAGGAACTAGTAGTACCTAGTACCAGTAGTACTAGGTACTACTGATACTACGGATACTACTTCAGGGGGGGGGGGGGGCACAGGGGGCACGTGCCCCCCCCCCCCCCAAACCCAAGAAGAAAAAAAATAAAACATCACTAAAACAATGAATTTTTAATGTGGGTATTGTTTAAGAAATAAATATATTAGTTTCAGTGAAGAGATAAGATAATGGATAGATGAATATATTATATTTTGCTTGTAATATTAATTTCATTTCATTATGATTATAATTAAATTAAAATTGCTTATTCATCAATATTTAGAAATTAAAACTTGACATATGGCTTTTATGCATTTTTTAAGTAGAGGAGAGTTTAACAGAAAATCGTCCCCCTCCTATTAACTTTTGACTATGAAAAAGTGCCCCCCCCAAGCTGGTCTGCTGGAACCGCCACTGGTACTAGGTACTAGTGTATCGTTGAATATAGATCTTAGTTACTCGTTAAAAATCCTTAGAACAATAATATAGGCAACAAAAATAAAATATTTAAGTATACAGGGTGTTTCATATAAAGTGTCCACCAAAAGGAGGTGATAGTACTCCTCAAGAGGAAAAAAAAAATGTCCTATAATATAAACCCCGATCTCCAACCGTTTTCCACAAGGTCAAATATAATATTTCAAAACATATTTGACCTCAAATCATAAAATTGTTAATAGGGATTTAACTATTCAAGCTAGAAAGGCGAAATTGGTATCATTAGAAAGCTGAGCAAATTTCCTAAAGGACAAACTACTAACTATGTCAAATATTTTGGAACTACTGCCCAAAATTTTGCATGAAACATGATTTTTTTTAAAAAATGATTTTATGGAAGTTTTGTAGTAGGGCTTTAGAGGAAGTAATAGATGAGCAAAAGTTCAGCCAAGAACGGAAAAAACTTCTCTTATGATTGCCCTTTAAGAAAAGTTAAATAATTTTATACATTCAATAGTCAAAATTTTAAGCCATTCTTCCTAGAAGTTGGAAAAACTGATATTTTTTTGGCATTTTTGCATATGTCTACAATGTTAATTACATGGTACATAAAATAATTAAAAATCTCTAAAGCAAGGGAAAAGAGTGGTTTTAGAGAAAAATGTGTAAGAATAAAATAGGTTTATTTTACCTTCTAGAGTCTAAAAATCGTATTAATAAATTATTTTTGAAAATAAAATATTTTGTTAAAATAACATATTATTTTCACTTTTATACGACAAAAATGATCAGTTTTGCAACTTCTAGTAACAATAGCTTACATTTTTGACTATTGAATGTATGAAAATATTTACATTTTCTTAAAGGGCAGTCATAAGAGAAGTTTTTTCCGTTCTTGGCTGAACTTTTGCTCATCTCTTACTTCCTCTAATGCCCTACTACAAAAATTCCATAAAATTCATTTTTTTAAAAAAATCATGTTTCATGCAAAATTTTCGGGAGTAGTTCCAAAATATTTGACATAGTTAGTAGTTTGCCCTTTAGGAAATTTACTCATCTTTTTAATGATACCCATTTCGCTTTTCTAGCTTGAATAGTTAAATCCCTATTAACAATTTTATGTTTTGAGGTCTAATATTTTTTTGAAATATTAAATTTGACCTTGTGGGAAAACGGTTGGAGATCGGGCTTTATATTATAGGACATTTTTTGTTCCTTTTGAGGAGTACTATCACCTCCTTTTCTGGTAGACACTTTATATGAAACACCCTGTATAAAAATGACAGCTTAATAAAATACAAGTGGAGTTATAATGTGAGTCTTATAGTTATTTGTGTGTCATGGGTCATGGGTTCAATCCCAGCACGGGCCTCTAGGATTTTTATGAGAGGGATAAAAATTCTGCGTACCAAGTCCTTCAGAAGGGACGTAAAGCCGGTGGTCTCGAGCCTGTGCGTTGTCAGGTACTCGTTAAAGATCCCTTACCCTAAATGAAACTGGGTATAGGCAAAATTTAGGACCCTCATTGTAGATTCATTATAATACTACACTGTTTCTGCCTTGTAGTTTAAAGTGTGTGGAGGTTTGGTTTAACAGTGAGAGCACGTGTTGTTCCCAGTTTTCACTAGACTATAAGAGTCAGTGAAAATATGTATGATTGCTTGAAAATGCATGAGAGGAACCATAGAAATTCACGGCTCTTCTGTCTAGATTAGATGTATAATATACCTACACTTGAAATTAAAAGAAGTAGAATACTATCTTAGGGAGCTGGCAAAAAGGGCCCAACAACGTGGCCTACTTGCCTGGTAGTTACTACCACTTCCCCCGTATTACTATCACTACTACTACTGTTAGTCTTATAAATATAATATGTGCACTGATAACTTTTTCAAGTTATCAAAAACACCACATCGAGGTCCTTTTAAAGATGATAATTTTTCTTTCACAATTACTAATGAGAGAAGGAAGCGGAATACGAGCCTGTCACTTTTATAACTATAATAAAAAATAAACGAAAAAAAAGTTTACAAACATACATTCAACCATTTGGCTAAAGAGGAAACGAAATACAAAGATTTATCTTTGGCAGGAAGACTGGACAAAGGGAAGGTTTGCAACAACACTGTTATCGTTTCAAGTAAAATAAAAAGTAAAGGCATAATAGCTGTTGAAAACATTCAAAACAAATTACTCGTTTATCTTAATTGCGTTTCTTTTTTTATAAATTTGATTTTAACAGCGTAGTTAAAAAGATCTTATTTAAATACAATGTTCGTTTTTATAACAATGCATATTTTTGACATATTTATAACAGACACTGTGTTTACTATAAATGTCGTAAACCAAGTTTTTACAAGTTATTTTTTTAGGTATTTTAAGATGTAATTGGTGCTTATCACGTATTGTCTCATTGTTGTTATGTAGTCGTCTATAGTCGTTACTGATTTATAGCGTAGTTTTTTGGTGTGAGTAGTATTTTTCGCTAAAAGTACAAGTTTTTACAACCATTTCACAAATTAAAATTTTAAAAAATCTCATGAAAAGAGTAAAGTTGAGGGGAACAGCACAGAGAGTTCCGAAAACCCCGTCCTCGCTAACACAGAGAGTTCTGAGTACCCTGTCCCCGCTAAAACACATAGTTCCGAGTACCCCGTCCCCTAACACACATAGTTCCAAGTACCCCGTCCCGCTAAAACACATAGTTCCGTACCGTCCCGCTAAAACACATAGTTTACCCGCTAACGCACATAGTTCCGAGTACCCCGTCCCGCTAAACACATAGTTCCGAGGTACCCCGTCCCGCTAAAACAATAGTTCGAGTACCCCGTCCCCGCTAAAACACAGTTCCGAATACCCCGTACCCCTAACACACATAGTTCCGAGTACCCCGTCCCCGCTAAAACACATAGGTTCCGAATACCCCGTACCGCTAACACACATAGTTCCGAGTACCCCGTCCCCGCTAACACACATAGTTCCGAATACCCCGTACCCGCTAACGCACATAGTTCCGAGTACCCCGTCCCCGCTAACGCACATAGTTCCGAGTAGCCCGTACCCGCTAACGCACATAGACCCACGAAATAGTATTGAACTTATAAATAATTTAAAGAAATTAAAATTATAAGTGGCTACACTTCTTTACTTGACATGGACAACCAGACTGGATTTACCATAACTGCCTGTTAGTATTTAAGACTATTTGGATTTAGTTATGGACACTTCTAATGTATGTATCCCATATAGTTTAAATTTGGTACAAAATCAACCTTCACGTACTACCCAGAAAGTAAAGAATTTAAACTCAAAATGGAACCAACGAATTCTTTAATAAAATAGGAAGCATCTTTTAAAGGGCCAAGTCAATTACAATTTTACTGAACATCTGAGAGCTAACAATGGACAATAACTTTACTCAACCTTAGTCGATAAAAGTATATTATAAAATAATTTAAGCTAGCTTTGCATAATATGAAAAGAAAATGTCAAGCAGATAAGGGCATGATATGAATTATATGATTATAAGAGGTTTCATAGACATTTCAATACATAGATTCTTATATAAGCATAATACACTGCCTTCAATATAATCTTATTTTTATCAGGAAAATATTATGAAAGGAGGAAAATGTTGAACCCTCTATTCAGAAAAATTCATGAAAAGGAATAAGTTTCTAAAGATAGGTGAAAACTAGAGTACCAAAAGAGTCCGGCAGTAATGTCATTACCCTGACACGGACTCATTCTTTATGAACACTATGAAAATCGATGGTGTTAACGTAATAATTTTCACAGCAAACCAGACTGTTGCAATTTTAAAATATACATAGTTGCTTCGTTATATTCACAGTTAGAATTGGAATGAATTTTCCCTACTTTTATTTAATAATTATTGATAATGAATAATTGTCTTTAGGATATTCTTGGCACTCACGGTTTAATTAAATGTCAACGTTGCAGCACTTACAGCGATTTTAAAAAATAAAAATAGTTAGTGACGGTATAGATGTACCGTCACTGTCACTGTCACTAGATGTACCGTCAGATGACTTACCTCCGAAAACATCTCCATACCATTGGTATCTTTAAAGATAACCCAGTGTGTAGGCTTTGTGAATCGGAAACCGAAACTAACATCTCACATTCTTCTGAGATGTGAGCCCTAGCCTTTCAAAGGTTCACCAACTTTGGTAGCAGCACTCTCACTAAGTTTGACTCTACCAATGAATCACTGGTCATAAAGATCCTAGACCTAGTCCGGGGAAAAGGATTATTCTGACCAGGACCAATTTAGGGGATTGTACAATAGACTTCCAGTCGTAGTGCAAATGGGGTCTATCGTCGACTCCAACCCCAATCTTTAATAATAATAATAATAATAATAGATGTAAGTGCACTTTTCTGGTAAATAACGTAAACGCCACAACAGAATTAAATAAAACGTAAAAAAGACCAGTAAGTGAAATGCCGATTAGGGTATAGGAAATCGAACTTTAAGTCTCTACTGGCGAACATATGCATCTAAATACGAAGCGGTTCGTGTTTAGTTATATATTTGCATAGAGATATATTACTAGAGGGGCCCTATTGTTAAATTTTAAACATCGAAAAAGTAACCTGACCACATTCGATTATCATTATCATCAAATAAACAGAATAAAAAAAACAGTAAATTATATAGTAGAATGTTTAAAATACAAATCACAACACAAACAATCTGTGGGAAGCCTAAAACAATTGATTAATTATAACCTCAACTCCCTCTTGGAGGAGGTTTTCAATGAGGTTACACAGAGCCCCTGAGAGCCCCACTAAAAATGTTTCAGGCCTCTCAATGTATTAAGATAGGCTATGCTATATTTGGCAGATTGATTTTAGCGATGCAACACAAATGTTATTCGATTTGTTTGTGATTTTTTAGTGAAAGTATAACAAGAAAGTTGATAGGAGTGCACACCATAAAATAACAAACATATTCAGAAAGAGATAAACGTCTTATAACCATTTTGATTAAGAGGATTTTCGTATGATGTCAAATTACATTAAAAAAAATTGTTTTCTCTTTTTAAGTGAGAGGTTGGCAGCGGCTTCTCTGATTGGTCAATCCCCAAAATACTTATGACCTTGGGGATTTTTAAACTAAACGATAGACTGTAACTGGTAATTTTAAATCCAGCCTACTCTCGACTGTCGGAAAAAACAACTTAGTGTGGTGACCATGAAGAGAGGCTAACCACTGACAATTCCAGTTTGCGACCATGATGCGATCAGATTGTGATTTGGCACCCATCTAACTATGTATAAGACTAACATATGTGTTAAGTTTCATTTCATTATCAGCATTAGTTCAATTTTTATTGAATGACTTGTGTTCGTTTTTAAAAAATTGTAAAATAATCCAACTGAGTTGAAATTTGTTACAAGTGTATACCATTACCTAATAAATAAGTACACTAAGTTTCGTTTCAATGCGACTAGTATATCCGTGATTTTTATTGGATCATAAAAATTAAGAAGCATTGAGTGTGTTCAGTGCTGTATGGGTGACCGCTGAGAATGATTGCGACGGATGCATTTACTATCTAAAGACGAGCGAAGCGAGCCCGAAGCATGTTGCAGTATAAATTTGGCGAACTGTATTTCTGAGGACGAGCGAAGCGAGTCCGAAGCTGGGAGGATGAAGAATCCGATGTAATGAGGAAAAGTTCCGAGGTACCCCGTATCCGATTTATCGAATTATTTTGAAACGCATACAAGTCATTCGATACAAATATAACAATACCGATAATGAGATGAAACTAGGCACATATGTTGGTCTTATACAAGACTAAATGCACATCAAATTTCAACAAATTTTTCTTCTTCTTATGCATTTATATTATGGTATAAATGAGGAGAAGTAAAAAAAACTAAAGATTATTTCAATTTATTTACACGTATAATAGTTGTTAATGGATTATATTAAGTGTTTTTGTTGTAACGGACCAATTAAGCAAACAAAAGACACATTTTTATTAAAGAATATTTTTTTAAAGAGCTATTATACTGCTACTGAGACTTTTACGGTGTAAAATAAAAAAAAGGAACGATTAATTTTACTTTCTTTTACCGCATTAAGTTTGATGTTCTCTTAAAGTAAACTGTTTAAGGGTAAAACAAATTATGTCTTGGCTCGGGAGCGGCTTGATATAAAACCTAAAATACCTTGCAGCGGCTTAGACAGGATACATCAGAGTTAACTGTTCCGGACAAATAAGCACTATGATGGTATCCCTTGACCCTTCATACGCATGACGTAATAAATGTACGTCATAGTAAAGCTCAGCCCTCGAAACTAAAAATATACCAATACCTTTTTTCCAGAATCAGATGCGAGGTGTAAAAACAAAAACAAATGTCCCCAAAATAATTCGATGTAAACAATAATTAATCAGCTGTATACACAATTTTATTAATAATTTATTGCATCAATGTTATTTAATGAAAAACTGTTAAAAACGTTACACAATTACTAAATTTATACTCTGAAGTAATTTTAGTTATAAAAAATAAAAAATTTTAAAATTTGTTTAATGGACCACTAGCGCCTCCTCAGTAAGATGAGGACACTTTAATGATGTTAATTATAAAACATTGTAAATTAATATTAGTATTATAGGAAAAATATTGTGTTTGCACTGCGATTCCCAAACTAAAATTTCACCAACATTACCAATTTGAGATTTTTTTAAGGCCTACTGAGTGGTTTATCTGCATGTGTGTGTGTCTGTTATCATCGTACTTCCTTGAGCTTTTGCTGGAGAAATGAAAGTTGAACAAAAATGTTTGTTCTACTTGTACTATCAAGAAAATATTATTCTATGGTGCGACTAACGAATCTAGGAAAATAAGTACACGAGGAAAACACAGGAAAAAGACTACAGAAAAAAATACACGGAATAATACAAAAAAAAAATACACAAAAAAATCGGGTACGGGGTACTTCGGAACTTTTCCTCATTACATCGGATTCGCTACGCTCATCCACAGAAATACAGTTCGCCAAATTTATACTGCAACATGCCTTTGGTCTCGCTTCGCTTATCCTCAGATAGTAGATGCATTCATTTCATTCTCAGCGGTCACCCATACAGCACTGACCACGCACAATGCTCATTAATTTTTATGATCGAATAAAAATCATGGATATACTTGTCGTATTACAACGAAACTTAGCATGAATTTTGTCAATCTCAATAGTCAAAATATACGTATTTCTTGTCCAAAGTAAAAGTTTCAAAAAAAGATTAATTCAAATGTAAAAATTCTGGCACGGATGTCCGCTTGTCGGGTGAATTTCATTTGGAATGCGTTTTTCCGCGCTTAACAACCCATTTCCTGCTTAAAGTTCCGGTTTATGCTTTAGAATCTAAGCAGTTACTCAATTGTCAAATACTGCTCGCAACTTAAAGTCAAAAATAAAGTCTTTATTTTTATTTAAATTATTACAATTAAAAAATACATTTGTTTACCATTTTTAATTATGTTGTATAACATATATCCTTTATTTTGTGGAATCTACTTTCTTTAGAGTTATCTATTAAAGAAAATCTTGTTAAATTAGACAAAGAGGCACTTAGTGAAATTACTTAGGTTATATAAACAAGCTCTATTCTAGCAAACAACTATTATGAGTTATGTCAATGACATAACTATGGTAGAATAAATGTAACAATAAATCTGAACAATAAAACAAATCCCAATGGTTTCATCATCCAGATGTCTGCGTTTCAGATGTCTGACATGCTGCGTTTATGATGAAGAGTTAAAACTTATTCAGCACAGTATTTAGACTTAAGGCAGAAAATAATAAAAATTGCTGCAAGTTAATAAACAATTTTGTTGAGCCACCAAATTTATTGAAATAAAACATTGTTAAAATCAAAAAATTCTGGAACAGTGTAGTAAGTAAATAATTCACAAAACTGTTTAATGGCAACTATCCTGATTTACTGTACTTGTATATTTAAATACAATCTCTTGAAAGTTATTATGTTTGGTTTTATTTAAACTAATTAGGATTCAAGCTATCGACCCTCTATTTCCTAAATGACAGTCCTCTATTATGTGACCAGCTCACCTTACAGGTTTTCGGTTCAGATTAAACCCTGTGAGATCTACCTATGCCTGAACAGATACTTAAAATCATTATTTGGAGTCACTGAAAGCTTAGTGATAGTGATAGTGATATGGTAACTACCAGGCAAGTAGGTCACGTTGTTGGGCCCTTTTTGCCAGCTCCCTATGTTAGTGTTTTCTACTCCTTTTAATTTCAAGTGTAGGTATATTTCATCAAATCTAGACAGAAGAGCCGTGAATTTCTATAGTTCCTCTCATGCTTTTTCAAGCAATCATAAATTTTTTCACTGACTCTTATAGTCTAGTGAAAACTGGGAACAACACGTGCTCTCACTGTTGAACCAAACCTCCACATACTTTAAACTACAAGGCAGAAACAGTATAGTATTATAATGAATCTACAATGAGGGTCCTAAATTTTGCCTGTACCCAGTTTCATTTAGGGTAAGGGATCTTTAACGAGTACCTGACAACGCACAGGCTCGAGACCACCGGCTTTACGTCCCTTCTGAAGGACGTGGTACACAGAATTTTTATCCCTCTCATAAAAATCCTAGAGGCCCGTGCTGGGATTGAACCCATGACTAAAGTCCATTCATTCTGTGTATTGGCCGCGTACCTTAACTACACCACGGGTGACTCCACTAAAAGCTTAGAATTTAGTGATTTTTACACAGGGTTTAGTATACTATTAAGGGGTTTAGGGTACTTGACAGCTATGGACTCCCTGGACCTTGACAAGGAAAAGGTATACATTGAGAGTTTTGCTCCGTCCTCACTAACACGCTGCCTTACACCCAGCTGCAATGTCAGCAAAAGTAACAATATAAAAACAACATTTTCAAAAAATGGAAATTTATGGAAAACTTACATGAACTCAAAGATGTCAAGTGACTGCGCCAACTCCACCCTCTCAACATGTTTTGTCATCTGCAAACATATAAATGACCAATTAGATAAATAAACAAAATTTTACGGCTGAAAGATGCAATAACTCCCCTTGTTTAGTTTAAGTAAGTAAACTTAAAGGCAACATAATTAAGCGCATGCCACGCAATCCAAACTAAGTATCAAATTAAATGAAGTAATAAATACAGATGTATCAAAAATATTTTGAAAATTGTCACCTTCCCCCTTCCTTTTACACTCCGGGTACGGTGTACCTCGGAGCTTTTCCTCATCACATCGGATTCGCTACGCCCATCCTCCCTGCTTCGGACTCCCTTCGCTCGTCCTCAGATAGTAAATGCACCCGTTTCATTCTCAGTGGTCACCCATACAGCACTGACCACGCTCAATTAAGTGGATTAGTAGATCTACTTAATAAATTATGACAAGTGTTTTTTTATCCTTTGCAGAAAATTTAAACGCGAAAACAAATTTCGAAAAGAGAAAATAAGACTTTGAGAAAGAAGGAGTTCTTTAGGGAATTGAAAAGGAAAAAAATATGAGAAGTAATCATTTAAATTGACTCTGAGAGAAATATTTTCAGTTTTATAAGAGTTAGATTTCCATTTAAAGAATTAATAACTAAAGGCAAAAGATTCACAGTTTTAAAATTTCAACTTTTAAAGAAATGAAACTCATAACGCGTAAATTTATTTCAGCAAAACATTTAAGGCCATCGAACTTTACTAAAACAAAGACCATTTGTTTATTCCATGAATTCATTCATTCTCCCCAAAAGAAACCTGACGATGCTTAGGTGAAGTTTAAAAATGATAAGGTTGAAGTATTTGCAACCATCTCAGTAGTGCTTCTCATTATCTCCCTAACCAAAAGAACACGTCAATGCAGATCTCTTTTACCACTCTCATTATCTCCCTAACCAAAAGAAACACGTCCGCAGATCTCTTTTCACCACCTCATTCCTCACGTCCTTATAATCAATGCAGATCTCTTTTCACCACTCTCATATTCCCTAACCAAAGTCCTTATAACCAATAAAGATCTCTTTTCACCACTCTCATTATCTCCCTAACCAAAAGAACACGTCCTTATAATTCAATGGCAGATTCTTTTCACCACCTCTCAATATGTATTTTTGGTTGTACAATTTTTTACATTTAATTTGTTAATAAAGGATTTTTCTTCAAACAAAAACAAGTGAACAAATTTGCATTGTGTGAGAGAGATATAATTATATGTCGTTCGCACAGTCTTATTGTGTCAATAATTCACTGGACATAAAGTCTCTTACAATGCCATCACGAGTTATAACCAGAAACAGCAAACGATTTGAATCTCTTGGATCGAAGATCGATCCAATCTAAAGTAATGTTCGAGAATAATAGTCTGTCAAACGATATAATAACACATATTCAAGTTGCAATCAATTTATTATTTTGCCCAAAATATTTCTTTGCTGTTATCTACGACGAGACAATATATGGTGACAGTATGTGTTGGGTCCCGAAGGCATGATTTGGCACGTGCACCTACCTCTCCTTACACAAGGTTTATTGCCTCCCCACGAGGCGTCCCAACAAGGCAACTGAGGGGGTCCTCATACCTCTTAACACTGGAAAAATACCTTCTCTTTATGGGATATTGGCCCGGAATATATTTATTTTAGAGAGAATAAGTTTTCTTTCGGGAGAACAAATTCCGACAGTTTATTTCTTTTCCCAGTTCGATTTTGCGGAAATAAACTGACTTTTGTCACGGCTTCTTTCCGAACTAATATCCTCTCGCTTTAGGGATATAAGACATGAGAATCTCAAACAAGAAAATAATCTTACAATGTTTATTAAATCTATACTGGCAATAATAAGATATGTGGAGAAATTCTACACTGGTTTATTATTTTAAAATGTATGTTGAATCAAAACGAGCAATACTGAAACTAACAGTTTATATTTAAAGACATCAGTTAAAACATAAAAACCCTGCTGTTTTCCTTGAGCTCAGCAAGCGCTGAGATCCTAAATCTAAAAAGCGCTATTTTACGCTGTTATCTTATAATAAGGTTGTTAAATTATAAACTATTATACAGGTAGAAATTAAGAGAACAAAAAGTTATATATTTTCATGATATTAACGTTTGTTATTTAAATTAAAGCAAGTTTGTTTTCTACAACCGCTTGTTCAAGTCATGATTGACTTTTTTCAAAGTGATTTATTTTTCTATTTTATTTCATTTTATTCTATTTTATGTTATTTATTTTTTCAAAGAGCAGCTCTTGTTAAAATTAGCTTGACTAAAATCACGCGAGGTTTTTTAGTTTAGCCATTGCCTAAGTATTTTGTTTTAATTTTTATTATGTATTACTTTGTATTAATTATGTATTTATTACTTTGTATTAATTGTAATATTATTGTGTATGTATTAGTGATAAATAATACAAAGAAACACATAATACAATTATGATCTTTAGAATTTCATAAAAATGAGAATTAACATTTAACGATGGTTGTTAGATCATATAAGTTTTCGTTCATTGATAAGAGGCACAAATGAGACTGTTATTTATTTTACGGGCCTATATTTCACCCATACCTGGGCATATTCATGTAAAGATAACCTAAAAAGAAAAACCTAAAATTAGTTAACTATACAATTAAGCAGGTAAGAAAGAATGTAAACAAATTCATTCATGCTGATTAGCCATTCAAAAATAAAAAATAAGATTACTCATACCGTTAGGATATTAGTAAATAAAGTGAAAAACACAAAGAGCAAAAAAGTTAACTAAAATTAAAAAGTATACATTAGAAACAGAAAATAAAAATTAATAAAAGGAAAGACAGTCAACTACTGATAATAAATACATTAAAAATAAAATTTACTAAGAGTCGCAAAAAGCATTTTGATTTTTGCGACTCTTAGTAAGTTTTATTTTTAATGTATTTATTATCAGTGCTTGACTGTCTTTCCTTTTATTAATTTTTATTTTCTGTTCATGTATACTTTCTAATGTATACTTTTTAATTTTAGGTAACTTTTTTGCTCTTTGAATTCTTCACTTTATTTACTTCCATAACGTAGTTACGGCAAATATATCTAAATTATATAGTACAATTATTTATAATCACTAAACAAATAAATAAATAAATAAAAAATAAAATATGTGTACGTATGTAAGTATGTATGCAGTGTATTTGTGTATATTATATATATATATATATATATATATATATATATATATTATATATATATATATATATATATATATATATTATATATATATATATATATAATATATATAAATATAATATATATATATATATATATATATATATATATTATATATATATAATATATTATAATATAATATATATATATATTATATATATATATATATTATATTATTATATAGTATATATATATATATATATATATATATATATTATATATATATATATATATATATATATATATATATGCATATATGTATTGTGCATTTATGAGAGTATGTGTATGTATGTGTGTGTATGTGTATATATATAACAAAATAAGAACACTAGACAATTATATTTTATATATATTTTTTAAATTAAGAGTGTTAAATTGTAATTTGGCTAAGGACTCTCCAGCACAAGGCGTAAGCCTTTTAGCAGAGAGGTAACCTTAATATTAGAATATAATTATTTATTGTTTGTGATTTATTCAATAAAAGTATTTAAAATAAAATAAAAAGTTAGAATATCCAAACGGTATGAGTAATCTTATTTTTTATTTTTGAATGGCTTATCAGCATGAATGCATTTGTTTACATTTTTTCTTACCCTCTTAATTATAGTTAACTAATTTTAGGTTGTTATCTTTACATGAATATGCCCAGGTATGGATGAAATATAGTACCGTAAAACAAATAACAGTCTCATTTATGCCCTCTTATCAATGATCTTAATACATGGAGAACAATACCTCAATCAATCTATAAGTTTTCGTTTATCTTAGATAGATAGACACGAATTTACAATTTTTGATCGGATACAATTTGCCCGGATGTCAAGGTATTGTGGTATCAGACTTGTTACCTCTCCCCTCCCAGATGCTACTCAATTTACAGAATAAAATTTGTCATCTATCAATTACATGTATCTCCCCGATGACACATTGATGTATCGTTTCTCCCTTTTCGCCTTGTTGATTTTATTTTTACTTGTATGTAGTAACATGTTTAACAAGATTTTTGATTAATGTATCAGCTATTCTTAAGCAGACATAAATAGGTATGTTTCCAAATCTAAATAACTAATGCTAACAAATCCAAAGATATAATTTTCAAGGCAGTTTTAAAAGGCTTTGTCAAAATATGGGATAAAGCACAACCAGCGCTTTTTTGGAAACAATAATTCTTTTATTTCTAAGTAGATATTTTTTTGAAATATCACGTGCTTCGTTAAGAGGAAGATGCTTTGCCAAATATATTTTTATTTAAAATATATTAAAGTATACTACATTTAATGAATAATAGCACTTACAAATTTTTTTAAGAGTGTTCCAATTATTTTTAATTAATTTTAAAATTAACTGTTGTTATTGAGACGTGTTGTTCAAGACGAGACCGTATCGCACCACAGCGGATTAATTTAGAACTTTTCGTATTTATCATTTGTTGCTAAACGTACCCTTTATTTTCAGACTCATAGCTGCTTTATTCTATAGCAAAACCGCTTCACAGTTTTTTTAAGTAAACTTAAGTTCTAGCGAGAAATCACTCCTATCACATGTGATAACAATAATTTATGTATTATCGATGTATTTAAACTATTTAATTATAATATTTTAACAATATTATAACTATATTTATGCTATTTTAAATAATTAAAACGAAATATTAGCAATAATTTTGTGCACATAAATAACTATCAGTGATTAATTTTCAAGTGCTTGTTGTTCACCCTACTTTTCGTTTAATTTATGAAAATATTACATTGAATTTGAGGAAATAGTTATTCTTTAATATGTACTAACTTTAATAAAAAAGGAATCAATAGAGCTTTTGTTTTAGTAATCTCAACGCCGAATACTGCCCAAAATCGGATTCACTCGTCCCAAATGTAAGATATATATATACGTACTTAATTTGAACAAAAATAATTGATAACTAGCAATTATTAACGTAATTTTTTTACAAAAGATAGTGCAGACTAATTAAATAATAACTAAATAGTTATTATTTATGATATTATTCCTTAGAATTGAGGTACATACCCAAATTCTAAGCAATAATATCATAATTTAAACGAAACCTAAGGTAAACTACCTTAGAATAATACTATATATAGCAGGAGCACAGGGCCGTAAACACAATGTAATTCCACCTGATAACACGAAAGCCGGTGACTAGTGCAACTAAGTAATGCTGCCAACCTGACAACAAACATTATTTAAATATTTGTCATAAAAATCTATTAATGAAGAAAGATCGTAAAGAACAAATATAATAACTTAAAACACCTGCTGAGTATTTAATAAAACCGGTCTTAGATGGCAAAAGGGTGGCGGAATACAAGAATCAAGAATCTACATTTAGTTGACGAGGACTACTTATTATATATAATTTTAATAAATACGTTAAACTACTATTTAAAATGCTTTAAATATTGTAATGCATCGATATTTATATTAGTATTTTATGAATTATCAATCATTAATTAATAATAGAACATAATAATTCAGCAACCGGAAGTATTGCCAACTTTTTTTTTAGAAATTGTATAATTGTTAGGTGGCAGCTTACTTAGTTGCACCAGTCACCGGCTTTCGTGTAATCAGTCGTGCTCCTTCTATATATAGTATTATTCTAAGTAAACTACATTCAATTAAAACTTTTTTTCACTGATATTCGAACGGCTTTGCCTAAAACATTTTAGATCCACATTTTTATGATAATTTTGAGCATTGCAAGCTTAAAGAAAACTCGCAATACAATAAAAACTGCTATAATTAAAACTGGGTTTTGAAAATTTGTTAGTTTTAGCATTGACCTTGAGATTTGAAATGAACCAATCAACTAAACAACCCAAGTGACGTAATAGTTTTTGCCGCGAATCTAACTTTTTTAAATATTAATTTTTTTTAATTGGTTTTTGATTTGGTTACTTCTAAGGCAAGGAATACATTTAAGTAGGCAGTGGTCAACGCTTGCTGATAATTTAATTTGCTTGGATTGAGCCGCTGATATTGCGCTTGTTTTACATTACATTTAGTAAAAATAATTTGAAACAATATAATTGTGCGAGAGACACCTAGGAAATGTAACAAGCAAAAAATGCAATGCTACATCTGGGAACTGTTCCATCATTCGACATTCGTCATCATTGATGGCTCGACATAATGTCATGTCCCACTCTGTTTCGTTACGTCTAACTCATCAGGGCGCCGACAGAGCCTGAACTCACTCTGACCTTCAATTAATTCCGAAGAATATAATGTGAAGTACTTACCAGAGACGAGCGGTGCTCTCTTACCGCCATCATGCATGGCAAGCAAAACATATATCATTTGATACTACCGAGTTTTGCAAAACATGAATAGTTGACACAATATAATTGTGCGAGAGACACCTAGGAAATGTAACAAGCAAAATGCAATGCTACATCTGGGAAGTGTTTCATCATTCGACATTTGTCATCATTGATGGCTCGACATAATGTCATGTCCCACTGTTTCGTTACGTCTAATTTATCAAGGCGTCGACAGAGCCTAAACTTACTCTGACCTTCAATTAATTCCGAAGAATATAATGTGAAGTACTTACCAGAGACGAGCGGTGCTCTCTTACCGCCATCATGCATGGCAAGCAAAACATATATCATTTGATACTACCGAGTTTTGCAAAACATGAATAGTTGACACAATATAATTGTGCGAGAGACACCTAGGAAATGTAACAAGCAAAATGCAATGCTACATCTGGGAACTGTTCCATCATTCGACATTCGTCATCATTGATGGCTCGACATAATGTCATGTCCCACTCTGTTTCGTTACGTCTAACTCATCAGGGCGCCGACAGAGCCTGAACTCACTCTGACCTTCAATTAATTCCGAAGAATATAATGTGAAGTACTTACCAGAGACGAGCGGTGCTCTCTTACCGCCATCATGCATGGCAAGCAAAACATATATCATTTGATACTACCGAGTTTTGCAAAACATGAATAGTTGACACAATATAATTGTGCGAGAGACACCTAGGAAATGTAACAAGCAAAATGCAATGCTACATCTGGGAACTGTTCCATCATTCGACATTCGTCATCATTGATGGCTCGACATAATGTCATGTCCCACTCTGTTTCGTTACGTCTAACTCATCAGGGCGCCGACAGAGCCTGAACTCACTCTGACCTTCAATTAATTCCGAAGAATATAATGTGAAGTACTTACCAGAGACGAGCGGTGCTCTCTTACCGCCATCATGCATGGCAAGCAAAACATATATCATTTGATACTACCGAGTTTTGCAAAACATGAATAGTTGACACAATATAATTGTGCGAGAGACACCTAGGAAATGTAACAAGCAAAATGCAATGCTACATCTGGGAACTGTTCCATCATTCGACATTCGTCATCATTGATGGCTCGACATAATGTCATGTCCCACTCTGTTTCGTTACGTCTAACTCATCAGGGCGCCGACAGAGCCTGAACTCACTCTGACCTTCAATTAATTCCGAAGAATATAATGTGAAGTACTTACCAGAGACGAGCGGTGCTCTCTTACCGCCATCATGCATGGCAAGCAAAACATATATCATTTGATACTACCGAGTTTTGCAAAACATGAATAGTTGACACAATATAATTGTGCGAGAGACACCTAGGAAATGTAACAAGCAAAATGCAATGCTACATCTGGGAACTGTTCCATCATTCGACATTCGTCATCATTGATGGCTCGACATAATGTCATGTCCCACTCTGTTTCGTTACGTCTAACTCATCAGGGCGCCGACAGAGCCTGAACTCACTCTGACCTTCAATTAATTCCGAAGAATATAATGTGAAGTACTTACCAGAGACGAGCGGTGCTCTCTTACCGCCATCATGCATGGCAAGCAAAACATATATCATTTGATACTACCGCATTTTGAAAAACATGAATAGTTGACACAATATAATTGTGCGAAAGACACCTAGGAAATGTAACAAGCAAAATGCAATGCTACATCTGGGAACTGTTCCATCATTCGACATTCGTCATACTTGATGGCTCGACATAATGTCATGTCTTTCTCTGTATCGTTACGTCTAACTCATCAGGACACCGACAGAGCCTGAACTCACTCTGAC
>JACMZG010001914.1:43364836-43367336 GCA_018340805.1 Microvelia longipes
GCATTTTGCTTGTTACATTTTTAGGTGTCTCTCGCACAATTATATTGTTTTCAACTATTCATGTTTTGCAAAACTCGGTAGTATAAATGATATATGTTTTGCTTGCCATGCATGATGGCGGTATGAGAGCACCGCTGTCTTGGTAAGTACTTCACATTATATTCTTCGGAATTAATTGAAGGTCAGAGTGAGTTCAGGCTCTGTCGGCGCCCTGATGAGTTAGACGTAACGAAACAGAGTGGGACATGACATTATGTCGAGCATCAATGATGACGAATGTCGAAGATGAACAGTTCCCAGGTGTAGCATTGCATTTTGCTTGTTACATTTCCTAGGTGTCTCTCGCACAATTATATTGTTTCAACTATTCATGTTTTGCAAAACTCGGTAGTATCAAATGATATAAAAATAATTTGCTTTGCTCTAAAGGACTATGGAACTGGACATAATAATAATAATAATGCCCGTTTAGAGCCTTGCGGCTCATCAGGGAACCCCTGCGGGAACCACCTCGGTGGTAGTAGCAACCGTTACGCTCAAAGTGTATTCTAAAGTTGGCGATATTTTATCTAAACAAATCTCTATAAACTGAGAGCGTAACCTGGATGCGAACCCCAGACCTCCGTGGTGTCAAAGGTCAGTGTAAAGACTAACGTCTTAACGACCTCGGACACGGAGGCGGCTTGACATATCGGTATATATTCAATTAAATGGCTGTATTGACATTGCTCAGATTGAGACGAGTCACGTGGTTAAGTAAAGTAAAGGCCATACAGTAGTTACATTATCAGGAATCACTGTCAGGAACACTAATAAATAGATTAAACGCATTGAACCCTAATTTAGTGGATGATAATGATTTCTTTGTCGCCTCTGTTTTATAGCTCTCCTGTTGAGACTTCCCTGAGCTTATCCAATCACTTAATTGCATTAACCCTTTTCCATTGTCTAATAAACTCGCTTTATATTCTTTCTTTCTTACCTTACCTTCGTCTATTTGTTTTTTATTTACTCTTTCATTCTGTTAAATCCATTGTTTTTTCTTTAACCATTTTATACTTTCTTAACCAAGTTTTCTCTCTCCCTTATAATTCTTTCATTTCCATATTATTTTTCTTGCAAGTAAATGTAAAGGACTAAGGTATAAAGGCTATATAAAGGCTCGTTTCGCTCGCCTTTATGCGCTTGATTTTTACTAGCTAAATTTAATTAAAAAAAAAAACAATGCATATTTGTATTCTACCTATCAATATCTACAATTTGATACCCCACATATTTTTTAAATATTTATTTTTTGCGCGTGCGCATATGTGCAATTTTGAAATTGCTAAAATTAACTTTTGAAATTTTTATCTGAAGAATTTTAATGGCCCGCATAGGGATTTTACTGAGTATTTTTTTCATATTTTTAGGGCTTCTCCTTATGGCTTAAAAGGGGAGGGGGGACAAGCATTTTTTGGTGGTTTTCGATATTTTTGGCGGTTGTAATAGTCGCCATTTTGAAAAAGCGATGAATATTTGTGTTCTACCCATCGATACCTACAATTTGATACCCTACATGATTTTTCAAAAAAATATTTATTTTTGACGAATGTGCGCATTCGCTCATAAATCGACAGATGCGCGTGTGAGATAGTTGGCTATTTTTTTCCTGTTGTTGGATAAAATAGTTACACATGTATATCAAATTTCAACTTCCTAGCTGTTGTAGTTCCTGAGATGAGAAATCGGACAGACAGACGCTCGACAGAAAGTATAAGGGTTTCGAAGATTATCTTCGAAACCTTAAAAATAAAATTTACAAAACAAGTTATGACGTCAATTGAGATAAACTTTTTTATATTCTGCCTTTTAAAAATGACTGGGTTAATAAAGGGCTTTTATCAGGGCTGGTTGAGGAGTAAATAACTTATGAAACATTTATGGGGATATTTTTCATTATATTTGCTTCAAAGATACTGAAGGTGGGAAAAGTATTTTTTATGGACAGACCTTTTCCAGGGCTCTCTAAATGCTGCCTTTTCCAGAGGAAAGGGTTACTAAATGTTGGCTTAAATATAAAAATATTCTAATAATATTGAGTTTACAAAAAAGAGACCTTTTTTAAAATACTTTACTGCATAATTTGGGACTACATTTTATTTTCTTTCTTTTATCTTGCATAATATTGATGATAATAGTAAGTTTTCATTATTTCGCGTTCTTTTAGTTATACGAGAAAGATGGATTGGACTTTGTTTTGCAATTAAATTAACAGCCATGGAAAAGTCAGACTTGACATAAATTTACTTTTACTCCTTCAATTGGTTTAACATGAATCTTTTGTTTTTGGAGACCGCGAACAGATAAAAAGCAATTCGCACCATAAATAAGAACTACTACTAATAATTGCTCGACTAAAAGCCTTAAGTGTCTTAAATTATATAGGGAAGAAAGATACAATCTTATAACCATAACCTTTATTGATAGTAAGATGAGATGTGGAGTTTCCAAATAGGAG
>JACMZG010001914.1:43372336-43402661 GCA_018340805.1 Microvelia longipes
AGTAGTACGAAACATGAATCTAGACATAACGTACCGAGTTGTACGAAACTCTGGATTTTAACATTTATAAATAAAGTTTTGTATTTTTTAAAAAATCCAAGGCATGCGGACCCCACGGAAGCATTTCAAAGGAAATTCACCCAGCATGCGGACCCCCAAGGAAGCATTTCAAAGGAAATTTGTAATTTTGCCGTGGACTCATTTAAGTCTAATTTGTACCTGAGTTAAGGGAGAAAAATTCGATAACTACTGCTGTACTCAATTTTAAAAAATAAATTCGGGACATTTAACAAATGAGACAAAATGAAAGAATACTTTATTAATAAATAATTAATAGATGGTAAGTGGGTCAAGGAAGGTATGGGAGGCGGGACGGCGGGAGGCGAGCGGCGGTAGGGTCATGACTTGACGCGGCAGACTACCTTGACGTGGCAGACTGCATGCCGCCGCTACTTTTACCCCCTCCCTTTGCGTGATTTCACAGCATTACGAAACCTAATCAAGTGAAAATCTATATCTAGACATACTTAGTATCATTGCAGTCCTTTGAACCCAACTCTTTTTTCACTTTCACTGTTTCAAAATTACAGCATTATTTCTCCGACATGTTTTCAAGGAAAGGACCTTAAAATAAAAATATATCAAAAATGACACTATAATGTAATTTTTAAATATTCCAAATTACAAGAATAATCAAAATTTAATTTATTTTCTTGCCATTATTTTTTTTTGCGATGGCCAAAATCTAAGCTGTTAAAAAAAATCATTTAAAAGTGATATCAGATGTATAAATTAAATAAACTTCAAAAGATAGCAACTCATTGAAAATTTAATAAAACCAAACACTTTGGCCAAAGATGCAACCAAAAAATGACACCCTAATAGAAAGCTACGAATTGTACTCGAAATCTAACATAGTTCAGAAGGCAAAAGAACTAAATTTAGAAAAGCGGAACATTTGGACGAATTCTTCCAATGGATCTATTACAAAATTATTCCCCCTCCCCATAAATCATTGATTAAAATTTGGACCTTGGTACAATTCTCACACACTTCATATATCTACATCACATACTATCTTATATTAAAAGATTTAATATAAACGATAAAAGTATCGTTTGCAAATGTGATCCTGCCAAAGATCAAACTTCTTTTCATGTTATCAAAGATAGGAACTCATTGAAAATCTAATAACAAACGATGCTATAGAATGGTAGGGCGAGCGAAGCGAGTCTGATGTCGTGAGAAAAAGTTGCGAGGTACCTGACCGAGTAACCTGACTATCTCTGTTCAAGCTTTGTTGTCATCTCTCAGTTTAAAAGTATTATTTGTAATAATTATGTCTCAGTACAGATTTAACAAGTCTTTATCTTTAATACGTGTTTTTTGTGATGGCTCCAGCACAGAACTAGTAATATTTTAAAGATAGCCTCCCTATACCATACAATAAGGCGCGGTCGAATATCCACGGCCTTCTAGGACGTTGGATCACCAACAAACTTTTTTTATAACTTTTTTTCAAAATTTTCAGTAATTAGCCGGATTTGTGATAAATGAAGCCTATTTCCGTAATCTGCACGCTCTTTTGGTTAATTTCAAAGAGTATTTACATTCACTCAACGATTTATTTTTAATCTAACTTGGTACATACATAACTACTGTTAGACGTCAATATTTTGTGTTATATTTTGACATGTCATATTTGTTGACGTTGACGTCTAACAGTAGTTATGTATGTACCAAGTTAGATTAAAAATAAATCGTTGAGTGAATGTAAATACTCTTTGAGATTAACCAAAAGAGCGCACAGATTACGGAAATAGGCTTCATTTATCACAAATCCGGCTAATTACTGAAAATTTTGAAAAAAAAGTTATAAAAAAAGTTTGTTGGTGATCCAACGTTCTAGAAGGCCGTGGATATTCGACCGCGCCTTATTAATAGTCTCGTTAATGCAGCCTAAATTAGATTGTATTGGAGATTGTATCTGTAAACAGATTGTATTGGAGCAGCCAGCTCCAATACAATCTGTTTAAATATTAATTTCTCAATTCATTCTCATTTTCATTTGGCTTTAAAAAATCACAAGCCAAATGTGTCGCTATAGCGATGAATTTAAATTCCATCTTGATTATTTTATTTGTTATTGTTTACTTTCATGTCAAGTAGTAATAAAAAAGATTAGTGTCACATTAGAAGGCATTGAAGAAACCAATCTCTGTTTTATGTAATATTAGTTATAGCTGACTAGGGATCAGGAAAATAAAGCATTAACGCTTAAAAACATAAGGAATCAGAAACAGACAAGGAGAAAAAAAACAAAATCATAAAATTATTAAAATAGAGAATTAGAAAAAGACATAAAAGGAGTAACATAAAGAACCAGAAACATACATAAAGGAGTAAAATAAACAAACAGACATACAAGAAGTAAAAATGACTTCAACCAGGTTAAATGAGGTTGATAAAACGGCTGCGAAGAGACACGAGCAAACACCCTCCATCTGTTGTTGCTTTTGAAATCTCTTCTTCATGCATTTTTAATTATACTAAGTAATGAGTGCTTGAAGATAAAGAAGAAGCGTAAAGAAGACTAAAGAGAAATACGAGCTTGGAACTTTGAGTAATTAATTAAACAAAGATTAAGAGTTTAAATAGGCGAATTTAATACTTGGCACCAACTTAAAAAAAACTCCCAATTAATTTTGAATTTTTAATGTTCTTGTATTATAGTGGAATAGAATTTTCTATTTTGTATTATATTAGTTTAACATGGCAGGAATAGCCTAATCGGCTCCCTCGCTTTAAACTGATTTTAACCATTGTGTGTTTTACAATGACTTAAATGGTTTATTTTAGTAGCAGCGAGCAAGTAAGTTTGTAATTAGTATATTTAATACAGAATTAAACACACAATTAGTACGTTCACACACACTCTAGATCCGCGGATCGTAAAGAATACGTATACAATACGGTCAACTAACTTCACGGTTCTTGCAGCGTATTTGTTTAGTCGATCGAGTGATAACAGATCCCGCCAAAACATGGCGTCATGTGTAGTGAAGCTTCACTTTTGGTTATAAGAAAGTTTAAAACAAAAAATTTATTTAATTAACTTGTGATTTCTTTGCATAATAATAAAGTTACACTAAAAAATAATATTCCAAAAGTTATTGGATAAAAAACGGTTATATAGAAGTAAAATAAAGTGAAATAAAAGTTCGACGAGAACGTTATCCGTTGAATACGATCGTCTCTAAAGGTACACACACAAAAAGACAGCGTATCGGGGGATCCATTTAGATTCCATCTCCCTAGTTCTAGCGTATGCGATCGGATCCCCTCCGCATGGTTCATACAGCTTAAATTACCGTATTGAGAGATCGTACTCTATACGATACTCGGATCTAAAGTGTGTGTGAACGTACTAAATGTTATTTCGCCACATATGTTTTAAGAAGTTTCATTTATAATTTTGAGCTCCGCGCTTCATCAATATAAGCCGTTTATGTAGTTAACATTCAAAGTCAATTTAAGTTGCCGATATAGCGCTTCAGCCGCTATTTCACCGATCACCATTCACCATCACTCACCAGTTAAATCATAAGTATGATTTTATTTACACAAGGCCTTACACTATAATAAAATCACACATTTTCTTTACTATAATTATTACACTCATACACATATTCCGTCATAAAGCTGGTTTATCCTAAGCCAAAATCAGCTTTAAATTTAGGTGAGTTATTTTACGTATTCATTTATACCATTGTAGCCTATTGTATCGCTTCATCACGCGATTACTACGCAATTTTTATAATATTTTAAAGATCCAAAAATCGGAACTTAGTTACTCCGCCGCATACAGTCCTCGACGCTATTAAATATTTTTGGAGTACCGCACACAGAGTAAATCATTACAATGTAATTATAAGAACCACTTACCTTCCCTGAGACTGTAAATAAAACCGACTTTTTAAACCTTAGTTTTACTTATTTTCTCAAAGCAAAACCGAACACAGCACCACCGACCTTTCATCACCATTTTACTATAGGTTACCCAAAATTAAAGGAAACCATATTGCAGAATTGGTACAGCGTATAGAAAGATAATAGAGTAGAGTAAAAAAATAATATACAAGTTTTTGAAATTGTTGAAAACAGCAGATCAAAAAACAATAAAATTAAGAGTAAAATAATGTTTGACACTTTTTTGGAATCTTACACGCGATAATTAAAAATAATTAAAAACAATAAATAATTAAAAGCAAAGGTAAACAAGGAATAAAAAACATAACCTTCATCATGACAGGCAACAAGATATTTTCATAACCTCACCCGATAACAATAGTCGCTAAAGTACCCCTAGCGCGCCCTAGCGCAAGCTGATAGAGTTTACAAGGTGATTCAATTGGAGTGTTTTTATGGATGAAATCAAATTTTTTTGACACGTTACGTTACAGTCCGGAATTGACGTCATTGCAGGAATAATATGTGTTTGTATATGTATATGTTTATGTACAAATAAATAATACAAAAATACAAATAAATAAATGTATTATAAAAACCATTGAATTATATTAAATTCATAAATAACATAGGTTAAGTTCTAGAAGTTAGTAACATTATGTCTAGATTAAGTAGTTACAAGTGCTAAAAAACTATCTATGTACAGAGTTAAGGAAGTATTTAACATAAATACAGATGAATATAATCAGTATATATGATTATATGACACACATCCAATCAGCCAATTTTTGCCATAGAAAATTGGCTAAAAACACCTCAACATTATAAATATAAGGCTGGCCTGCCACGACCTCAAACTTATCTAAGGGGAAAGCTCGGTCCACGAGATATTTAACTTTTAATATTTGCCAAGAGCGAGTGGAGTGACCGAGGTTTACACCCCGGCCACGTGAGATGAGAATAGTTGCATTTTTGGCAGCTTGTTTTATAAATGCACAGTGTGCTAGTGTTACATAATGGAATCAGTAACTCGGTGACTTCATACAGCCCGTAGAATTCCTCATAGTAACCACTCGATATGGCCAAATACACAGTAAATCGTGCTTGATAATGGATCGAAACATTACATGATTTGATATCAATTATTTATAAGTTAGTAAGTTAACTTACTTTAAGGTAAAAGAATGAAGGTGAAAAAGCTCTCACTCAGGTAAGAAAAAACTTATGTTGCTTGAATGTTGCTCACAAAGCACAGATCACAAAATATCAAACACAACACGTTTTTTTAAATGCACAGCCACCCAACACAAAATTTCCACACGTAAAATAATTACAAATTTGTCGAGTAACCAAGAAATAAATACATATTAAATACAAAATTTAGAAAAGCTTGTTATGCGCTAAAATCAGCTGAAGAGTGCCGGGCGGCATTTTCGTTAATATTATGATAAGAGAGGGGGCGGCTCTATGCAATACAGAGCCTAAAATAAAGGGATGCAGACGCGGAGACGTCACGGGCGGCACTGCCTCTCGGTTCGATATTCCCCACCCCCGCACAATGCTGCCAACTCCCCTTAACTTCTTTTTTACCTAACTCCCCTTCTTTTAAGTAGTACCAACATAATTATGCCGGACATATAAAAAAACAGCTGAGAAAAAATTGGGAAAAAATAACCACATTTAACAAAAAAAATACCCTTTTTTAAAAAAAATGTGAACATCTAAACTAAACTCTCATTAAAATTCATTGGTCGTTAAAAAGCAGCATACACGGCAGTTAGTTCTACCTAAGCCTCTGATAATCCCCGGGGTTAATGATGTCAAAGTATTTTAGCCCTTATTAAGGGCTTAATTGTTAATATCGAGCAAATAACTGACTCCTGCAAAATACGTCAGTAGTTTAGCAAAAACGAGCCACTAGCAACTTATTTTATACATCGTTTGTTCCTCAACTTAAAAAAACAATAAATCTATAAAAATAGCTGTTTAAAACTATTGACTGTCGAAGCAAAGTTTGACAATGGACTGTCGAAGAATACAAGATGGATGGACAGGATAAGTAGATAGGATTAGTCGAGTTCAAGCTACCAATAATAATAATAACCATTTATTGCATTAAAAAAACAACCAAAAATAGTTATTTATGCAACAAGGGATGAAAGTAAGTTTTACAGCTCAAGTTAAAGTTTAGTCCTAAGGCAGTGCCGAAGGAGGAAACTTCATTAGCTCACGAGGCCGGTAGGCCGAGGGAGATAAACTGGTTAGATCCCGAGGCTTGCCGAGGGAGTTTTGGCTCCCGAGGCTTGACGAGGGAGATAATACGAGAGCTGAAAACTTTCATCCCTTGTTGCATATTAAATTTTATCTACGACTAGAGAACTAATACTAACAACTATTAAAATATTTTTCAGCTCCTTAATTGTTATTGTGTTAGTTTAGTTTATTCTTACCATGTCAATTACTCTGATGAAGAGAGAATAAAGCCACTATCTTCACATTATTTTATTGTAAGCTGTGAATAGAATAATGTGTAATACTATATTTGTAATTTAAACATTAGCGTGTATATATTGTATATTCTACTCGTAGTACCAACATAAAACCGAAAAAAATCCTTAAAATTTCCTAAGATTCCTACAAATTTTACTAAAAAATTCTGTCAAGTTGGCAACACTTTGACTTTTCCTCCCTAGGGAGTAAAAGTACATTTACAGTGTGAGATAACAAGACTGTAAGTAGAACTTACAATACAAGGAGTAGATAAAGATATTTCTTTTTAAATTTTTATGCACATCAGAACTGAGCTGTGGTACTCTTCTGAAATTAAAGCTTAGGAAAAGACTCAATTTCAGTCAGGTCTTAAAAATAGTTAAGAACTATTTGTTACTATTTTATTTTACTTGCTTGTTAATTCTTAAATTATTTGACTATAATTAGACAACAAAAAGCTTTTAATTGCTTATTATTAGCTTCCATGTTTACCATAGATTAACTAAAGAGAGAAATTATTATTATTAAAGATTGGGGTTGGAGTCGAGGATAGACCCCATTTGCACTGCGACTGGAAGTCTATTGTAGAGTCCCCTCAATTGGTCCAGGTCAGAATAATCCTTTTCCCCGGACTAGGTCTAGGATCTTTTTGACCAGTGATTCATTGGTAGAGTCAAACTTTGTGAGAGTGCTGCTACCAAAGTTGGAGAACCTTTGAAAGGCTAGGGCTTCACATCTCAGAAGTATGTGAGAGGCAGTTTCGGATCGGCAGTTTTTGATTCACAAAGCCTACACACTGGGTTATCTTTAAAGATACCAATGGTATGGAGATGTTTGCGGAGGAGACAGTGACCAGTTAGTAGTCCAGTTACTGTTCTAAGGTCTTCTGCTACCTGACTGCTTAGACTGAGGAGGTCCTCAGTTACTTTGGGACTGGGTCCTTTTAACATAAGTTTACTGTGCCTCATGCCAGAGGATTTCTTCCAGTGGTCTAGGTGATTGGTTAAGAGCCAATCTTTAATTCCTTTTCCACCTTTGGCTATAGCGAAAGAGAGAAAAGATAAAACATTCTGAACAATAATACAAATCATACTAAAACTAAAATCCATTCCTGTGATTCACGGAACAACTAGTTACGTGGTATCGGGACTCTATATCCCGTATTCGCATATTATTCCAATAGACATGTATCCTATTGAACATCCCTATAGTAGCAGGATATAGTAACGAGGTTTACTTTATTTGAAATCAAAGTAAAACGTTTCAATATTTGGCAAGTAAAAGCGATAGTCTAATTCCTAAAAAGTGCTCACGCTAATTCCTCTATGAACCCAGCTCCAGATACCTAACTTTAGAATCACTCCTTCCCTGGACAAGGCAAGGGAAGAAAGATGGTTTTAATTTCACTTTGACATAAAATAACAAATAGATGGAAGAAATAGTTACTAATTTTAACGAAGATTCAAAGGAATAATTTCGCCTTTCTTAAACCCCCCCCCCCCTCACACGTGCGTTATTCATTCTCAAGGTCGCTCATTTCCACAAAGACACACCTGTTCTATGGTTCTCGTATTGTTTAGTTGAATAGAGATCTAGATTGTAGAAGGGGATTGGGCCTCCTTATTGCTGTTAATCCTTAAAGCTTGTCAAGAACATTATTTGCCACTAATCTAGCGCCGACGTCCCTTTGTGCTCACTTCCCTATAACTTCTTATCTTTGCCCTCTTTCTCAGAGGCCTACTAAAACTGAACTGTTCAATAATTTTAGGGCTTTGTTCTCTTCTCTTACACTCCCCCTCGCCATCTCTCTCTGGTCCTTGTAAGCCATATTTATTACGTCTAAACCTGGCTGTATATATGGTTGTAAGGATAAGACTTGCTTCATATCCCTTCCTGTATCCTGGAAAAAGATGTAATCCGAGGCCACTTTGCTATTGCGTTTCATGGAAAAGCCACGAACAAGCTTTTGACCATTTCATTACTTGTGAAAATAAAATTAATAAATGCGTTTAATGATTATTACTCTCTTGATTAATAATACCTAGTAAAAAGCTTTGTGGTCGTAGATATATGTAAACATCATCTTATATTAAAAATTTAGGTCTTCCGGTGGAGACCGCATTATTGTAGATGAAGAATCTGACGTTTCGCTTCCACTGTGGGAGGCATCTTAAGGGATATAGGACATTATGGATAGAAACACAATGCTCTACAAAACTAAACTGTCAGTTCAGTTTACATTATACTATCCATGATGTCCTATATCCCTGAAGATGCCTCCCACAGTGGAACCGAGACGTCGGATTCTTCATCTACATTAACGCGGTCACCACCGGAAGACCTAAATTTTCATGACAATAACCGCGAAAGCCTACGCAGTTTATCATCATATTATATTATGAAGTTATATAGCAAATTATTTACACATATTAAATTTCATGTAAAACTATTTATCCTCTAAAATTACTTTTATGGCTTAAATTCACCGTGAAAATATTTATAGTACTACACATCATAGACATCATAGAATATTTAAAATTTATATGTAACTTTTTATTTTAATCATCTGTTCTACTCAATCCTTTTTTACAACTTTTAATTTTTTGTTTGTTGTTTCTAGTATATTATCTACTATTATTATTATTATTTATCTTATTTGAAAATTGTTATTTACACTTAATAATATCAGGATGGTTCTCAAATAATATATTATTTTATTATTACTATACTTTTACTATTTATTTTACTATGTACTGTTTTAACCTATCATAGTTTTATCTCTTACCAACCTATTATATTTTTCAAACTAAAGTGTACAACTTACTTCTCACTATCTTCCTATTTTAAATTCTATTTTCTATCTATCATTCATTATTTCTAATTATTAGTAATAGTGTATTTCATAGCCCTCTATTTATTTTCTTTTCTCTTTTTGTTTGTATTCTTTTATATCTTAAATCATTTTATGATATAACACCCATATTGAAATTTTACTTAGTAAACACTTGTTTTATTATTATTATTATTAGCAATCACTTTTTTTCTTCTTTCATTCTCTGTTAAAATTAAAATACTTTACATTCTTTATACTTGTTGTTTGTAAAAAAATATGTTTATTAAACTGTTAATTATTAGTACAGATTGAGGTATTGGTCTCCATGTATTGATATTAATTTATTATTAGTATTAATTTATGATGTTAATTATTAGTATTTTTTATTAATTTTTTTTCTTAACACTTTGTAATTATATTGTAATTGTTGGGCACTGCCTGTTTAAATAAATAAATAAATAGACAATGGACCATCCTCGAGTCATGGACCTGTCATTTTAGCAGACGCAAAGCTTTATAAATATTTTGCCTGAGTTTCCACCCGACCGCTTCAACTGATAATACATCTTATCTTATCATACAAACCAAATATGACATATTTATTCTTTTCACTCAACTCCCTCCATGTTTATATTTCTTGTGTTTATATAACTCCTTGAAAACGGATCCTAAGATAACTTTACTGTTCGTCTATTGTTTTAACATATAAGGAGAGGATTCCTTATAAAAACAGGCTTTGCTAAAGACTTGCTTTTATTTTAAACATATTGAAATATCTTTCAATATTTACAGAAAAAATTGGTTACGAGTAGTGTTTGATAAGAATAACTGCTTAAGTTATAAATCATAAACCAGAACCTTAAGCAAGAAATGGATTGTTAAGCAGGGATACACGCATTCCCAAGAAAATTCGCACAAGAAATTTTTTTATTGTAATATTTTTCCGTTTTTCCTTTGTACTCATTTGTCTGTAATGTTTTTCCGAAATTTTCTTACCGAGTAATTTTTTTCTGGACATCATTAAAAATACCACATCGTCGCAATACAAAGACGCTATGTCGAGTTACACTTTAACTCTACTGCTTTTAGCGAACTTTAATTTTAAAAATTCTTCAATAGGATAGCCAGCATGGCTAAAGTCAACTTCCGTTGTAATGTATTGGTACAAAGTGCAAGTACAATTGCGATCGCTATGTTTTAAGTACAACAGCAGGTACTTGCGATTGCACTCATGCGTCGGTTCACAAGACAAAAATAAATTACTTAATAACTTAAACTAGCAATTCCAATATAAACTTCTCGTACAAACTCCAGTATAAACTGAATGTCGTAGCTAATTGGCCAAGATGTAAACAACCCACAAACATCGAGTGTTGTTTACATCAGTGAGGAGCCACTGATGTAACAGTGAGGAGACACTGATGTAACAGTGAGGAGCCACTGATGTAACAGTAAGGAGCCACTAATGTGACAGTAAGGAGCCACTAATGTGACAGGGAGGAGCCACTTATGTAACAGTGAGGAGCACTGCTGTTCGTTTACAACCACAAACATAAGTGAGGAGCCACTGATGTTTGTTTACAACTACAAACATCAGTGAGGAGTCACCGATGTTAGTTTACAACTACAAACATTAGTGAGGAGCCACTGATGTTATTTTACAACTACAAACATTATTGAGGAGCCACTGATGTAACAATGAGGAGCCACTGATGTAACAGTGAGGAGCCACTGATGTAACAATGAGGAGCCACTGATGTAACAGTGAGGAGCCACTGATGTAACAGTGAGGAGCCACTGATGTTTGTTTACAACTACAAACATCAGTGAGGAGCCGTATCCATCGAGGAGTCTCGTTACTAAACGATAAAAGTACAACGTCCTGATTCGTCCAGTATAATGTAACACGAAGAGGTATGACGACATAATGACGTCAGCGAGGATTATATCGATTCCTAAGCCCTTTTTATTACTCGTTCCCTTTCAACATATTTATTAAAACCTGGCAAAAAGCACTGTCATCCATATTAAATAGATTGCTATCATGTCAGCATCGAAATAATGAACCAGCAATTTCGATTAAACATAAAATAAATCAATTTTATAATTCCAACCCGCCAAGAACTAATACATTCTTGATCTAAGAAAATATTTTCGTTAAAAACATTTTTTTTATTCAAGTTCTTTGAATAAAAGAACCACGGAAGTTGACAATCCAAAAGCTATTACAGAATTTCAGAAAAATCGAGTAACTAATACTGATGCTGCCGTTCGAGTTACAAACCATAAACTTGAAACTTAAGCAAGAAATAAACTTCTGTGGATACTTGCAGAGCAGCTGAAAATGCAAGAGGATCGTGATGAAAAGCAAAAATAAATAAAGCAAGTGAACAAACGGGGTGCGGGGTACCTCGCAAATTTTCCTCACCATATGGCATTCCCTGCTCTCCCCTCACGACTTCGGACCCTCCTTGCCCACATAATTTGAAGTTTTATTTCGACCCGAGAAAACGTTCGAAAGCTATCGTGTCCCATAGAAACGTCTAGGAACAAAAATCTCGTCCATACATATGTATGAATATATATATATATATATATATATATATATATATATATATATATATATATATATATATATATATATATATATATATATATATACACAGGGTGTGTCAAAAATTCGGAAACGCCTCAATATCTCAGGCCCTGATTAAGATATCCGGATGCGGTTTGCGGGGATCTTTTTTTTTAAATCAATTTAAAAAAACTATCTCTCCGTATGATACATCTTATGGCCGCCATCTTGTTTTCCGCCATATTGGATTCAAATTTGAAATCTTAAATTAGAAGGTATATTTTTGATGGTAAATTTGGGTTTTATGGGTCAAAACTAAACTGTTTTGCTTTTGATGTTTTTTCGCTAAACCTAATAGTTTGGCAGCAATTCGGCAGCAAAGATCAGACATTTTCAAAACGTCATCGAAAATAACTGCTTAATTTGGCGATTTTAGAAAAAAATGCAAGAGTAAAAATATCTTATTTTTAGCTACAGATTATGAAACAGCACAATTATTGCTCAATTTTTATGATTCATTGGCGCCATTTTGGTTTCAGCCATATTGGATTCAATTTTAAAATCGAATTCAGGAAGGTGTACTTTTGATGATAAATATGTCTTTAATGGGTCAAAACTGAACTGTTTTACTCTTAATGATTTTTTTCTAAACCTAATATTTTAGCAGCAATTTGGCATCAAAGATCTGAAATTTTGTTTTATTGCTGCCGAACTATTAGGTTTAGCGAGAAAACATCAAAAGCAAAACAGTTTAGTTTTGACCCATAGAAACCCAATTTACCATCAAAAATATACCTTCTAATTTAAGATTTCAAAGTTGAATCCAATATGGCGGAAACCAAGATGGCGGCCATAAGATGTACCATACGGGAAGATAGTTTTTTTAAATTGATTAAGATCCTCGCAAGCCGCATCCGGGTATCTCAAGCAGGGCCTGAGATATTAACGCGTTTCCGAACTTTTGACACACCCTGTATATAATTACAATGGAAAAAGGAAAATACTAAAAGTATAACATAACAATCTTTAATAATAATAACTTACAGGAGATGAAACGAAGAGATTTATAGGGGTTTTGAAAATTTTAAAGATCTTATTAAGTTATATCTAAAGTTAAAACAAGAAAAGTGGTTGGTGAAAGAATAGAGAGACTAATAGAGGAGGCAATAAAAAGGAACAAAAGAGAGACAAGAAAGGGATCTTACTCTGTGAGAGAGCATTAGACAGCACTAATTAGTAGCACCACTGTAATAATAATCTTTTATAAACAAGTATCATAGACATTATAACAACAATAGATAGGGTTTAGTAACAAACACAGATGACGTCATTAGCAAAGTATTTCTTTCTCAATCTAACACTCTTGATCGTCTTTAAAATAAAGAGATTTTTCAGTTTTATTTTTATTAATTGACTACGACATATGACGTCATTGCGAAAGATTTCGTGAATATAACAGAGACATTCAAGGTGAGCGTTAATGGAATTAATCTTAATAAAAATGGAAGAAGTCTCCCCAAAAATATATTTCTTTTTAGCAAAGCGCTTTCAACCTAACAAGAGGTCATCATCAGTGCCGTTGAATAAAGAAGAGGGTGATAGATGAGTCTTACAGATCAGATATCAAAGATAGACTTTTATTACATTCATTAATGTTATGGACCGATTCATTAATAAACAAAGTTGAGAGACATCTTTAGTTGAAAGTTTACGCGGGTTGAAGGAGACAGAGCGACATTGTCCCGGCTAAATAACAGCTTGGCAGACAACGTAAACTTAATATTATTTATAGGCAGGTTAATATAAAACCTTGTTTTGTTTGAAATCATATAATGTCGTTACAAAAGACCTAGTTCAAACGCTTCGAGTTTACTTTTATAAAAAAGAGAAATTGTAAAATAACTTACAGGATAGCATTTATAATTATTGCATAGGGAATAAGACTCATTGCTTTGTTAATAACATAAGAGTAACTCAAGTAGAGTAACTCAAGTAGAGTAACTCAATCTTAAGCTATTTCTCAATACCTTTTCAGACTCAATTCAAAAAATCGGGTACGGGGTACCTCGGAACTTTTCCTCATCACATCGGATTCGCTACGCTCATCTTCCCAGCTTCGGACTCGTTTTGCTCGTCCTCAGAATATACAATTTCCCAAATTTATACTGCAAAGTGTCTTCGAACTCGCTTCGACCGTCCTTAGGTAGAAAAGTCATCAATTTATTCTCTGCGGTCACCCATAAAGCACTGACCACACTCATGCACTTATGCAGCTTAATTTTTATGTTCCACAAAAAATCATGGATGAGCAGGGGATGAGCGTAGCGAATCCGATCTGACGAGGAAAAGTTCCTAGGTACCCCATACCCGATTTTTCTGATAGAATTAGTTGGTATTACAGGATTGTATTAAATATCTCTGCGTTCATACGTCATAAAGTGAGTGTATATTATAAGCCCCGTTGCTTAGGGTAAAACATTTTGTTATAACTCAACCATAAATAAAGGTAAAAATAATTTGCCTCTCCCTTAAATAAATTTGAGATTGGCGCCACTAAAAAAATTAATAAAATAGTTATTTAATCCATAAGGCTGAGAAGTGTGTCTTTATGTCACGGCAATTAGATTTGCCGTGAAAAATTGCCAAGACATAAAGACATTCTCAGCCGGATGGCATACACTATTTTTTTTGAGGTAGCACTCATTAAATAAAGCACTCATTAAAAAAAATCAAAAATTGCACTCATTAAACTGCGCTATATAATTAATTGAAAAAAAACAAACGTCCAATTAACTCCATATTATCGTCGTCATTAAATTCATCCATAGCTTCACACTCTTACTCAAAAATGTAAAAGCTTTACAAATAAACACACAAAAATTGTCATTTAGAACACCTTTTAAAAACGAAAAAAAATTAGTCTACGAACAAAAACAGAAACAAAATGAATGTTTTTAAAGAAAACTCAAGGAGGTTTAACACAGATTGTTTTTTGAACACGCTACATTACAGTAATGGCGGCAACATATGAAATACTTTTACGTCCTAGGAGTTTTTTTACATTCATTATTGTCCTCGGAGGTGAAAAGTACTAAATAACCTCCTGTAACAATAATAATTGGCTTCTCATCCTAAAAACGGTCCAATAAAGTGCTCAATTACGTACTACCTCAAAAAAAAATATTTTCAAACAAGTAACTCATTTTGTTCAAAACGGATTTTAAATTTTTTTTCTTAAAATCTTTTTCTCAAATTCGCTCCTTTTTCTCAAAGGTTTCCATTCCTAAAAACCCCAAATTTTGTACCATATACGATTATCCTCGGAACAATCAGATAATTCTCCTCCACAGTTTAACTTATATTCTACAAATAAAGGAGTTGATTAAGGTAAGAGGGAAAATTCAAAGCTCTTTGAAGAGCCAAGGATAGAACAAAGAATAAAACTCATTAAGCTGAGTATGGAGTTTATAAAACTCTTTGGGAGTTGTATGAAAATTCTTTATTAGCTAACATAACAAGTTCAGATCTTCGACCTAAGGAATCCCACCCTCCCCCGCCCATAATAAACATGCAACACCAGTTTGTTGTAAAAAAATTGAAAAGGAAAAGCTAATGAAATAACAAGGAGACTTTAAAAACTTGGGAATGCAGGATAAGTGAAATAGAAAGGAAAGCCAGAGTGGAAGTAAAGGTCAGGTGAGGTCGCGAAAAAAATTGACTCAAAGCTACTCGGTAAATTGCTTTCTTAGCATTATATATGAGAAGCATAATACAGGCTTTGTTTCTCCCAATAACAATAGTTATTTATGCAACAAGGGATGAAGTAAGTTTTACAGCTCAAGTTAAAGTTCGTTCTAAGGCAGCGCCGAAGGAGGAAATTTCATTAGCTCACGAGGCTGGTAGGCCGAGGAAATAAACTAGTTAGCTCCGAGGCTTGACGAGGGAGATAATACGAGAGCTGAAAACTTTCATCCTTGTTGCATATTAAATTTTATCTACGACTAGAGAACTAATCCCTAACAACTATTAATATATTCCTTCAGCTCCTTTAATTGTTATGTTGTGTAGTTTAGTTTATTCTTACCATGTCAATTACTCTGATGAAAAGAGAATAAGCCATTATCTTCACATTATTTTTATTGTAAGCTGTCAATAGAATAATGTGTAATATTATATTTGTAATTTAAACATTAGCGTGTGTATATTGTATATTCTACCCGAGTACCAACATAACACCGAAAAAAATCCTAAAAATTTCCTACAAATTTTACTAAAAAATTCTGTTAAGTTGGCTGAAAGTGTTTACTATCCTCCCTAGGGAGTAAAAGTACTTTCAGTGTGAGATAACAAGGCTGTAAGTGAACTACATACAAAAGGAGTAGATAAAACAAACAAAACAAATAGAGTTTAGTAAATGCTTGTAGTAGGTTAAGTAAAAAATCAAAACCAACTAAATATGAATCATTAAAAAATCTTTGTAATATGTTGGTAGATTTTAAAAGAAGAAGAAATAATTGTTAGAGGAGGTCCGTAAGTAGCAGGAATTTTCTTTGCAATGCTTTCTTGCTCAATTCAAATATCATTGACTATACCTTGTTTATTTACAATAGTTAATATACTTCTTGTCAATCAAAAGTTCAATGCAGTCAACAAAACTGCTTAATTCAAGATTCTGGGCCATAATGATCAAGTTAAGCTTTATATTGTTATTTATGTAATTTAATTTATTTGTAACTTATTCGGATAAAAAATTTAACAAAAAAAAGTTTCCGATTTATGTCTTACAACCTGAGCACTGGCATTATTAATAAGTATTAACATTTTAATTTTAAATGGGGCATGTGATAAATGCTTTTTAGATAGGGTTACTATCTAAAAAAAATATTAAGACATTTGTGAGTTAATACTTAATGCAAATGCGCTGCGCATATTTATTACACAGGTTAGACAAAACTATTATTATATTATAAAACTATTATAACATCGACTTTGACAGCAATTTTGCCGCTCATACTAAGCTCAGTTAATGCCAATTTAAAAATATTTTAGCTCATTTCCTATGAAAAATTCGGAAAAATTGAAGAAGTTAATAATGTTGTTTCTCATGTTATAAGCCATAAGCCGGAAACAAGCAAGACCAGGATTGTTAAGCAAGAAAGTCGCATTGCAAAGAAAATTCACCCAAATTACGGGCCTCCGCGCCACATTAACTACTATTTATTTATTTACTATTTATTTATTATTTACTATTATTTATAACTACTAAAGATTATTTAGTAGTTATAAACTTAAATTGTTTAAGTATGAGGATAAAATATAATCACCGGTACCAAGATTCGAATTTGGGAACCCTATAATTGAGTTCTTTAAGTGGTCTGATCGACTCCGGACCGGCTTTATTGGCTTCAGCCACCCAAAAACATCGAACACAAAACCCTAAACATATGTTGTTAAAAACCGCTAAAAATCAACTAAATAAATTTGTACAGTATTAAAATTACTTTAAACCCCAATGAATAAAGCGTAAATAATATATAGCGAATATCTAGCAATAAAATTAATAGCTAATGCGTCTTAGAATCCATTTAATTAAAATTAGTAAGAACTATTTATAATAGAATATCCTCCACTTGATTGGCATTCCTATATCCACCAAAAATACTCATTTGAATTTGAAAGGTACATTTGTATAAAAGGGGGACCAGGTACATTATGTGATGTGGTTGTCCTTAAATGTTTAAACTTGTTTATATAATATGAAAAGGGCTTATGAAAAGCAAGTCAAAACGTAATGAGGATGAAAACATCCAATAGCTGTCACATGGGAAACTTGATAAAGTACGAGGGTACTGGTACAGTATGAGGGGAGGAATAGTGTGCTAGTCAGTGATAAGACATATCTGGTGCTCTGCATGTTATCACTGCACAGTACAGGACCACATAGTACACAGTGATAACCTCACTAAAATCACAAGGAAACCAAAACAAATTTCTCATCAAAGTGTTCATTGTGCATTACTACGTCATAGAGTTATCGTAAATAACCAAACACGAGTAACCTCATTGGGTTTATCGATATTTGAATGATTAGCCATCGATGTCTAAGATCCCGGATGGACATTACTCGTTGACATACGTAAACGGTATTCGTTTGAACAATGGTTAAGTAGAATATAGTTTTGTTTGCCGACGTGTATAGAGAGTGAAATGAAAGGGGTGGTATCGATCCCTTCGCCCACGTTTTCCAACCCTGAGGGAGGTTGCCTCCGCCTCCGCATTGTCTTGGAAAAACCTCACCCTATACAGCTGATACAAAAACCAGTCAAATGTCGTTTTGGCAGAACAATACAGTCCCGGTATAAGAATCCACTTATTTATCCTCCAATACAGATATCCTTTTCCCGAAATCAACTTAACTAAACAGGATTGAAAAAATAGAGTAGAAGATAGAACTTGAAATTTAAAAACCAAGTTTCAAAATCACGTAAAAGCACAGAATCATATCAATACACTTTTGAAGCATAGAAGATTCTAATCAGTATTTCATTATTTACAACACCGGGATTTTTCCTTAAATCAGCAGATTCCATAACTAACCTAAAAAGCATTTTAAACTCAATTGAGAAACAAACTAACTTTTTTGGAAGCACCATAGAATCAAATAATTGAAGGAACGTAAGTGAGTTCTTAAAATAAATACTATAAAATCATAAATTACAATAAATGGTTTATTTATTTATTTATAAGTGAGTTCTTACATTTCAGAAGATTGGGACGGCGCGTATGTTTGTTTGTATGCTTGTATGTACGTGTCGCGATAACTGCCGTAAAAATGGACCGATCTTGATAAAATTTTGTATACATGTAAAACTAACTATGTGTCAGAGCTGTATAGTTTTTGGTAATATTCCGTAACATATTTTCAAAATGGCGGCCAATAGGGCGGAAAAAATTTAAAAAAAAAATGAGCGAAAAAATCTTGTTGTGTATCGTTTTTAAGTTATTAAAGAGTCGAAAAAAAAATATATGTTGGATGAATAAAATTTTACAAATTATTACAAACTTTAAAAATGGCGGGAAAAATGACGTAGTATATGTGTAGAAAATGTCGGCACAATCTAAACACTATATGAAGATTTATGATTTTTTTAAATGTGTGTGGGGTCATTTTTGTGGATAAATGACGTCACACATATTTTATAAACAATATAGTTCAGTACATTAATAAGGTTGATTCGTTTGATTCGTTTGATTCGTTTCGATCCAAGAAAGCGTTTGAAAGTTATCGTGTCCCATATAAACGTCTAGGACACAAAAATCTCGTACATACATATATATAAACCTCAACAATATACATATATTCCTTATCAGGGAGACCCTTTTTTCACAAAATCTACCCCCCCCCCCGCTCCCTTCCCCCCAAGACCCTAACTTCATGAGCTCATTTTCTTTGAAAATTTTCTAAAAACCTGGAAACTGAAATTATATTTTTGTTGCAACTTTAACAAACACATCCGTCTAAACTGTAAATATTACATTTAAAAAAACACAAAAAACAAATGGTCCACAGAAGTATATAAAAAAAATAAATGGACTTATTTTTACTGATTTACCTACCTATGGGTAGATCAAAACCAGTCATTATTTTAGGTCAAAAAGACTCTGAATTTCAGTAATCTTCACAGATGCCCAATTTTTGAGTATTTTTTTTACCAAAAACACAACAAAAATAACTACTTTACACCCTACAACACACAAAACCCTTAAAATTGTATGTTTTTCATGTTATCACGTTTAAGACATAGACAGACTTAAAAATTAAACATATTTTAACGAATTGCAGGTAATATAAGAGTTATTCTAGAGGAAAAGAAGATCGTAGCTAGCGTATCTTATGATTTAATGTTGTCATATTATGCTAAGATTATATGTTGACATAATATAAGTTTTTTGCCTTTTTTAGCATTATTTGTCAAATATTAAACCATCATGTTCGAAAGCTCTAAAATTCTTCTTTCTGTCTAAAATAACACAATATTACCTGTAATTTAATAAAATTTATAAGTCTGCCTGTATCTTAACATTATATCACGAAGGAACAAACAATTTTACAGCTTCTGTGTGTTTTAGGATGTAAATAATAATTTTGTAATATTTGAACATATCTCTGGTGTTATTGAACCAATTTCAATGGTTAAAAAATATATTTGTCGCAAATTTAATTAATTGACTTAAATAAAGAGCCTAAACTTTTTGATAAAACCAATAAGATCATCACTATCGGGGAAAACTTATTTTGAAAACGGACTTTGATAGGGCCAAGGGGTCAAAATTCTCCGATTTTGAACGGCAGACCACATTATCTTTTATCAAAGAGCAAAAATAAATCAATCCAGCGGATTACACACTAGTACGCAGGCTCGACAGTGGCGCTTTTTGCGCGTCTGGCTCTTGGACTATTAACATCCACCGAATGATAGGGATCAATTAGCAGTTTCACAACGTAATATAAAACAAGATAAGCTTACCTATGACACGCTGGTACTTAAAGCAAATATAATTTTACCTGAAACAAAAAAAACAACAAATAAATTTAAATAATAGTTCTCAGATCAGATAATTATAGTGGTTGTGTTCTCAGATCAGATAATAGCATAGGAGGGGTAGTGGTTGTGTTCTCAAATCAGATAATAGCATAGGAGGAGTAGTGGTTGTGTTCTCAAATCAGATAATAGCATAGGAGGAATAGTGGTTGTGTTCTCAGATCAGATAATAGCATAGGAGGGGTAGTGGTTGTGTTCTCAGATCAGATAATAGCATAGGAGGGTAGTGGTTGTGTTCTCAGATCAGATAATAGCATGTAGTGGTTGTGTTCTCAGATAATAGCATTAGGATCAGCATAGGAGGGTTGTGTCAGATCAGATAATAGCATGAATAGTGGTTGTGTTCTCAGATCAATAATAGCATAAGGATATCAGATCAGATAATATAGTGGTTGTGTTCTCAAATCAGATAATAGCATAGGAGGAGTAGTGGTTGTGTTCTCAGATCAGATAATAGCATAGGAGGGTAGTGGTTGTGTTCTCAAATCAGATAATAGCATAGAGGAAGTAGTGTGTTGTGTTCTCCAGATAATAGCATAGGGAAGTTAGTGGTTGTGTTCTCAGATCAGATATAGATAGGAGGAATAGTGGTTGTGTTCTCAGATCAGATAATAGCATAGGAGGGGTATGGTTGTTGTTCTCAGATCAAGTTATGCTTGTTTCACTGACCCAACTTACCTCAATTTACAAATCCCTTTCACTTTTCCTTTATATTTACTTTATTTTTCATGTTTGGTTGACTTAATTTGCACTTAGTTGATTTTAATGTAAAATTGTTTTATTTTTAATGTTTTTGTAAAGAACCGAAAACATAACCTGATATAGCCAAAACTCAACTTCTTCGAGCAGTGTTGCCACAGCGAAGGAACCACTTTAAATTTCCCTACCTAAGCGAGTTTGATCAACACTGTTTTGGGAAGAACAAGAAGATAAAAAAGCACCTGTTGCTCTGCGTCTCGTTAAAATTATCGTCATGTCGATCTATCTTACGTCTAATTTTTATGTCGTCTTCAGGAAATCAGTCTGTTTCAGTCACCTACCTTCACATAATTAACGTCTGGTAGGAGTCTATGCGAGAGGAAATTACCAGGAATGCAAGAAATAAAGACTTATTTACACCTTTCGTCGAAAGTTGGCTTTCAGATATCTTCATTCATATCGGCTTTCCGTGTGGAATTCACTCTTTATGCCTCAAGTGGACTGTTATTATTAAGAAATCCTAAAGCCAACCTTCCAAAATATATTGTTAGTTTAATGAGTATATTTAATTTAATGAGTATATTTAGTATAATGAGTATAGTTTAGATTTAAGAGTAAAGGAACGTATGAGACCGTGAAAGCTTTTTAAACCTTTTGTTCTGGTTAAGTCTTCGCGTCAGTTTACATCGCTTTGTTAATGCTTTTTTTGTCCTTTTCTCACATTTTTGTTGTTCTAACGTTAATTTATTTGGGTGAAACATCTCCCAGGCTTCTTAGGCTCCTTCTTGAGAAGTTCATAATCGTATACGTTCATGAACTATAGTGTTTAAATTACATATAGAACATTCATTGTTACAAATTCTACCTTGAGTCAAAACCTTAGCTACCCCCACTTCTACCTACCTTACTTAGTCAAATGTGTGGAACATCTGAAAGACCATAGACGTTCTTCACGTCCCGCACAGGTATAAGATGTCCAGGCCGATAAGCTTTTACATAACGCCAATGCCAAAGATTGGAATCACAGTCTAGTCTAAACGGTACGGTACTTATTTCGGCTACACTAGGGACGTTACTAGCGTCGAGCTATCGTCAGGACGGTAAAATGTTTCGAGAAAAATTTGGAAGCAAATGTTCTCCTCGCCAGAGACAAAAAGAACACTGGGATCTTCTCAGTAAAGAAGAAATTCTATTTACATCGGTCCTAAGTCAGACTAAAAAATTCAAAAGAATAAAATTAATAAAGTCCTACCAATGCATAAACACAATTGGTTAATACTTAAACGCTTGCATTTGCTGTTCGTATGAATACTTACTTGAACATTGAAGATTTAGGTCTTCCGGTTGTGACCGCGTTAATGTAGATGAAGAATCCGACGTTTTGCTTCCACTGTGGGAGGCATCTTTAGGATGTAGGACATTATGGATAGAAACACAATGCTCTACAAAACTGAACTCATTATATTCCATTAACGCGATTTCATCATACGCGCTTCATCTACATTAATGCGGTCACCACTGGAAGACCTAAATCTTCATGGCAATAACTGCGGAAGCCTACGGAGTTTATTACTTGAATATTACAAAAAAAGGTTTAACTACATTTAAACGGTTCACATGGTAGGTAGTACGGGTGCACTACGAGAACCAAACGTAGTAAAGAGAGAAAACAGCATTATAAGATTTTTGTGACTTTATTAAAAGAAGGATGTTGAGGTCTGGTCAACGCACTTAAAACCAAATCGATTGATCCTGCGAGTGAAAGACATCAAGAATAAGATTGACAAGATACCCTTAAAAAAAGGACCACGGTTCATTTCTCTTTGCCATACTTCTGGTAGGGTCATCTATTTCCCCTAAAAAGCCCAAGTCTGTTTATAAAACTCAGTGAATAACTAGTAAGAGGGTATTCCGAAAATCGGAAGCGTATAAATTCTAGAGGGGATCATCAAGAACGAGATTCTTCTCAGCCCAAAAACTTGGCCCATCACCTTTTTCCTCTCTCAGACAACTGTAAATCCTTCAACGTCAACAACCTTCCCCTCAGGAGCATAAAACTCTTCAATAGGGGAAACAACGTAACACTCGAGACATAAAAACTTTGATTTTCTCCAAACAAACGTCCAGCTACCAAATATCAAAACGTTTAAATGACGCTTACTGCTTACATGCTGCATCGACATTAACCCGAACTACTTGCGAGTGGATTGCCACCTCTTCTAAAAAGTATAATGTTATATATATATATATATTATATATATATATAATATATATATATATATATATATATTTATATCTATTATATTATTTTTAAAGATCATTCAATAAAAAATAAAACTAATTATGATAATTAAATCATTTAAAACTATGGCTCAGATGAAATTTAAAACATATGTTAGTCTTATAATGACTACATGCGTGCCAAATTTTAATCGGATCACATTACTTTTCCGTGTTTTATGATATTACGAAATTAAAGCTGAGGTGTTATTGCGAGTTTATGACGTATAACAAATTATTTTTCTAACAGCACAACTACAGCGGTAGACTGATTTTTGTACAAAATTTTAACACTCTAGCATAAATACACTGAGCGCTACGATGATAACAGAGACACACACACAAACACACATACAAACAGACAACTTTGCGAAAACCACTCAGGAGGCCTTAAAAGCCTGAAACGGATAATTCCGGTTTCGGATTTTTTTTGCAAACGCAATACTTTTTCTAATACATATACAGTGTAAATGGGGAAAAGAAATTAGAAATAAAAATACTAGAAAAAATTAGAGTAATAATTAAGAGACACTAGGACATGTAACAGGCAAATGCAATGCTACATCTGGCAACTTCATTCGACATTCGTCATCATTGATGGCTCGACATAATGTCATGTCCCACTTTGTTTCGTTACGTCTTACTCATCAGGACACCGACAGAGCCTGAACTCACTCTGACCTTCAATTAATTCCGAAGAATATAATGTGAAGTACTTACCAGAGACGAGCGGTGCTCTCTTACCGCCATCATGCATGGCAAGCAAAACATATATCATTTTGATACTACCGAGTTTTGCAAAACATGAATAGTTGACACAATATAATTGTGCGAGAGACACCTAGGAAATGTAACAAGCAAAATGCAATGCTACATCTGGAACTGTTCCATCATTCGACATTCGTCATCATTGATGGCTCGACATAATGTCATGTCCCACTCTGTTTCGTTACGTCTAACTCATCAGGGCACCGACAGAGCCTGAACTCACTCTGACCTTCAATTAAAATTCCGATGAATATATATGATGTATTAACCAGAGACGAGCGGAGCTTTCTTACCACCATCATGCTTGATCAGCAAATCATATTATTTATTATTTGATACTAATATAATTTCAGTGTGAGGTTAAGCTCTGTCGGCGCCTGTTGAGATTCTTGATTTTTGCTACCATGTGTCGTAGATTGTCAGATTTTATCAGTAATGTTAAGTTTTAGTTTTATACAAAACAGTAACAGTTACAGTAAATTTTTATTTCTGTAAGTTAGATTATTTATTGTAGCTTCCTGTACTTTTAATTTATATTTTCTTTTTTTTATTATTGCTTTTTTAATTAGTTTTGTCATTGTTTTGTTGTAGACCTTGATAAGAATTAAATATAATTCGAAACGTTGGGAAGGAAGTAATTGTGGTGTTTCATTTGGACCGAATCCTGAGATTTGAGATCAACTAATATAATACGGTCGAGATAGCTGTTATATATATATATATATATATATATATATATATATATATATATTATATATATAATATATATATATATATATATATCTGTGTGGGTGTGTTTGTATATAATTGGTTATATATATATATTATATATATATTATATATATATATATATATTATATATAATATATAATATGTATATATATTAATATATTTTTAATGGTTATATATTATTTCATAACCAATTATTTAGAAAATTTAGCTCCTTTTACAAAATTATTATATAAACTTAAAGAGAAAACGATTTATAAAAACTTATTATCTTTTATACTTAATTTCATATAAAAGACCAACAAGAAATAAATTGATAATAAAATTCAAACGAAAAAACTAGACACGCACAAGCCTTAAGCTTATGTTCATTATAAACAATTAATATTGTAAATAGAACTATAAAAAATTTTGGAACCTTTTATATGATTTTAATGTAAATTGCTCTTTCTGAGGTATAAGTAGATGGTGGATAGTTGATAAGTTTCACATGAAATGCCCTCAATTAAGGTCAACAGTTGAATACAATACTCAGGCATCCTAGATGTATCCGTCTATTAAAGTAATATATAAACCAAGTAGGGAAACAAACACATAGATAAACAATATTAACATAGATGGTTCACTCCCGACCGTAGTAGGAGCACTCAATTGACATGTTTTGTTTATGATTTAAGTTGGGGGCCTCATCACAAATCTAAAAGAGCGCTAGTAGTAAAATCTGTTGCTCATTTCTACAGATTGTGCTGTAGTTTTTTTTAAAATTCAAACAGTTGCCAATCGTTAAGTAAAATAAAATAAAAGTAAACAAAGACTATGGTAATTACGAAATTTCCATAAATCATTTATGTTTTAATGTTTTACTGACCCAAGTAGTAAAAATAAATGAACTTAGACTGAAATTGATGATAATATATAATTACATTTATTCTTAAACGAGTTTAATTTGTTACTGAATTTTATATTTTTTAAATATATATCAAGGCGTATGCTCAATGTAAAATGGCAAACAATAGAAAATGAATGAATGATGAATTGTTTTACTTGTATGATAAAACAAGTAAACAATTCTGGCGCAGTGGTCCGCATGTTGGGCGAAATTCGTTTGGAATGTGTGTTTCCGTTCACAACAACCCACTTGCTTAAGGTTCCGGTTTATGCTTTAAACCTAAGCAGTTACTCAATTATCAAGCACTGCTCGTACTCATTTTGGCTGTACTTTTCAAAGGAAATGCGCATAATTATCCACTTGGTTATAAAAACTATGCCTCTGAAATTGGCAGTGCGCACTATTATTCGGACTAGTTTAAAGCTCAGTTAGTGTTTATCTTTAAAGGTTTTAGCGCATTTCCTCTGAAAAATACTGACAAAATTAGGTGCGAGCAGTGCTTGTAATTGAGTAACTGCTTAGTCACAAAGCATAAACCGGAACCTTTGGCGGAACACACAACTAAAACACACATTCTAAAGAAAATTCACAACATGCGACCACCCGCGTCAGAATTATTTGTAGTTATAAACAAAAAACGAAAAAATTATCGAGGGTTCCAGGATTCGAAACAAGAATTATTTTGTGTTATAAACTTATATAACGAAAAAAAACTATAAAAATTATGTTTAAATAATTTGTTTGTTAAACCATTAACGTTATATATATATATATATATATATATATATATATATATTATATATATTTATATATATATAATTAATTAATGAGTTGAATGAAAATGGTCTGGAGTAGTTAAGACCATTCAAAGTACTCAAGCAAGGTTTGAATACTGGTACCCTCCATAATTGTTTATAACTACAAAATAATTTTCGACGCGGTAGTCCGCATGTTGGTTATTGTTTTACGTACGGATAGCGCTAGCGCTAAAAAAGACTACCCGGAGATGTACCCGCCGATAAGGGAAAGGCGATTGCATTACACTCTAGTATTTACTAAACAAGCTTTTAAATAATTTTTTAAGCTTAGATCATTATTCTATTAAATATACTTTGTGTTTAATTCCTTTCTAACCCGAGTAAACTTAGCTAGGAAAATGAATTTGTCTTTGTTAGCTAAAAAACGGAAGTGTTTTGTCACGATTCTGTTACGACGTTCATTGCCACTAGATCGGCTTAGCTAATACAAACGGGCAAATCACAGAAGCGTATTAAATGCCGGCAAACGGAGTACGATGGGGATCGGCTGTCTGCGTATTACGTGGTGAAAATTTATATAGCAAAACAGTCTTACCTTTCAGTACTCGAGTGAAGTACGAGTAAATCGCTTCGCGTAACCACCGTTTTTTCCAAAAAAAAAAACTACAAAAAACTAAGTCAACAATTATTGAAGCCGCTAAATCTAAAAATATGTTGAAAATCAAGGTTTATCTAATCAAATTACATTTAAAGATTAGCTGTTATTATTATTAAGTTAAGCTTTGATTAGGATTTGTACGTCATTTTATTTATCTTTCATTTCATAACGTGCATAAGATGTCTTTGATAATCTGTCTAATATATCAATAATATTCGCGATTGATTTTTTGTTTTCCAAAACTTGGGCTCATCACGAGAAGCAGCACCATCGTTTTCTGTAAAAAAATAAGAATAAATTCATTTTTGATGGTTTTAACTTAAGAAAAAATTAAAATTTGGCTGTCTGAATATAACATCCTCGGTTTGGCGCAACGGATAAGTTAAGGAAACACAAAACAATTCAACATTGACATTAGAGGTTTTCGAATCCAAGGGGGGAACAGTGTGAGGAAGAGAGAATAAAGAGTGAAAAATTAAAATTTTTCACTTTTTAACAATTTATACGAAAAATTCATATAATCTTATTTGGGTCACTCAATCCAGTCGACTCCTCATCATTCTAGCGCTGAATAGCGGATGGAAAGACTTGATTACTCCCATCAGCTTGTTGTTGCATTAATAAAAAATATCTGACAGTTTCACGCTGTCACCACCAGATGATTCTACTGTGAACCTTCCTTGCAGTTCCCATCAACTTTTTTTAAAAAAAAAAATTGAGGTGAGCCAATCTATGTTAAGTATTGTTTTATCTATTAACAAACGACGATTTCTGTCAGACCTGGGCATGTAGTTCACATTTTGGTCCACCAGGGAGTTGATTAAAATTTCCTATGGGCTAATGTAAACCAAACCATTTACGGTTTTTAAATTTTTGTTTTCATAGCAGTTATTTGTACAATTTAGGTATATAATTTAAAAATTTGTGTTGACATACGTTTGTCACATCAATAGAGGTTTTTAAAGTGCGAATCTTTAAACACGTAGGTTTTTTTTAAATCTACTTTAAAACTTAAAACTTTTTCTAGTGCCGCTTACATAACTTGTCATTTGCGAGTGACTGGTTGTTTTCCCTTTCACAATATTAATTGAATTAGTAATTTTTAACAACTTTAACTAAACATTTTTGAATATAATAAAAAGCAATCGTGATTTTTTAAGTTATATTTAAGCAATTACATTGTCGTCTGGGATGTTCTAAAATTGTTAATAAGTAACAGGGTACTGTTACCTTTACTAATATTTTCTCTTTTTCTTTTAATTAATTTATTTTAAACAATATTTAACAGAATTTTAAAACATTACAATGATTCCAAGAATCATTAAAACTATCACGTAACTATTAGAACGTAAGAGAAACACGATTAAAAAGAAAAACCTTTAAGAATAATACTATATAAGAAGGAGGCACAGGACCGTAAACACAATTGTAATTCCACTTAATAACACGAAGCCGTTGACTGGTTGCACTTAAGTAAATGCCGCCGAATCTGACAACAAAAACATTATTTAAATATTTGTCATAAATATCCATTGAATGAAGAAAGATCGTAAAGGACAAATATAATGACCACAGCTGAGTATTTATAAAAACTGGTCTTCTTAGAGCAAAAGGGTGCGTAATACAAGGAATCTACATTAGTAGACGAGTACTACTTTTTAATAGGGTAATTTTTAATTAATACGTTATTACTACAATTTAAAATGCTTAAATATTGGTAATGCACCGATATTTATGTTAGTATTTATGAATAATCAATCATTAATTGAATAATTAGGAACATAATAATTCAGCAACCGAAGTATTGCCAACTTTCTTGTTGTTTAACAAATTGTTATTGTTAGGGTGGCAGCATTACTTAGGTGCACCAGTTGAACCGCATTTCGTGTTATAGTAGTCTTAGAATAATACGTATATATTAGAAGCGAGACTACTGATACAACGAAAAGCCGGTTCACTGGTGCAAACTAAGTATGCTGGCCACCCTTCCAAATATACCAATTTTTCTAAAACAAAAGTTGGCAATTTACTTCCGGTTGCTGAATTATTATGTTCTTATTATTAATTTAATGATTGATATTCATAAATTACTAATATAAATTAGTCCGGTGCATTTGCAATATTTTATGCATTTGTAAATTGTAGTTTAACGTTATTTAATTTAAAATTATATTATAAAAAGTTGTCCTCGTCAAAACTTAAGATGCTAAGATTCTTGTATTCCCGCCCCCTTTTTGCCGCATCTATGACCGGTTTTATTAAATAACTCAAGCAGGTGTTTTAAGTCATTATCATTTGTTTCTTTACGATCTTTTCTTCATTATAGATATGTATTAGACAAAGTACTTTAAATACATTGTTTTGGTGCTCAGGTGCAGCATTACTTAGATGCACAGTGCAACCGGCTTCGTTGTTATCAGGTGGAGATTACTATGTGTTACGGTCCTTGGCTCCTTCTATATATAAGTTATTTCTAAGATCAGTAGTGCTTCCTTGCTATATATAGTAATATTTCTAAGAGTAAAACTCACCTAATGTTATCGGTTGCCAATAAAAACTAAGTAAAAAAAAACGTAAATCCTAAGAAGGCGCATTGGCAGTTATTCTTTATTTATAACTATTTTTATTTTTGAAGCCAGCAATTACTGAATTTCACGCATGTCTTATTTTTTTTTTTACCACCAGGTTACATAGAGTTTCCCTACTTGGTTTATATATTACTTTTACCGTCTACATTTTCGCCATTTATTTGGAAAAATTGCGGAAGTTTTCGAGATATTTAGTGATGTGTTGACTTGCACTTGTCCGGTTAGAAGTTACCACCATTACAGCTCTATTCTCCTATTAAAACAATGTTTACCTGACTGAGTTATTCTTTCATTTAGTATAAACATCATTTGTTAGGTCAGCTAACAATTTTTTTAAGTTAAATTGTACACAAACATACAAACATGAGGAAACAGTTTTTAATTAATTTTAAAAGGCATATAAAAAGTAGTAAAAGTTAGAGGATTTACAGGGGAGGGGGGATAGACACGATAGAGTTTTGGGTTCGGATCCTAACCGCAGGCAAT
>JACMZG010001914.1:43402761-43420523 GCA_018340805.1 Microvelia longipes
TCCAAACAGAAATCCCCTCAACAGCGAACCTCTAATTGTGCTAGGCCCTTGATTGATGTATCGAGGTTTTAATGTAAAGAAATATCTAGCAATGTCAAAACCGAAAATTAATCTATTCACTGAAACGACAAGCAAAAACCGCATACAGCCACAAAGACGATTGAGAAAACCAGATAACTTAATGGAATATAACTCCTACCACCACATTCAGCTTACAGTCATTTTCCTGCGAGGATGCTAGTTCAATAAGCTAGATGATGTCCAACAACGGGATGGCTAAAGAGTCATCGACTCTAAGTAAAGGGTTGGTCAAAGACCTTGCATAGACTAACTTTCTAATAGATGGCTTCAGACTGTTAGATGAATCACGAATACTCATCCTTGAGAATTAACATCAATAATTGAATCCTAAAATTTATTCCAAACAAAAACAATTAAGACATTAATTTGTTTTTTTACACAATTACAATAATTTATGCAATAACTGATAAATCTGCAAAAAAAAAATCACTTTAATGTATATTTATTTAAAACAATCTTTTAATATTTTTTAAAATAAAAAACTTATTTGAACTTTCAAATATTAATTAAAATATTCCAATCACAATACACTATTTTGAAAATATTGTCTTAAAATAAAAATTTATTTCAAAATTTTCTATAATATTTTTTAAGAATAAATTATTTCCAAAAAAATACAGATAACCTCCCAAAAATGACCACCTCTACGTGAGTGATACCTTATTTTGGCGACCTCTATAAAAATTGACCACTTCTAAAGTTAATGAAAATTCTCAAATTTTAGTCTCAAAATTTCTTTAATATAATAATAAAGTGACCACCTGATAAAAAATAATTTCTGTTAAATAAAATGTTTTTTTTATTGAGAAATAGAAAATAATAGAAGATTTATTTGTTAATAAATTAGAGTTAGTGGTAATTTTAAAAAAAAGTGAAATTGAGAAAATTGAATGAATTGAATTGAATGAAAGGAAAAATATTATTAAGGTATTAATTCCAAATAAACATTTTAATATGCATTTGTGTGTTTCTGATTTATTATAAATTTAGTGTTTTATATCAAAATTGTAAAAATGTGACCACATTCTTGAAAAAGTGGCCCACTTTTGAGTGGTTCCACTGTAAATTTCAATTAATAAAAATTAATAAAAATCAAACCCCCTAAAATTTAAAATTTAATCTTTGAAAAACATTTTTCAATAACTTATTTTCTTATTATTTTTAATTAACTTAACTTTTGAAAAGTAATTTAAAAAATAGTTATGAGATTTCCAAAAATACAAGAAAAAATTTTAAAATCGCTTTTAAAACAACCTCATACAGATTAATGAAATCAAATGAAGATTATTTGAAAACTTGATGTTCATTTTGTTTTTGTTAAATATATGTACAGTTTTTTCCATAAAAACCCACGAACCTTTGGTTCACCATAATATTACGAAAGATACTACGAAAATTGAAATACAGAACTTCGCTGCTTCATTTGGATCATAACCAGAATGCTGGTCGTGGTTTTTATTTAATGCTCTCTCCATTAGAATGATTCGTACCATATCTGCATAAAACTGCATTGGCGCACCTGCGTTTACCTGAAATCATTCAATTTAGCTCCTACTCTCTATTTTCAAAAGTTTTGCTAATTGGCGAATATCTCCTATTGACATGCTTGGTTGGTGATCAAAATCAATGGTAATATTGTAAAGAATATATTTGCTATGAATGAAATTATTGAATTTATAATCTATGGTAATTTTAATATTTTATTTATTGATCTTCTTTCTAACTTAAAAAGAAAAAAAAACGAAAACATTGTAAATAAAGTGTGTAAACATGTATACTGCTATTTAGTATATAGCAACGTTATTTGGTAAATCACCCACCCCGATTTTTTTCTATAAATTACATAAAAGTGACAAGGTGAACTTGCCTCGTCTCGTAGTAAAAATTATTTATTGATGAATAAATATTTTAAAAGGAACACTTGTGTAATTGAATAAGGTAAGCTCTATAACACTATTTATAACAATAATATCAACTATTAATAAAGTATCTAAGGTTTAAATTTTAATACTAACCTTATAATCTCGAAATACTACAACACAGTGCTACTTAACTCCGAATAAAATAAAATCAATTAACTAATAACAATAGGCAACGTGCGAACTCATAGCAAATAGAATTCCGTAAAGATTTGCATAATAAACCAGTGAATGTTGGGCCTAACAACTCAACATAATTCTAATGGATGAGTCTAATTTTCCAAACCCCCTAATGATGCCCATGATATCAAATATCACTATTTGTTCTTATCAACAGCAAAAATTGGCGGGTAAAAAATTCGTACATTACTATAAAAATAGTATATTATATTTTTCCATCAAAATTTTCACCATTAATTGTCTTTCAAAGGGGAAATATATTTGTAAATTTCTTATTGTTTTAAATCCGAATATACAAAAATAATGAGAGTTTCATTTTTTTCTTTTGTAATATCTTAATTCGTTTCTATAATAAATTTCTAAATATTTCAATAATCTTATAAATCAATCTTTTCAATTTCATTTTCAACAATAAATCTTCTATATAAATAAGTGATTTATGAAAAAAAATGATCATTTTGTATGATTTATTTTCCAAATTTTTAAGATATCAAACAATCTTGAAAAATCAACAATTTTTATCTCTACAATAATTAAATAAATCTGGTTAATTAAAGAAAATGATTTATATTTCTAAATTTTCAAAATATAACAATTTAACGTTTTATTTGCATTCAGTAAATTAATTAATTTTAATTATTAGTTATCTATTTATTATAATTTATTTAAATTGTAAATAATTGTAATTTATTGTACTAGTTAATTTTTATTTAATTATATTATTCGTAAATTAATTTATTTAATTTGGAAATAATTTAAAGGTTGTTTTGAGCAATTTGAAATTTTTGTGTTCTGATTGGAAAATTTCATTTTTAAATTGATTAATTTGGAATAGTATAATTAAAAATTTAGTTTATAAATAGAAACTAATAAAAAAGTAATTCGTTTTTAAAATTTTTTAAAGTTTTATTTTTTATTAATTAAAATTTATAAAAATTGATTGTTTTGTAAATATTTTTATTAAATTTGTATTTATTTACATTGTTGAAATGGAATGGATTAAAATTTAAATAAGGGTTTTAAAAATAGCAAAAATTAAAATGGTCAGAAATTAAATATTTTTTTGGTCAGAATAATATTAATGGTCAGAATAAATAAAAAATAAAGACCATGGGTTAAAATAAATCTGACTAATAATAAAAATATGACCAATTTCATTCTAAATTCCGACTATTTATTATAATTTCTGACCATTTATTATTTATTCTGTCTTCTATATTCTGACGATACATTCTGACATTTAATATAATTCTGACGAAATGCAATAAAAATTCTGACCAAAACAATAAAAAATTCTAACCACATAAATACAAAGCCTTTTAAAATTTAAATTTATCAAAATTATTGAAGTTCCTAAATTAACATAGAATTTTTAATTTGTTTAAAATAGCCACCATTAATTGTATTGTTTTATTTGAATAAGTTTATGAACCGATTTTTTCGATTTTGATTTTAAGATGAGTTCTGACTCATCTAACAATAATAATTTTCCGTTTAAAGTTCAAACTTATTTCATAGCAACTATAACAAAATTATAATAAAATTTATTATATCTATAGGGTTATCAATATAAGATATACATATATCTTGTTTTGTTTTAATTTATTACTTCTTATATACAGAAACCTTTCAGAAAGTTCAGCATTGTTTGACAAATCATTATCATATGTCCACAGTCGTACAGCATGTGGAAATCATAAAGATTTATTATAAAAACGAGGATCGATTCGGGCTGTTTTCGTTCATTGCGTAAAAATTTATGGTAAAGATAACGACCCTACAGAGCTTAGTATTTCGTAATTTAATTAAAATATTTGAATTAAATGGTAGTGTTTGTGATGTAAAGAATCCAACCTGTCAAAAAACGAACAAATTGCTGAAAAATCGAAACATTTTGATAATTCTGTAATTATTAAAGCGATAAAACCGCAATATTTTTGAATATTTTGACGAAGATCTTTTAAGAGAAAAAGATAGATCCAAAATTGGACAAATCTTAAGAAAGCATAGAAACAACGAAGAATTATTTAAAAGCTTGTTTTAAGCCAAAAACTGTCATCTTTGAACAAGACAAGAAAACGGCGAATCCATAACGAATTGGCACAATAGACTAATAATCAAATCTCACAATATTAAAGAAATAGAAGGAAGGAATTCTGGTAAAATCATTTTGAACATGTGATTAAAAGGCGAATTGTTGAAGCTAAACACTAGATGAGGTTGCAGAAGCCGTTAAAGACAAGAAACCTAATGGAAGAGGAAATTTAATTTTCAATATGAAAATTTGAAATAAAAAATACATTAAGCCTAAAAATAGAAAGAAAACTATAAAAACTGAAGACAATAAAAACCCCACGAAAAACCGACCCGACAATTAAATAAATAAGAAAGTAAACTAAAGTACAACCAATGAAACACAATCATGCGAAAATAGAGAAAATTTATATAAAAATGTTTCGAATATGAAAAAGAAGGGAATATTGCTTAATTTTGCAGAACTAAACAATGTATTCAATGTGGACGCGAAAAATCAAAAGAAATTATATAAATCTAAAACCATCCATAGAAGAAAAACGTCAACTTCATAAATGACGAGGTCATATCGAACTACAGACTAGAAAATCAAGAAATAAACCGATTATTGAATGTCAAGTAGCAGGTTTAACAATCAAAACTATGTTCGACACAGAAGCTGACCCTAATGTCATAGAACCAAGAACTAGCGGAACGCATAAGAAGGCAGAATCCGGCTGTTAAAATATATCACTCATCTACCAAAGCGCCCGTGCTGAAAACTACTGAAAACTGTCTAGGTAAATGTAATTGAATTTAACAATTGAAACAGTAATAACAGCTCATGTGTTAATATCATGCTAACTATTTTCCTCATTTATTTATTTCTATTTGTTAATATTATTAAAACAAAATTATTTAATAATACAAATTAATTTTGAAAAAAAAACAAGTTTTTAATAAATGAAACGCATTAGTAATTAGATAAATTTAATATAATTTTAAATATTTTGATGTTATGTAAACTTAAAACAATTCTTTTAAAAATTCAATCAGATAATGAAAAGATTTAAAATTTGAAATTAATAAAATATTTAATTTATGAGAAAATTTTAACAATTTTTTATAACATTTTCAATTCAAAACAAATATTTAGAATTTACAAAAAATTCAGTAATTAGTAAATTTGAAAATTCAAATTTTAAATATTATCATTTTTTTAAAAAATTTTAAAATAATAAAATCAATTCGAAATTTTATAGGACCTTTAAAAATACTTTACAATTGTTATTCACTATACAGAATGTTTTATTTGTGAAAATTAATTGTAAAAAAACAATAAAATATTATCTTTCGTAGATAAAAAACATTAACTAAGAAATTAATATTTGTCAATAAAATAATTATTTATAGGTTAATCTATTTTCAGAGACAAAAATCTTTAATATGAACAAAATTTAATAAAAAATTCTAATAATATATAATAATAATAATAATAATAATAAAATAATATAATAATAATAATAATAATAATATAATAATAATAATAATAATAATAATAATAATAATAATAATAATCTAATAATAAATAATAATATAATAATAATAATAATAATAATAATAATAATATATAAATATATAATAATATAATAATAATAATATAATAATAATAATAATAATAATAATATAATAAAAATAAAACGCCATTTAAAATAAAATTTATTCGTAATATATTTCGACGGATCACCGTCATCATCAGACTAAAATGAAATAAATGGACCATTCAGTTTGTATTATTTAAACAAATTTTTCCACACATTTATACTGAATAAAATGGCTAAATTCAAAATAACAAGTTTTTTAAAAATTTTTAAAAATTAATTTAAAAAATTGTTATTTTGAATTTAGCCATTTTATTCAGTATAAATGTGTGAAAAATTGTTTTAAATAATACAAACTGAATGGTCTCATTTATTTCATTTTAGTCTGATGATGACGGTTGATCCGTCGAAATATATTACGAATAAACTTATTTTTAAATGGCGTTATTTATTTTATTAATCATTTGCCATCGTTTTTTGCCTATTATAATAATAATAATAATAATAATAAATATAATAATATAATAATAATAATAATAATAATAATAAATAATAATAATAATAATAATAATAATAATAATAATAATAATAATAATAATAATAATAATAATAATAATAAAAAAATAATAAAAATAATTCTAAAATAATAATAATAATAATAAATAATAATTATTTATTATTAGTATTATTATAATTATTATTATTATACTTATTAATTATTAATTATATAATATTATTATATCAATTCCAATTATCCTACAAAATAAAAAAGTCCTAAATAAAATAATTAATCTTAATCTTTTTCTTTGAACGACAAACAATAGTATTCTTTGTTTATCATAATTAGACAAAGATAATTATATAATAGCTTTAGCTTTATAGAAATAGATTATTTCAGTTCTTTATTCTAACATTTTCATTAAAGGGCGTATAAGAAATAAATTATTCTTTGTACTTCACATCAAAATTTTTTCCCATCAAAACAGACGAATCGATTATAAATGAAGAAAAAGAAAAAAAAATAAAATAAATTAATTTGGAGATTAATTTTTTCCATATTGATAGTAGAATTCGTTCTCATATTAAATGGGGAAAAAAAATTATTTTTTTTTCATTTTCATTTGTCATATTATTTTCTAAATAAATTGATATTCAAAATTCATTTTGACAAAAAGTTTATTCATTTAAAAATATTATTCGTTTTATTATCTGAAAAAATTTTCAGAGTCATTTAAAATTAATAATAATGAAAAAAAAAACGTAAATGAGAATGATAACTTCTTAAATGCTATTGGATGAAATATAAACTCAGCTACTTGTTTTGAAATAATTAAGTAAACAAAAAAATCAATTTCCTTTCCATTTTTTTTCCTTTTTTTTATTGTATTATGTATGCAACATTACCAATTAAACTATCAAAAAATGGATCTGTTTTATCACCAAGTGAAGTCTACAGTGACACAGATTGTGGAATTTGCTTTATTACCATTTCGGAATTCGGATGTTGGTTGTCGTCGAATGAAAAATTGAATTGTTTTAATCAGAGCGGGTTTTATTCACAAAACAACTCCCGTTATGTTCCCGTACAAGTGAGATCTCGAGAATCTCATAATTTACCGAAATTGAATTACCTTATTAACAATCATATAAAGCGAAACGTTTATCATCCAAACCAATCCTTCCTACAATTATATATGGCTGTTTGTAGCATAATTTACTTATGGTTTGTCCGTGACCTGTTGTAAGTTAAATACCGCTTCATTCTTCATAATTTTAGGACATCCTTATGGATTAGCTAGGGAGGTACAATAATGTATTAGTGGGGATCAAGATGTTTAGGCAGTATTATGGCTGCCGTTTTAAATTATGATGCATATTTGTGGTCTTTCTATGAATACCTACAATTTATTTCAAAAATATTTTAAATGTAAAAAACGCAAGATGTGAATGTAAAGACATAGGTGGTTAAAATTTTTTTTTTTTTTAAATTAAAAAGTTGTACATGTGTACCAAAATCTCAAGCTTTTATAGTTCCTCTAGTAATTTGCAATTATTAACTTATCTTATAATTTACTATCTTAATCTTTTATTTTATTACCTAATCCAAACTATTTTATCTTCTCACTTACTGTTGAGATATGTAGAGGCCACAATATGGTAATGGTTAAGAGGAAAAATTATTGATAAAATAATGCATACTGGTGATGATAACAGGAGGGTTTGCTCAAACAGTGCAATTTAACATTTATTTGTGATTTGAGCTGCAAATGTAACACCTGTTGCGTGATCAAATAATTGAACAATAACAGTAATTTACTTCGAACGGCATAAATAAGCGTGAAATTGCTTAGAAATACCAACTTTCACTGTGAGCTTGTGACACAGAAATAGATGGGTACAAAAGACAAATCATACATTGTAATCGTCCATAAATAAACACAATGAAGAATAAGTAAATATTTACCTTGCAAACAGCGCAGGAGAAGACGAGAGCTTTTTGCGCTGCTTTCTTCTGATCGTTAGCATTGTGGCCTTGTTGCTTTTTCATTTTAGACTGTTTGTCAGCATTTTTGGCTTGGGATTGAATTTTCTGATGACCGCGAGCCATTTCTGCAACAATAATACACTATAGTTGAAACATAAAAATCAGGAATTTATAAAATAACTAAAAGAAAGATAGTGTTTCGAAGAAAAACCACTATCAAGAAATCGACCTAAAAACCTATTTCGGACTCGTTTAACCCATCCAAACCAACAATATATGGTATAATATTTGTTTGAACAGAAAAAGTGTCTCACCTTACGCTAAATAAATTTAAAAATTGTGCGACGCCAGAAATATTCGAAGCAAATCGAATGAGAACAACAATCCGAGTTTACAGGTCACCTGCCGCCATACTGCTTATCCATGGATGTTTCAGCAGATATAGATACAAACGATGAATTCTTTTTGTTCGAAATGTCATAAAATAACTAGAAATAAAAAGGATTGATTTGCCCGGCAATGTAGTAAGTAGTAGTAGTAATAATATAGGGGGAGTGGTAGTGTAACTACCAGGCAAGTAGGCCACGTTGTTGAGCCCTTTTTGCCAGCTCCCTAAGAAAGTGTTCTACTCCTTTTGATTTCAAGTTTAGGTATATTTCATCCAATCTAAACAGAAGAGCCGTGGATTTCTATGGTTCCTCTCATGCCTTTTTTTCAAGCAACATACATATTTTTACTGACTCTTATAGTCTAGTGAAAACTAGGAACAACACGTGCCCTCGCTGTTAAACCAAACCTCCATACACTTTAAACTACAAGGCTGACACACTATAGTATTATATTGAATCTACTGTGAGGGTCCTAAATTTTGCCTTTACCCAGTTTCATTTAGGGTATGGAATCTTTAACGAGTACCTGACAACGCACAGGCTCGAGACCACCAGCTTTATGTCCCTTTTGAAGGTCGTGGTACGCAGAATTTTTATCCCTCTCATAAAAATCCCAGAGGCCGTGCTGGGATTGAACCCATGGCTAATAAACTCGTAAGTTTGAAGTCCATTCATCAGTGTATAGGCCGCCTACCTTAGCCACTACACCACGGGTGACTCTCTTACGCCCGACAATGTAAAGATTACCATACTATCACAGAACAGAAAAATTCAAGTATAGGACATCAAAATAGACAAAATTATTGTATAAACGCATACCAATGATAGGAAAGTTTAAGAGAAATTTTCAATTTATTTTATTAGCGAGGATGCCAAAACGCATTACACTTGTGCACGATCGGTCAGCCGATCCGAGCGGTAAAACTTTTCAGGCGTTGTGTCCATAGGATAAACAGTACTACTAGGTTGTGTCAATGTGCTTCATCTTAAAATGTATTTGAAGACTAGTAGTAGGCACAAAAAAACGGGTATCAGGTACCTCGAAATTTTCCTCATCCTCTCTATTTTGGACTCGCTTTGCTCTTCCTCAGAATATACAACTAGCAAAATGTATACTGAAACAAATATTCTAACTGAAATTACTTGTCCTCAGTAGTTTTATTTCCAGCTGACACCCATCCAGCCTCTGTCCTCGCTCGATACTGCTTAACTTTATGACCCAATAAATTTATTTATTTATTGTAACAACGAGCTAATCGTAAATCCGTGGATATACGACTTTTAAGTCTATCTACCGGGATGTACTGTATTGTGGTGATATACGACTTTTTAGTCTATTCTACCTGGGATGTACTGTAGTCGTGGTGGATATACGACTTTTAGTCTATTCTACCTGGGATGTACTGTAGTCTGGTGGATATTTTTAAGTCTATTTACTGGGATGTACTGTAGTCGTGGTGGATATACGACTTTTTAAGTCTATTCTACCTGGTATGTACTGTAGTCGTGGGGATATACGACTTTTAATCTATTCTACTGGGATGTACTGTAGTCGTGGTGGATATACGACTTTTAAGTCTATTCTACCTGGATGTACTGTAGTCGTGGTATATACGACTTTTAAGTCTATTCTACCTGGGATTACTGTAGTCGTGGTGGATATACGAATTTTAAGTCTATTCTACAGGGATGTACTGTAGTCGTGGTGGATATACGACTTTTAAGTCTATTCTACCTGGGATGTACTGTAGTCGTGGTGGATATACGACTTTTAGTCTATTCTACCTGGGATGTACTGTTAGTCGTGGTGGATATACGACTTTTAAGTCTATTCTACTGGGATGTACTGTAGTCGTGGGGGATATCTTTTAGTCTATTATACCTAGGATGTACTGTAGTCGTGGTGGATATACGACTTTTTAGTCTATTCTACCTGGGATGTACTGTAGTCGTGGTGGATATACGACTTTTAAGTCTATTCTACCTGGGATGTACTGTAGTCGTGGTGGATATACGACTTTTAAGTCTATTCTACCTGGGATGTACTGTAGTCGTGGTGGATATACGACTTTTAAGTCTATTCTACCTGGGATGTACTGTAGTCGTGGTGGATATACAACTTTTTAGTCTATTATACCTAGGATGTACTGTAGTCGTGGTGGATATACGACTTTTAAGTCTATTCTACCTGGGATGTACTGTAGTCGTGGTGGATATACGACTTTTAAGTCTATTCTCCCTGGGATGTATTGTAGTCATGGTGGATATACGACTTTTTAGTCTATTCTCCCTAGGATGTATTGTAGTCGTGGTTAGATATACAACTTTTAGTCTATTCTCCTAGGATGTATTGTAGTCGTGGTGATATACACTTTTTAGTCTATTTTCCCTGGGATGTATTGTAGTCGTGGTGGATATATGACTTTTTAGTCTATTTTCCCTGGGATGTATTGTAGTCGTGTTGGATATATGACTTTTTAGTCTATTCTACCTGGGATGTACTGTAGTTGTGGTGGATATATGACTTTTTAGTCTATTCTACCTGGGATGTACTGTAGTTGTGGTGGATATACGACTTTTTAGTCTATTCTCCCTGGGATGTATTGTAGTCGTGGTGGATATATGACTTTTTAGTCTATTCTACCTGGGATGTACTGTAGTCGTGGTGGATATATGACTTTTTAGTCTATTCTCCTGGGATGTATTGTAGTTCGTGGTGGATATATGACTTTTTAGTCTATTTTCCCTGGGATGTATTGTAGTCGTGTGGATATATGACTTTTTAGTCTATTCTCCCTGGGATGTATAGTTGTGGTGATATATGACTTTTTAGTCTATTTTCCCTGGATGTATTGTAGTCATGGTGGATATATGACTTTTTAGTCTATTCTCCCTGGGATGTATTGTAGTCGTGGTGGATATATGACTTTTTAGTCTATTCTCCCTGGGATGTATTGTAGTTGTGTGGATATATGACTTTTTAGTCTATTTTTCCTTTTTAGTCTATGGGATGTATTGTAGTCATGGTGGATATATGACCTTTTTAGTCTATTCTCCCTGGGATGTATTGTAGTCGTGGTGGATATATGACTTTTTAGTCTATTTTCCCTGGGATGTATTGTAGTCGTGGTGGATATATGACTTTTTAGTCTATTCTCCCTGGGATGTATTGTAGTTGTGGTGGATATATGACTTTTTAGTCTTTTTCCCTGGGATGTATTGTAGTCGTGGTGATATACGACTTTTTAGTCTATTCTACCTGGGATGTACTGTAGTTGTGGTGGATATACGACTTTTTAGTCTATTCTCCCTGGGATGTATTGTAGTCGTGGTGGATATACGAGTTTTAGTCTATTCTACCTGGGATGTACTGTAGTCTTGATGGATATATGACTTTTTAGTCTATTTTACCTGGGATGTACTGTAGTCGTGGTGGATATACAACTTTTTAGTCTATTCTACTTAGGATGTACTGTAGTCGTTTAGTCTATTCTACCCAGGATGTACTGTAGTCGTGGTGGATATACGACTTTTTTAGTCTATTCTACCTAGGATGTACTGCAGTCGTGGTGGATATACGACTTTTTAGTTTTATTCTACCTGGAATGTACTGTAATCGTGGTGGATATTTGACTTTTTAGTCTATTCTACCTGGGATGTACTGTAGTTGTGGTGGAACGAAACTTCTTATTACATACGAAAGAAATATATGTAAAATTATTACATATATTACATATATACTATATGTTCAGACTTTCTGTCTGTACGTTTTGCAGCACTTAAAAAATTCTGACAAGGAGAATTTTCTTTAAAATGCGCACTTGCGTGCTTATCAATCTAATATTCAATGACCTGAGCAGTAGCGTCACAACTTGTCATTTAATTTGTTCACATTATTTTAAAGGAAATGTCTATATTTTATCTCATAGATTACAAGAGCACAGCACAATTATTTGCACTCATTTAAAGCTCAGTTTATACTAATTCTGCATGCATTTTGTTTGAGATATTAATTAAGAAAAAATTGGAATGATAAGCAAGAAAGCGTGCATTTCAAAGAAATTGGCCCAATTTACCAACCTCAGAATTATTTTGCATACATAGAGACAGCCTTAAAGGTAAAATTATAAACAAGAAAAACAAATAAAAATAACATATTCTAATTTGTCTATCATATAACATATAAATCAACACAGAAAAAAAATCAAGATCATATTTACAATAATTTATATTCAAATAAAAACCCTAGTGTAAAATAAAATTTTACATTACAATATATATTTTCATTTATTTACAAAAATTATGCTAAGTTCATTATTCCAGGCAGGGCCGTAGCCAGGAAGGGACCAGGGGGGCATGCCCCCCTAGAAAAAATGTTTCCCTCTCTGACGAAGTAGATTTGATTGGAATTCCCTTGTAGATGTGTGAATTTCCCCCCCCCCCCTCGACAAATTTTGGCTGGCTACGGTCCTGATTCCAGGGAACTGTATAAGCATGAACTTGTGATACGAAATGATAATATAATTTTTTAGAATGGTCAGTGTAGCAACAGGTCTAGGCAGTAAAAACACAGTGTAGTCAGGTTGAGTTGAGTTCAGTCATGTGTACATCCCACTCTGGTTCCATTTAACTAATTATGATGCTTAAACATTCAATTTATCATAAACTTTAATAATTTTTGGGGAATTAATCGGGGAAAATCCATAATTTGACTTCTAAGGAGTCAAAGTTCCGTTATCTGAAATGTCAGATAAGGGAGGAAGTGAATTGGAAGGGAGAATCCAGTCTCAACAACTATCATCATTTCTGAAAGGAATTTTTAATCTTTAGATTCAAACGTGTCCCTTCCCTTTCATATATTTATAGCTCATTATTTATTTAAAACAATAAATAAAATAAAAATGGGAAGGAAAAGACGCAGCCATGACAAATACATAGAAATCTTTGTTTCATTACTCATAATGGACTCATTTCAAGTTTATTCTACTGATGAGAAAAACACCAATACTTAGCTGTCACACAACAAACAACAACTTCACAAAATATTTATCTAAACAGACATAACTAGTTAAAAAATTAACTATTACAAAATTTAGAATCAGATTAAGAGTTTAAAGTAATTAAACTGGTACCTATTTAATTTTTTTTTTTACAAATTGATGAAGATAATTTTAATAATAAATAACATAGTCATTTGTTTGATGGAGAGTTACTTAATGTCTGTGTTTATGTTTATGTTTCTTAGCTGAATGTTTGCTAGAGCGGGAATGCGCATCTCTTTCCCTAGGTGGAGGGGAGGGGGAACGCCTTCGTGATGATCTCTGAGGAGATGGATCCGGACTGAAAGGGGATCTCATCCTGCGAGAACTACCGCTGGTCCTGGACGAGGGTGAATTTCGACTACGCCCTCGAGAGTTACTGCGTGATCTACGGCTACTTCCTCCACCTCGTCTGTCTCGATTATCTGTACTGTACCTACCAGTGCTCCTACTTCTAGATCTGAAAATAAATTTTATCTTCATCACTACAGTCAATAGAAACAATAAAAATGATAGACCATATGTATAAATTTACTAGTCAAAATTGTAAATAATTCTATAGCTTTTTTCAATAGTTATAACATTAATGTTAAGCCCCGGGGGCTAGATCTTTGTTTAGTTTGTAGTTCATTCTTCGATAGTATACACAGCTAGCTTTGTTTAGATACCTTATCTGTTTCTGTCTGTTAACAGCTTTAGTTTGTTATTAAACACTTTCTGATGAAGACCTAATCATACGGTCGAAAGCTTAAATGTTGTTTTATTTATCATGACCAAAACCTCATAACTCTTTACTATTTTTTGTCAATAGAAACTTCATGTTTCTGATGTAACTTCATGTAACTGTTTTTTTTTGTATTCTCTTATTTTTATTTATAAATATATGTGTGTATGTGTATATATGTATTTATTATTTTTTGTACACCTAGTATAACTTAAGATTTTAATATTTACTTAAAGACCACCACACTCAAGATTACCTTGTAGGATTTCACTATGTTCTATGTAAATATTTTGTTTGTAATACTTGTTTTACTTTTGTATCAAAACTTTTTTTGTGAAATAAAGAGCTTTGAAAAAAACCCAAAAATATTTTTCTTTTCTATTATTTATTTTATTTACTACTTTTTTTTATAAATGTATGTTTTAACTACAGGTAGTACCAGATAACTGGTAACTTAATAATATTCAATCCTTTTTATAAGAATAAACATTACATCATAAGACACAAGTAGGGCAAACATCCCAGTTACATGACAATCTCAAACCATTTCATCTTTACTTGAACAGTAAAGATGATCTCTAGGAGTGATCAGTTAGTTACAATCTATCTGTTTAGTTTAAAAATCTTGACAGGTCAGTTTAGACACCACTGATTCTTAAGAAAAAAAATCCCTGCAAGAAGGGAGCGGGAAAAAACTATGTAAACAAATCAGGTTATTTTACCCGTATTTTCTTGGCGATGTTTTTTTTCATTTCTTTTGTGTAGTTTTATTTTAAAATATCATTTTTAAGATTAATTTAAAAGTAGTTTTCTAAACGATGTAATCAAAAGAAGAACCACAAAAAAGTGAATGATTGCCGGAAAGAAGGTTTTTTCCTACAGCGGTTATTGTGGTAGGGATTTTTTTCTCTTTTTAAGTGAGAAGTTGGCAGCGGCTTCTCTAATTGGTCAATCCCCTAAATAATTATGACCTTGGGGATTTTTAAACTAAACGATAGACTGTAGGCTATTTGTCTCACCTGTGACTCTTCCTGGGAGGGCTAAAAGACACACTTCTAGATCGACGAGATTTCTTATGTCTGAAACAAACAGTTCAAGTTGATCAACAGGAAATACAGTAACTTGAAAATAAAAATTAAGTATTCGTAAATTTTTCTATTGTAAAGTTAATTATCTAAATTTTTTTAAATGTAAATTATTTAACCTGCTATGAGATGATCATGAAAACACAATTTTTTCAAGAAGCTTAACACAACAGAAATGGATAATGCTGATAAAATCTTAAGATTTCAATTATTACTGAAAACATTACTTTCCTAAATACTGACGACATAATGCAGGAAAATAAATAAATAAAAGCTTTATTGTTCAAGATATGCAATGGCAAACATACAAACGTCAATCACAATACATTTCAAAACAAAGAAAAAAATTCTTCAATTTTATATACAGGATTTTCCTTTAGTAAATTTTTAATTTTTTTGTTATCAAAATCATTGTCATCAAGATTTCTAATTTCTGCCGGGAGGGTGTTGAACAGCAAACTCCTAAGTAGGAGAAACTCGTCTCAGATCTGGTAAGTCTGTGTTGATTATTATACATATTATTTTTATTTCTGGTGTCGTGCTGATGAACACCTGACCTTTTAATAAAGCTATTGTCTCTTTTCACATATTTAAGACTATGATAAATGAATATAGCCGTCATAGACATCAGTCTTAATTTTTTAAACCGAGGCTTACACTTAGTCCTTCTTGGGACCCCTGATATTATCCTTACAAGGCATTTTTTCTTAATCAGAAATTTATCGGTGACCCCAATATTTAAAAACACACAAAGTGTCAAATAAAAACAAGTATTACTTGGGTTCAGGCAAGTCCTCAGGGGACGGGCTGTTCTTTCTCTTCTCAGACCCTCTATCTCTCTCCTTCTCAATCTGCAACACAAATAATTTATAAGGAGCTTACTAAGAAAACCAATATATATTCTAAAATAAAGAGGTGAATTCATGACATCTGACCTCAGGTAAAGAAACACTCGCTGCCAAGTTCTAAACAGTTGCAACTTTATTTTATTCCAATTAAACATGCTGAGCCATCCTGAGAAAACATTTCCTTAACTCTCGACAGTTTTAAAAACTAGATAAAAATAATTGTACATTTTACAGAAATTTAAGAAAGTATAAAGAAAGAGAGAATGTGTGTAGTAGAGTTAGGTACTATGGCAGCTGTGATGCTAAGTTAGAATATTATACCTCAGCATGACAAATCAAGTTCTAATACAATACACAAAGCCTATTTTCATCTGTGCAATGTAATAATGAGCTATAACTCTATCGTGTCACTTAGACTAGGGAAATTAATTTTGGTATAGTTGGTAGGAGTGCTATTATACCTTAGCATGACAAATCAAGTTCTAATACAATGCACAAAGCCTATTTTCATCTGTGCAATGTAATAATGAGCTATAACTCTATCGTGTCACTTAGACTAGGGAATTAATTTTGGTATAGTTGGTAGGAGTGCTATTATACCTTAGCATGACAAATCAAGTTCTAATACAATGCACAAAGCCTATTTTCATCTGTGCAATGTAATAATGAGCTATAACTCTATCGTGTCACTTAGACTAGGGAAATTAATTTTGGTATAGTTGGTAGGAGTGCTATTATACCTTAGCATGACAAATCAAGTTCTAATACAATGCACAAAGCCTATTTTTATCTGTGCAATGTAATGAATTGTATCAGCTATAACTCTATCGTGTCACTTAGACTAGGGAAATTTTGGTATGGTTGGTAGGAGTGCATCCCCACCACAAATCAATTGTACAAACCAATCAGAGCTCAGAGATGCCCAAACAACTAGTTATACTGTAGATCAGTGGTTCTCAACCTTTTTTTATTTACTCATTGCCCCTTTTTAAGTACCTTGCGAGTATCATCGCCCCCCTATCATATAAGGTGATAAACCAGTATCCAAATTACCTGCTAATTATCTTTGTATAGCCAATACATTATTTAATTGCTTGTGTTAATATTCTAAATTAAGGAAATTAAACAACTAATAACCTAATATTACACATGTTTATTATATATAATAAAATTGAGTATGTTTATATAGTGACTGGACCAAAAAAAAAAGGATTTTTAGAAGAGTTGTAGTGTTTACCTCCATTAGTTTAGCCACAAACGTCTTTTCTTTTACCCCATAATAATGAATTACGTAAAGTTGTTTAAAAACAACTGTTTTGAAGACCCAATTTTTATACATCGTAGCACTAGTTTGTGTCTTTATCGGTTTTGTAGCCATAATTATTATTTTTTTTTGTA
>JACMZG010001914.1:43421523-43512887 GCA_018340805.1 Microvelia longipes
GACCGTTTCAGCTCAATCGGACATCCTAAGTGACGCAAACGGTATTTTTATTTTAAATAATCATGAATATTTTTTTTCAACCTAAGGATTTACTCAAAATAACCAATTTGTTTTACAAAAAAAATTTGACATTTTTCTTTAAATTGTATAAACAATCATAAATGTTGTAAGAGTTAATACCCTTTTGTATGGTGGATCGATAACTTAAAACTGATTAAAGATGAAACTATAATCTTTCTTCCCTTTATACAAGGTTACTCCAACGTTGCAACGTGTGGATTTATTTCTTGTATTCTTTATACCTCTATAAAAACGTATTAGTAATATTAGTTATGTATAATTATATTTTTTATGGCTTGTAACTGCAATATTATTTACTATTAATATAGAGATTAAAAAATCAAATTTGCGAGAAAAGCCTCTCAGGCCCGCGAAGCGGGACCTGTTGAAACGAGGCTGTTGAAAATTCGCTAAATACGTGGCAAAATGCCATGTAACAAGAACGATAATGAACCATACATAATACAAAAACAATCAACAATGTGGCCGCAAAGCGGCCACTGGGAGCCCTCGGGTCCGCGAATCGGCCCCGTGGGCCGACCCGCGAGCCTTTGAGCGGAGGACGAGGCGGAAGCAGCCGAGACGTCGTAGCGGCTTACGGGCCGAAGCCCGTATTTTTTAGTTGAGAAAAATATGTTAATTTAGTTGAGTTGAGGATGCGAATGACGGATAAAACTTCTTAATATTGTTTGTTTAAATAGTAAGTTTTTTTGAACGGCGGATACATGAATGGGGATATTTCTTAGTCCAGTATATACTTTGTTTGTATGACGAGCGGTAAATATTCACTAATTGTTTATTAAACTCAACTGTTGGTATTATTCCATTATAATCATTGCTGTGCAAACAAAATAAAAATAATTAAACAAATCATAACTTTGGCAAAATATATTGAAAATATTGAGAAAATTGTATCATTCAGATCTAGCATTAGAAGAGTATTGGGTAAATGACAGAATTTCTCAAACCCACACGTATATCTAATAATAAAACAAAGCAATACTCTGCAGGCAAAAAAGCAATCAGTTTGAATCATGTAAACAACACTATCACTCAAAAAATATTAATCATGTTAAATATAAGACAAAAAAAAACACTAAATTCTCATTGCTTTCAATATTTCACTTGTTGTATTTTATTTATATTAAAATTTTCTTAAAAGTAGAACTGTATATTTACTTTGTTCACGCTCACAGGGTTGAATCCTGTGTTCAACCTGGTTCAACCCCCCTCCCCGGCAGTTGACATGAGAACAGTTTGAACACGGGTTTCAATGCTGAAACTTATTTCTTATTTCAGTTGGGGTTGAACCCCCTGCAAACTCCGCATTGAAAAAGTAATTAAACTAATTTTATCTGCTTCAAATACATTGGAGTATTGTATCCTCCTTTTTAACTAAATATTGTGAGGAACGGAGATATCTCTATCTAACTACTTCTCCTTGAGATACATTAGATAACTCTCACTTCATTTGTTTACTTTTACCTCATTTAATCGTAGGTAAATGGGAAAAGTATTATGTTTGGAAAAAATCCAAAAACCAGGAATTCACCAAAATATGTTTCTATTTAAAATTATTTTGGGAAGAATAGGCCTTCAGGCAGACCTAATCCCACCTTGCTGTCACTATTTTGCTAATGCAATATAATGGGGGAATAGGGCTTCAGCAGATACCACATTGCTGCCATATTTTGCTAATGCAATATAATGGAGGGGGAGAGCAGGGCCTTCAGACTGACCTATCCCACCTTGCTGCCACTATTTGCTAATGCAATTATAATGGGGGGAGAGTAGGGCCTTCAGGGCAGACTATGCCACATTGCTGCCACTATTTGCTATTACCTTCAGGCAGACCATATTGCTGCCACTATTTTGCTAATGCAATAAAATGGGGGGAGAGGTTATTAAATAGTTTGGTGGCCGGTTAGAAATTGATTTTTTTAATTGATGTTTACACATTGAATATTTAAAAATTAAGAATAAAGTTTAAATAAAACTTTTTGAACTGTAGGAAATCGAAACATTTGGCTTTTTTTAAGATACAACCAATCTATAATTATCAACCCCCCCCCCCCTCCCCTCTCTGGAATATTGTCACTAACTAGTATTTATAATATGTATTATAACTTCAAGGGTTTAAATTAAGTAGGTAAAAAATCACCTTGACGATAAATGTTTGTTTTTTTTTTCAAAATAAAAAAAACTTTTATTCCAATTTTTTTAGAATTATTAAAACAAAATTAAAATAATTTTATCAAACATTGCATGGTATTGTGCATCCTCAGAGTAAAACACCACCCTGGTGGTAAAACACCAGAGCCCTGTTGGATTGGGCACCCGAAACCAGAGTCTTAGAAAATACTATATATAGAAGGAGCACTACTGATAACATGAAAGCCGGTTGACTGTGCAACTAAGTAATGCTGCCACCCTAACAGTATACAATTTTCTAAAAAAAGTGCAATACTTCCGGTTGCTGAATTATTATGTTCTATTATTAATTAATTATTGATTATTCAAAAATACTAATATAAATATGGGTGCATTACAATATTTTAAGCATTTTAAATTGTAGTTTAAACCTATTTATTAAAATTATATAAAAAGTAGTCCTCGTCAACTAAATGTAGATCCTTGTATTCCGCCAACCTTTTGCCATCTAAGACCAGTTTTATTAAATACTCAGCAGGTGTTTTAAGTTATTATATTTTGTTCTTTACGATCTTTCTTCATTAATAGATATTTATGACAAATATTTAAAATAATGTTTGTTGTTCAGGTTGGCACGTTACTTTAAGTGCACCAGTCAACCGCTTTCGTGTTATCAGTGGAATTACATACATATGGTCCTGTTGGAGTGGGCAACCTCCTGTCGGAGTGGGATACTAGATTCCTATCCTATGGCATACCAGAGTCAGTGGTACCAGAGTCTACCAAGTCCTGTGGAGTGGGCACCCGACTACAGAGTCCTGTTGGCAGTGGGCACCCAGACTACCAGAGTCTGTTGGAGTGGGCACCCGACTCCAAAAGCCTGTTGGAGTGGCACCCGGTACCAGAGTCCTGTCGGAGTCACCGGACTACCAGAGTCCTGTTGAGTGGGCACCCAGACTACCAGAGTCCTGTTGGAGTGGCACCCGACTACCAGAGTCTGTTGGAGTGGGCACCCGGACTACCAGAGTCCTGTTGGAGTGGGCACCCGGACTACCAGAGTCCTGTTGGAGTGGGCACCCGGACTACCAGAGTCCTGTTGGAGTGGGCACCCGGACTACCAGAGTCCTGTTGGAGTGGGCACCCGGACTACCAGAGGTTGGAGTGGCACTACCAGAGTCCTGGGATTGGGCACCCGGACTACCAGAGTCCTGTTGGAGTGGGCACCCGGACTACCAGAGTCCTGTTGGAGTGGGACACCCAGACACCAGAGTCTGTTGAGTGGGCACCCAGACACCAGAGTCACCCGGACTACCAGAGTCCTGTTGGAGTGGGCACCCGGACTACCAGAGTCCTGTTGGAGTGGGCACCCGGACTACCAGATCCTGTTGGATTGGGCACCCGGACTTCCTACCAGACTACCCTGTTGGAACCCAGATCCTAGTGGGCACCCAGACTACCAGAGTCCTGTTGGAGTGGGCACCCAGACTACCAGAGTCCTGTTGGAGTGGGCACCCAGACTACTCCTAGTTCCTGTTGAGTGGGCACCGGACTACCAGAGTGCAACCATATGCTCTCTTTTCCATCCTTTCAGTTTCCCTCTCCTAATTCCTTCCTTAACTAGCCCTTACAGATTTTGTCTTCGATTCTTGCAAGGTACTAAAAATTAGTGCTGCGGTGGTCAGGTGCGGACTACTTATGAACTAACCCCAAAAGCTTTCCAAAAATGTCCAGTTATAATTTTTAATTGAAATTTATGTACACCATGGCAACTTCAGTGTATGACAGATTCATTTATTGATTTCTTTGTTTTTAATTTTAACCCATTAAAAATAGTTTTCCTTTGTCATGTTTTGTATTACAAAATTTTAAAAAACTAATAGTAATTAAAAGTTTTTTTTAAAATTTCCACAGAACGTTACTGATGGCAGGTAAGTTTGAACTCATTTAATTAATTTATTGATTTAGTAGATTAGATATAATAGATTTTATCAGGTAAGCACATTTAATCACATGTGCACAGCATCTGTGATTGAAATACAGGCTGCATTAAGTGCAAAATATATCCTCTAGCACATGGAGAATTTAGCCACTATTTCATAATTACCTGATTGAATCAATCAAATAAATTACATTTCTTAAATTAAAAACTTAAAAATGGGTAACCAAAAGCGTTGTATGTGTAAAGACGATGAACGCCATGCAAAGTGCTACGGCTAGTTAGAAGTATAACTATAGACATTTTGGACTGTTGGACAGTTATAAATTGTAATATCAATTAAATTAAAAAAGACTTCAGTCCTTTATTATTAAAATTTAATGAAATTTTATAAAAATCATTTAAAATTTTATTTCAAACTTTCATTTATTGTCATTTTTAAGAACTGAAGGAAATCAGGATCCCTGGGTGAAAGCTCTTCGTCAATTTATTTTCAATAACTTTTAATAAAAAAGGACTAAAGTCTTCATTAATTTAATATTAATGAATTTTTAACTATAGAAAATATAAAAATCTAATTTCAAACAGATTTCGGACAAAAATCAGGAAATTAAGACACGCCTACTCAAATGAAAGGTAGGTCCCCCGCCGCTCTAGTGTCGACTGAAATCCAAATTTTTTCACCATTGAGTTGACAGTCTTACTGTTTAAGTATCTAGTATATACTGTTAAGTATATACTGTATAAGTATAAGTTTATATAAGTATATACAGTATAAGTATATAACAGTATAAGTATATACTGTTTAAGTTATAGTCTCTGGTCTAGTGCCTGTTTGAGTTTGTCTATCCAACTATAAATGACAGAGATCACTTAACAGAAATGTAAATAAAAAACATACAATGGCTTTCTTTGTAAGACAAGGAAAGCCACATTGCTGGAACAAAAACCAGTTATACTGCAAGAGCTCCTCCAGGTACCCAAATTTGGACTGATAACAGAATCTACCTGTCCCACTATCAAAACTGGTTTAGCCGTTCCTTTCAACGGGAAATCGAATATATATAATCATTAATTGACTTCTAATTTGAAATGACCTCTACCGTTTTTTAAACATGATTATAATGAAAGCAGCAAAAATTCTTGAGCTATTTATAAGATTAATCAAATTTAGAGGTTATGATTAAAACTTATAATTCTACAAGTATAAAATAAATCATCAATAATAAAGATAATTTTGATAAAATATGAAAGATGGATTACAATACACACCTGGTAAAAAGATTTAGATTCATGAGAAGCTCCTGAGATATGACCATTCAGAAATCCATAATCCGAAAGTTGAGCACGAAACGAAACTCGAATGAAAAATGCACAGAAACTATCGACTATTTTGCGAGCAAATAAACAATTCAAATAATAAATATTCAGTAAACAACTCCGATAAAATATCACAGATTTATCGTCAAATTAATTTAAATAAAAAATACAAAATTAAATTTGACGAAGACACCGACCTTCCTTTGACAAAAGAAGACGATGGTGGCAGCCGGGGGAACTAAAAACCTAGGGTAAGTCCTTCAAAACTATCGATTATCTACGTTAGACCTCTATGACGACAATTCGTATTCTAAATACGTGTTTTAGAGGTCTGAAATGAAGAAAATCGGGTTCGATTTTATTCTACGTAGTTTTACCGTAGTTCTACCTTAGTTTTACATTTGTCCGTTCAATATTTTCTCATAGAAATAAAGAAAATAGAGCAGATATTATTGGACTCCAAGATTAAATTCAGATGGCATCTCGGGAAACATTTTTACAGGCACTACTAAGACTTCTTTTATCCCAAACCACCTTTTAAAAATTAAATTAAAGGTTTCTTAATAAATAAATGTCGAAAATAAACTCCTAAAATCGTCGGTAGTTATGTATTATCTATCTATTAAAAAGCCAACTCTAGTAATGTAAACCTCTATGTATTTTTCTCAGCCATTTATAAGTTGTTTGTTCTCAACGCCAGGGGGTCACAAGGCATGCATTACCAGCTATTAATTTTCATATAACATATTTTCCATGAATACCTAAAGCACAACTCTCATAACTACACTTTAAAGTTATAAAATTTGTATTAAATATATTACATTTTTTTTTAATTTAACATCAACCCCACTTAATACTTGCAGATTCCAACATTTATCTAGGTATGAATGTTCTGAGGTAGATAACTCTTCTAGCAGAGGTAAAGTTTTCCAAATATTGACTGGCTAGAGCTTATAGCTTTTGCATCAAGCAGCGTCTGTACCCACGTGTTGTTTTCTTCACCAGAAGCTCAGGTTACAAGCGCTTAATTGTAGACTTCTTTGGGTTAGTCAGATGTTGATGTTTAGGGCTCAGGTTATCACGTGCTAAGTGCAGTCTTCCGCTTTACCAGATAAATGGTCAGATATGCCATCTGTTGTTGTTTAGGGAGTCGTTTGCATCGTTCCTCCAATGTGTTTATGCTAGAGAGTTGAAACTTTGTACAAAAATCTTTAGGTCTAGTTGGGAGTAAAACTAATATTTTGCTGTCTGAGAGAGAGCGAATTGAATCCGAATACGTCCTTATTATATAAGGACAAGCGAAGCGACTACGGTTTTAGCACCTACGGCTTTTGTAGTTGCTAATACAATATTTATTAGATCGGCTTTCACTTGATTTTTATTGTTCAACAAATCCATAATAATATCCATACCTTTTTCATTTGTTTCAATTTTCCGAGTTCGATTTCGTTTAGTTTCGATTTCCGATCAATTTGTTTCCGTTTAACCACGCTCCTTGATGCCATTTTTTGAGATAGTTTTAAATAATTGAATTTGTTTATCCGTTTTGTTTGAATCTTTATTAAAGACTAATTTATTTTATCTACTCCTTGTATTGTAAGTTCTACATACAGTCTTGTTATCTCACACTGTAAATGTACTTTTACTCCCTAGGGAGGAAAAGTGAAAGTGTTGCCAACTTGACAAAATTTTTTAGTAAAATTTTTGGAATTTTAGGAAATTTTTAGGATTTTTTTTCGGTGTTATGTTGGTACTACGGGTAGAATATACAATATACACACGCTAATGTTTAAATTACAAATATAGTATTACACATTATTCTATTGACAGCTTACAATAAAATAATGTGAAGATAGTGGCTTTATTCTCTCTTCATCAGAGTAATTGACATGGTAAGAATAAACTAAACTAACACAATAACAATTAAGGAGCTGAAGAATATATTAATAGTTGTTAGTATTAGTTCTCTAGTCGTAGATAAAATTTAATATGCAACAAGGGATGAAAGTTTTCAGCTCTCGTATTATCTTCCTCGTCAAGCTCGGGAGCCAAAATGTTAGTTAACTCCCTCGGCAAGCCTCGGGAGCTAACTAGTTTATCTCCCTCGGCCTACCGGCCTCGTGAGCTAATGAAGTTTCCTCCTTTGGCGCTGCCTTAGGACGAAACTTTAACTTGAGCTGTAAAACTTACTTTCATCCCTTGTTGCATAAATAACTATGACATGATTTACAATAATAACAATTATAACCATTAAATTTCATCGCTTAGCGACAAGGTCTCAATTATTTAATTTAAACCGGTAAGACCTCATAAATAACCAATAGACTAGCACACAAGTAAGTATGTAGAAAGTTCATAATAAAGAAAAATTCAGCCTAAAATAACTGCATGACACTGATTTGTTGATTTCTATCATTTATCTTTATAAATCACACACATTCGTTTAATCAAAGGTTACAGAACCGTATCTTACAATGCGGCGTGTATCGTTGCAGAAATAACACCTATATATCTACTAACGGAGGAGATGGTTTCTGTTGATATAGTAAAGTCATCATCAGGCGGCATATCTGTCCAGTGAATATCTTGACAGGCCTGTCAAGATATTTCAGGGGTGAAATTAAAATAAGCTCTTCTTAACTCGAGTTGGTCGTTCAGATAAATTATAAATAATATTGGCTATGAGCAGGTTCCTTAAGGAATCCCTATGTTTATTTCTACAGCTTTACTCAGAAGCCCATCAATCCTAATTTGTTGTTTTCTATTCCTCAAATATGACCTAAAAAAATTTGGTTCTATTCCTCTAACTCTAATCCGTTCTAGTTTCTCTAATAATAAACTGTGATTTTCCGAATCGAAGGCTTTACATAAATCAAAAATATACTTATAACTTTATTTCCAGATTCTAGAGAGCTTATTATTACCTTAGATTGCATCTTCGGAGCTCAATTCTTGTCGAAACCCAAAGTCATCATATATAAGCATGTTTATATTTATATGTATACCGTTAGCGCCACTTAAGATGGTCCGATTTAGCTGAAGCCGGTCCCAATCATTTTAGAATACCTACAACCACTAGGAGGCTCGCTATCCACATGCCCATATTTTAAATTGTACTAAATATTTAAACTTTAAAAAATTGCTGATTAAACCAGTAATACAAGTAGTATGCCTAATAAATTAACCTGTAATGCTTTAAACCTGCAACACTTTTTGGCATGTCCTTCACTAAACTCACCTGGATAAGAATTGTTTTGGTTTTGGTAAATGTTGCCTGTGTTTGCTTATCTTTGTATGTTTACTTCATTATTATCCCAGTATAATTGGTAGTAAATACTATTTTAAGTCGGTAGCTAGTATTTAATTTTGTTATAAAAAGGTTTAAATATGCCCGAAACATTCAAGCTGTTAAAGGAAAGATCGCAAAAAAGAAAGCAGCTGTTAGCGCAGACGGTATGTTATTGTTGTTTGCACCTGCTTTTATTGCTAATTATTTTATCAATTTAATATTTTGTTGGTTTATTTAACAATATTTTAGGATTTCAGATTTTTTTACATTCTCACAGAGGGAATTATCCAAGCGTTGCATCGATTGCATCGTTGACTCCATTGCATCGACAAGTTATTTGTCGACGGAGTGATTTGTCGACGGAATGATTTGTCGATGGAATGATTTGTCGACGGAACGAACCGGTTTTTTTTTTCCGTCGTCGACAAATCATTGCATCGACAAGTTATTGTCGACGGAGTGATTTGTCGACGGAATGATTTGTCGATGCAATGATTTGTCGACGGAACGAAACGAGTTGTTGCGTCGACAAATCATTCCGTCGACAAATCACTCCGTCGACAAATCATTGCATCGACAAGTTATTTGTCGACGGAGTGATTTGTCGACGGAATGATTTGTCGACGCAACAACTCGTTTCGTTCCGTCGACAAATTTTTCCGTCGACTGTCGACGGAGTGATTTGTCGACGGAATGATTTGTCGACGGAACGACATCACACCGAACTATCATGAGGTTTAACTAAATTGAGGATTAAAAAATGTTTTTATGACCTCAAATAAGAATAAACTCCGTTCCCAAAAGAGACACTGTAATGTCCACCTGTCATACTCCTATGTCATGTCATACGTCTATATACACAACACCATCATGTCATGTCCACTCCTATGTAAACAACACCATCATGTCATGTCCACCCCTATGTACAAACACCATCATGTCATGTCCACTCCTATGTACACAACACCATCATGTCATGTCCCCCTATGTACACAACACATCATGTCATACCACCCCTATGTACACAACACCATCATGTCATGTCCTCCTATGTACACAACACCATCATGTCATATCCACCCCTATGTACACACCATCATGTCAGTCCACTCCTATGTACACAACACCATCATGTCAGTCCCCTCCTATGTACACAACACCATCATGTCATGTCCACTCCTATGTACACACACCATCATGTCATGTCCCCTCCTATGTACACAACACCATCATGTCATATCCACCCCTATGTACACAAAACCATCATGTCATGTCCCCTCCTATGTACACAACACACCATCATGTCATTGTCCCTCCTATGTACACAAACACCATCATGTCATGTCCCCCCTATGTACACAACACCATCATGTCATGTCCCCTCCTATGTACACAACTCATACTTAATGCATGTTTCAGTTTATGCTGAGTAAAAAAGAATAAATCAATTGATAAAATAAAATCTAATAGATTCAATTTATCAGAAACCCTTTTTTAGTCAACCTGTTAAAAAGATATTGTTAGTTATCTGAGTTAAGGTATTGTATGCTTTTCAGCTTGGTATTGGTACAGTGAACGAGCTGAGGAAAATATTAGGAACAGAAAGTTCAGAATGTAAAACAAGTAAAGTCGTTCAGGTTAAACTGGAAACAGTTGCTGTGGAGAGTAAGGACAAAGAGAAGACTTCACAGGATACTGGTAGTGTGCTCTACAAGGATTCCTCTACCTTCCTCAAAGTAAATCGTTCTATTTTATAGTAATAAGAGATTTAGACTAAACAGATTTCTGTAATTTTTGTTCATAAAGCAGTGATTATTATGTAAAAGGTGAAACAAACAATATTGTACTAAAACTCCTTAACACTAAGGACAACGCTCGCTGGCAGGTATTGTTTTAATGTATTCCTGAAACAATTAGTCCATATCATTGTACAGACATGACCTTCTACTGCCCTTATGTGACAAGTCTACAGGTTGATACCAATTTACTTGTGACTTCTGCTCATAGTGAAGATGTTTTCACCTGGAAGGTACCCTGGTTGCTCCTAGGGGTAGTAGTAGTAGTAGTAATATGGGGGGAGTGGTAGTAACTACCAGGCAAGCAGGCCACGTTGTTGGGCCCTTTTTGCCAGCTCCCTAAGATAGTTTTCTACTCCTTTTAATTTCAAGTGTAGGTATATTTCATCTAATCTAGACAGAAAAGCCATGGGTTTCTATGGTTCCTCTCATGCCTTTTTTTAAGCAATCATACATATTTTCACTGACTCTTATAGTCTAGTGAAAACTAGGAGCAACAGGTGCCCTCGATGTTAAACTAAACCTCCACACACTTTAAACTACAAGGCAGATACACTATAGTATTATAATGAATCTACTATAAGGGTCCTAAATTTTGCCTATACCCAGTTTCATTTAGGGTAAGGGATCTTTAACGAGTACCTGACAACGCACAGGCTCGAGACCACCGGCTTTACGTCCCTTCTGAAGGACGTGGTACGCAGAATTCTTATTCCTCTCATAATCCTAGAGGCCCGTGCTAGGATTGAACCCACGACTAAATAAACTTGGAAGTTTAAAGTCCATTTATTCTGTGTATTGGCCGCATACCTTAACCACTACACCACGGGTGATTTTCTCCCTCCTAGGGGTAATTCTCCCTCTGAAAAAAATCTTGGTACCGTCAGTTGCCTAAACTGCGGCAGCTTTAGTAGTGTAATAGATACAATACATTCTCGGTGAAAGAAGACGATTCCAACCGTTATAAATAGTCAATAGTATATTTTTTTTTATTATACACAGTATTTTTCATTTGATATAATAGAATATTAGTTTGGATTATATATTTGTATTTTTTATTATTGCAGGGAACTCAATCGTCAAATCCTCACAATGATTACTGTCAGCACTTTGTTGACACTGGACAGAGACCACAAAATTTTATAAGAGATGTTGGGCTGGCTGATAGATTTGAAGAATACCCAAAACTTAGAGAGCTTATTAGACTTAAAGTAAGAAATGATTGCTTTATTAATATAAGTTCCGTCAACAATTAAACAGAGTGTCATACCTCTTTTCATATTCCCACTGCATATTTACGGTAAAATTAGTCACTGTACCCTGGGGGTAGGAGGTACTAGCATTGTTACCTATCACTGTTACCAACTTGCAATATTAGTACAGCTGTTAATTATTTGTTGGCCTTTATGTGATTGAACACTAGTTTTGTTTGTTAATTGTGACATTCAGTAGTGAGAGTTTTTACTATAACTTCAATTTTGACTTTTATTATTAAGCATTTAGTTATAATTGTAAAGGTGTTTTTTTTTTGTTGTGTAGGATGATATGATACAGAAGACAGCCACTCCTCCTATGTTTTTAAAATGTGATTTGAAGACGTTTAATTTCACTGATTTAAATGAAAAGTTTGATGTTATATTAGTTGAACCCCCGCTAGAGGAATATCAGAGGACCATGGGAATAGCGAATGTTAAGCTGTGGAGTTGGCACGAGGTGAGTTTCATTTAATATATTTCGTCTACCATTGATTGGTAATATTGGCATTACATGTCTGTAAATATGCATCTAGTAGAAGAATTCTTCTTATTTTTTGCTCTGGTGTCAAAAATAAAAATACTCTCTTTATTTTCTGCAGCACACTCGAATGCAAAGTTCTGTTTTCCTCACTAGTTCTGTAATGTTATATTAAAGTTGATTATTTATTAGGTACTCGACAGTTTTCTACCTACCTTATCTACTTTTACATTGTTATGATATTTGTTGATCTTTATGTGTTACTAATACATTTCTAACAGACAGTGGACGAAGTCCAAGGTGCATGACAGAAGTTTCTCTGTATAGAGGTGAAAGTCCAAGGTGCATAACAGAAGTTTCTCTGTATAGAGGTGAAAGTCCAAGGTGCATGACAGAAGTTTCTCTGTATAGAGGTGAAGTCCAAGGTGCATAACAGAAGTTTCTCTGATAAGGTGAAAGTCCAAGGTGCATAACAGAAGTTTCTCTGTATAGAGGTGAAAGTCCAAGGTGCATAACAGAAGTTTCTCTGTATAGAGGTGAAAGTCCAAGGTGCATAACAGAAGTTTCTCTGTATAGAGGTGAAAGTCCAAGGTGCATAACAGAAGTTTCTCTGTATAGAGGTGAAAGTCCAAGGTGCATGACAGAGTTTTCTCTGTATAGAGAAACTTAAACTAAACTTAGTCTTTAATTTACAAAGTGTTAAACAAAGTCTGTTTTATTGTCAGGTAATGAACCTGGAAGTGGGGGAAGTAGCAGCAACTCGTAGTTTTGTATTTCTATGGTGTGGATCCTCAGACGGGTTGGATATGGGTCGAGCATGTTTGAGGAAATGGGGATTTAGGAGGTGCGAAGATATCTGCTGGATTAAAACAAATGCTAAAAATCCAGGTCATTCTAAGAATCTGGAACCAAAGGCTATCTTCCAGAGATCAAAGGTAAACTTTTTTTTCAATAGAAACTTTTTCACAGCAATTTGTAGAGTAAAGCTAGTGCGCTGGAACATGCTTGAGATTAAGGCCCGTATTCAAAGACGTTTTCCTAACATTCTCCAAATATTTTCCTAACATTCTTTAACATTTTCCTAACTCCTAACATTCGCCTTAAGGAGAATGTTAGGAGAATGTTAGGAAAATGTTAAGAAACGTCTTTGAATACGGGCCTAAGTGAGACTTGCTCCTGTGTAATAAGTTTGATTTAACTCAATTAATGACCTATATGTTAAAATTTTTCTTTATTTTGCTCCAGGACGTTAAATTAAATTGTTGCAAATGTGTGTTGTTTGCAGGAACATTGTCTTATGGGCATTAAAGGCACTGTAAGGAGGAGTACAGACGGAGACTTCATCCATGCTAATGTCGATATTGATCTCATTATTAGCGAGGAACCGGAGTACGGCTCTCTCGAGAAACCTGTAGAAATATTTCATATTATAGAACACTTCTGTCTTGGAAGGAGAAGGTTAATGAGTCCATGTTTTTATTATAAGAGATATAGATAACAAGGTCCAGGTAACGGGAACCTGCTAATCATCACAACATGAGTTTCTTGTAACTCTAAAGGTGTTGGTGTTGCTTACATAAATCATCATAAGACACATAAAACATCACATACCACATATAAACAACATAGGACGCATAAAACATCATACACCACATACAAACAACATAGCACACATCAAACATAATACACCACATACAAACAACATAGGACACATAAAACATCATACACAACATAGGGCACATACAACATCACATACCACATACAAACAACATAAGACACTCTCGTCCATTGTAATTAGAAATTACAATGGACTTAGAATCATTTTACTTTCAAAATTTCATTTAATTACTGCTGAGATCAATTTTAATACAATGTACAGACTTAATTCTTTCTTATTCATTCATATATTGTTCTCTTGGGTATTTAACTCAATAGCTGAGCTCTATTATCCACTAGTTTTGAGGGATTTGACACAGACCTTACCTAACTAGTAATTCTGTTTTAATAAATTATCTTACCAAAAACCACTTTTATGGTAAAATACTCCCCGCCAAATCTTTGGTCCAAAAAATTAGGGAAATCAACTTTTTGTCCCATCAAGTCATGTCCGTATTGGGTGAAGACTGTCATAGGCGTTTCAAAGTGAAGTTGCTAGGTAAAAACAGAAGTAAACATGATATGTGTTGTAGATAAAGCTTTAAAGACTGTCAAGGTATTGTATATACTACTTCTGCGGCGCGTACAACATAGGATTTATAAATTTGGGATTTATTAATACAGGAATGTTAAAAGGCATCAGAAAAAACCCAAAAGTCCTCAAACACCAAAATCCGTTCTGTATTGTGCGTCAATGTATAAAATACCGTTCGCTAGCTTAGTTTTTCGCACCACGTTCAGCGTAAGAATATCGAATTTGAAATTTTATGAGGTAGGAATGCACACGAGCATAAGACGAATCCAAAGAGTCCTCACATGTTAAAATCTGTTCAGTAGTTTAGGTTGTAGGTGAGTCAACAAAAATGCAGGAAGAATAAGAATAAGAGGTCGTCAAAAATGACATTTTCAAACCTCTTTTTCTCCACTTCTGCTTGGCCGATTTGGATGATTTTTTTTATTTTTGATCTAGAAGGCACACCCTTTAATGATATTATAATATTATTTATGTACCTATAGCTGTTTTCACACTACAGACCCTCAAAAACCCTACTTTGTTGCGTACAGTAATATACACTTGCATCTTAAGTAGGTTTTTTTTTACTGACTAAGCGGGGTATTTTTACTTTTCTTCTTGACTTGGCAGGGCGGAATGCTGCTGCTTCTTAAATTTGTAATTTTTCAAAATTAAAACATCCCCTCCAGAATTTAATTAGTTGTTCTTCATAGAATAAGATTTTTGAGCCAAGTTTCATCTAATTGGGTCGAGTTTTTTGACCTGTAGAGTGAAACCTGGGGGTCCAGAAAGCTTCAAACAAAGTATTTGTAAGTCATGTTTATACATGAATATTATCTTTTTGATTTTTGGATTAGTAGGGACTGAAAATGGATTTTTGATGAAAACGTTGTCCTCTCGTACTACACAAGACAGAGAAGGAAACATTAAATAGTTTTCAAGAGCAGTATTATGTTGTAGGTTACATCTGTTTGGTCGAGACAGCACCATACGACCAGGCTGGTTGACTCTAGGTAACGATCTCACTAATACCAATTTCAGCCCTGAAACCTACTCGAGTTACTTCACCCCTTCCACTCTCACCACCGGCTGCACAGAAAAAATAGAACTCATCAGACCCAAGTCACCACCTTCCAAAATAATCAAGCTTCAGAGATACAAGGATAACAGTTTCCAAGCCAGACCTAGAGGTCCTCCCAGACCTCCTCGATAATTTACAGTACAAAAAGGACTAATTACCCAAATAAAACCACTTGTTAGGGCTAGAGCAACAAGTTAAAACTGAGCAAAACAAGCCTTCGTTTGTGTTGTTATGTGAGGACTGCCGTGGAGTCATGCTACCACCACCTGTTAACTCATATTTTTAGTAAATATTATCACCGATGAAATCAAATATGATAAGTTTCTTTTAATTAAAAACTGACTGTTTGTTTGGTTTCAGGTATTGTATTGATTTGTTCTAGATATAAAAAAAAACTATTTTCTCTGATGCTTAAATTAATACAGAAAGATTTTACTCTATCTTACAAAATGTTAACAAAATAAGTCAAAACAAATAAAATGACAAATGTCAATTCCCAAGCAACTGTAGTTAGTGATATCAGTTGATTGGTTGTTTGCCAATTATTGTCTGATACAGAAAAAGAGAATGAGTTGCTTTATATCAATGATTGAGAGGAAACGGTTCCATTTTTCAGAAAAAAATGGAAGCATATCAACGTTTAATGAAACTCATCCAAAATATATAATTAAAACCTTTTTTACTACCCAAACATCATGTACAATAGCAAAAGACTGAACTGTAGAGAATTGAACATAACCAGGAGTTGCATTTTACATGGTGAAGACATTGTTTCTTCTGCCGCCCGTCTGTTAGTAGCATCAATATGTCAACTTAACAGTCAATTTTAGTTTCAGACCTAACCTGTTAGGTGGATAACACATTCAATGACCTTGAAAGCAGCGGGAGATCAAATTGTTTTTGCAGGGAAAACTTATTTGTCGTTGAAATCCATCCTTATGATTGTTAATGTTATTTATTATCAAATAATATTGTTTTATCAATAAATCCATTACAAATTTGTAAATAAAATTCATTTAATCATTACAGTCTATCGTTTAGTTTAAAAAATCTTGACAGGTCAGTTTAGACACCACTGATTCTTAGAAAAAAATCCCTACAAAAGGGAACGGGAAAAAACTATGTTAAACAAATCAGGTTATTTTTACCCGTATTTTTTTGGCGATGTTTTTTTTTTATTTCTTTTGTGTAGATTTATTTTAAAATATAAGTTTTAAGATTAATTTGAAAGTAGTTTTCAAAACGATATAATCAAAAGAAGAACCTCAAATAAGTGAACGATTGCTGGGAAGAAGGTTTTTTTCCCTACAGCGGTTTTTGTGGTAGGGATTTTTTTTCTCTTTTTAAGTAAGAGGTTGGCAGCGGCTTCTCTGATTGGTCAATCCCCAAAATACTTATGACCTTGGGATTTTTAAACTAAACGATAGACTGTAAGAATTAGATGAAATCAGCTACTTCCCATCAGAGCCTTAAAGAAGCATCAACAAACAAAGCTGCCCTCTAGCCCAGATTTAATATAAACTTTCAGGTTCCAATTTTGATATATTGCACTCATCAGAAACAATGTTGTGTCACCTTTACATAACTTTGTGAATATTGAAAAAAATTGTTTTCATTATAAAAAAAAATATTGTGAAACTCATGGAATGAGAGGTTTGTTTACACAGATAAAGCGGAAGAATAAAAAATAAACATTATTATTGGTCAGTTTAGTGTTTTAGTTTAGATTTTAATCTAAACTAAGACTAGAAGCATTGCTTTTTAAAATGTAGTTATTCCCCCCTCTTACAATTGGGCAGTGCACTAGCAGCTACTAGCTTGGGCAGTGCACTAGCAGCTACTAGCTTGGGCAGGCACTAGCAGCTACTTGCTTGAGCAGTGCTCTGACAGCTACTAGCTTGAGCAGTGCTCTGACAGCTATTAGCTTGAGCAGTGCTCAGACAGCTACTAGCTTGAGCAGTGCACTAGCAGCTACTAGCTTGGGCAGTGCACTAGCAGCTACTAGCTTGAGGTGCACTACAGCTACTAGCTTGAGTAGTGCTCTGACAGCTACTAGCTTGAGCAGTGCTCTGACAGCTACTAGCTTGAGCAGTGCTATGACAGCTACTAGCTTGGGCAGTGCTCTAACAGATACTAGCTTGGGCAGTGCTCTGACAGCTACTAGCTTGGGCTGTGCTCTGACAGCTACTAGCTTTGGCAGTGCTCTGACAGGTACTAGCTTGAGCAGTGCTCTGACGTACTAGCTTGGGCAGTGCTCTGACAGCTACTAGCTTGGGCAGTGCTTTAGCAGGTACTAGCTTGGGCAGTGCATTAGAAGCTACTAGCTTGGGCAGTGCTCTGACAGCTACTAGCTTGGGCAATAAACTTAAAAAATATTTTTATGTTAATAGTATTTGAATTTTTCAAATTAGTTGTGACATTAATTAATTTTAAATATAAAGGAAAAATTTTGTCCATATACACCTGTCTAGTCAGTGTAAGGTTGGGTTACCTAGACACTGAGAACAGGTTGACACTATTTGTCTGATTAAATTTCCTACTTAAGGTGACTTAATATTTGAGGTTGCCAATCTTTGCATGCAAAAGCTGCATTTCTGGCCTGAGGGGCAAATATATTTTATTATCTCATTAGACTTACCATGTAAATGTATTATTTATTAATTATAATTTAATTTCTAATGTAAAAGTTGTTTGATTACCTGCCTGTCAAATTCTCCTCTATGTCTGACCTTAGTATTAGTGTTAAGATAAATAGACCTTATAGTCCAGGTAGAGATTATTATGTTCGGAAGTGAAAGAGGGCTGAGGGGATTCAAATTACCCCACCAGTACGATCAGTGCCAATTACAGTCAGTATGATTAGTGGATAATTTTTTATTAGCAGAATCAGTATTGGTTCAGGTCTGTAATGATAAACCAGTCTTGCAAGCCCATTGTAACTGCCTGTGTGATTATTTGACAGGTTACGTTTGTTATTGGCAACGCCAGTGTTTCTATTTTATTAAAAAGAATTAAAGGGTCAAATAAATCAAACATAAAAAGAGAATACTAAAGGAAAACATTTTGCAAGATTAAACTGGGCCCTATTCTTATAGTCTATCGTTTAGTTTAAAAATCTTGACAGGTCAGTTTAGACACCACTGATTTTTAAGAAAAAAATCCCTGCAAGAAGGGAGCAGGAAAAACTATGTAAACAAATCAGGTTATTTTACTCGTATTTTCTTGGCGATGTTTTTTTACATTTCTTTGTGTAGTTTTATTTTAAAAATTTATTTTTAAGATTAATTTGAAAGTAGTTTTCAAATGATGTAATCAAAAGAAGAACCACAAACAAAGTGAAAGATTGCCGGGAAGAAGGTTTTTTCCCTATAGCGGTTATTGTGGTAGGTTATGGTGAGATTTTTTTCTCTTTTTAAGTGAGAGGTTGGCTGCGGCTTTTCTGATTGGTCAATCCCCAAATACTTATGACCTTGGAGATTTTTAAACTAAACGATGGATTTTAGGTAAAGATATTGTATAAAACTCAAACAAGGGGCCTCTTAACTTGATGATCTTAAGAAAGACTATACTAAGAATAAACGGGGTCCTATTTTTAGGTAATGATATTGTATAAAACTTACAAAAGGGGCCCCTAGGGCTTGATGATCTTAAAAAGGCTATACTAAGAATATAGATGAAGAGATTTTCTACAATTCCTATAGAGGGCCCTTATTGATGTTAAGACAGACTGTATACTGTATACTAATCTCTTCTGTTGCATGGACCCATTTAATTAGAAGGTTTATATTTTTTTACTTTGCTTATATATTTTTACTTTATATGGTTTAGTTTTCTTTTGCCCCCTCCCCCCCATTGCGGGTCCATAGTTATGCCACTGCTGAGAATAGTTTTTTGGAAGAATTATTATGAAGAAAATAAAACTAAAGAAGACCAGTGATGCAGACTAGCTGCTTAAATATCCAGACTTGCTGCTCAAATATCCAGACTTGCTGCTCAAATATCCAGACTTGCTGCTCAAATATCCAGACTAGCTGCTCAAATAGTTAATTGATGTAGTTTGGGCATTAGATTGTTCAATTTGAGAGAATAATAAACAAAGGTTACTCAATATTTAATTTATTACTATAAGTGGTTACAAAAAATAAATAAATGATTTAAATATTAGTTTTTGCATCCACTGCTTAGCATCCACATTTAAGGGTCCTTTCCGAATCTTCTCTCTAATCCTCACTCTCAGACGTTTTATGTTTTTTTTTATTAAATTTATATTAATACCCTGTATATCGTTTAATTATAAAAAAAAATATTTTTTATAAAAAATATGTTTAAAATTTGTTTGAAGTGGAACCATGGTTACCATACGGTGCATTTATGGATCGGGTTCATCGGAGCACCGATTGGGCAACTGAAAACATTGGAGAAGTCTTCACTGTTTGATAACGTACCAATTACTCTGAAAATGAAAGACAAGTCTTTTAAGAAGATATCAGTAGAATAACAGTTCAGTTTTAAAATAAATCAATTAACCACATTGGAGTGAGGGAATGGTGTAACCTGAATTTTGGCGTATGCAAGATCGCTGGTGCTTGTCTTTTACTTGCTTTACGTGCTTTTGTTTAACTTTATTTTATTTTTTTTCTCATGGAGGGTACAACAATATAATTACTTATAACAAAAAGTTTGTGATACCTAAATCTTCCAGGGGCATGAACAGCAGTTTTCAGTTTGTTCTTAAGTGCTTCTGGCCTGGTCTCCCCACACCAGACTTGTGCAAAGTTCAGGAAGAACAGCTGATACCCCGTAGCATTGAGACCTGGGAGTGTTTCGCTCTCCTGTCCGTGTTCTTTTACCCACTTCTTATACGCCTGTAAAACCAAAAATATTATCACAAATAAGAAAGGTTAACACCCTGGATAGAAATATATTGAGTGGGAGGCTATCTTTTACCAGTTTACCACCTACTATAGTTATAAAAAATCATATAACAATTAATAGAATATAAATTAATAGATAAAATATCAAATAAATAGAAAAATTAAAAATAATTTTATACTGCAAATAGAGCATACACTGCTAGAAAATTCAATCATACATTATTGATGCTCTATCAATAATATGTCACATACCGAAATATATGTTGGGTTACCTGAGGGGCCTAAATAATATGCCTCTAACCACTTACCACAAAAAACTCCTAATTTCTAAACTACCTGTAACATCTATAACTATTACTTACTTATTTTGAACCACTTCTAGCCACCAGTAACTACGTTTGACCACCTTTAAAACCTAGTACTCCTATTTACCTGTAAAACCAGTCTAAACTGCACCAACCTTAAACCTCATCCAATTTCTATTACTCCAACTCAACCTTTTAAACTATCTCAAACCACCACTTATACACCAATTAAAACCCTTTTCTAACTACTTCGAACCACTTTAATACTTATTTAATACAATTCAACTACCTATATCCACATCAAATCGCTTTTAGCCACCTCTAACCACCACTTATCAATTCATATCTCAAACCGCTTTTAACACTAACTAAATTTAACAACTTTAGAGCTTTTTGGACTATTACAAATTGAAATATTAATTAAATTAATGAAGACATTCGTCCTTTTATCTAAATTTATTGAAAATAAATTTAGATAAAAGGACTAATGTCTTCATTAATTTAATTGATACTAAATTTAACCATCTAAAAATATTTTAAACCACATTAACCCACTTCAAAACACCAATACTTATACTAATTAGTGCCACTTATTAATGACATTCCTTTAAACCTTATTAACTAGCTAAAACCACTTCTATCAACTAAGAACCACTTTTAATACCAATAACTACCACTGCGTAATTTCAACAATTTTTAATGGTTTGAATTACTTACTCTACCTACATCATACAACTTTTAATCATGTCTAACCACCTCTACTACCAATTCAAACCACCTCCAACTTCTTCTAATACCTATTACTACCACTTTTAACCATTTCAAACCAAAATAAAAGAGGAAGAAGTCTCTCCACAAAAATATATTTCTTTTTAGCAAAGCGCTTTCAACCTAACAAGAGGTCATCATCAATGCTAGCCGTTGAATAAAGAAGAGGGTGATAGATGAGTCTTATAGATCAGATACAGACAGATAGTCTATCTTTGATATCTGATCTGTAAGACTTATCTATCACCCTCTTTATTCAACGGCTATCACTGATGATGGCCTCTTGTTAGGTTGAAAGCGCTTTGCTAAAAAGAAATATTTTTTTGCGTTAACTCCATTAACGCTCACCTTAGTTCTTCCATTTCAAACCACTTTTAACTGTCTTTAAAATCAAGTATTACTATTTACCAATTAAAACCAGCTGAAACCATTTTAAACCATCTCTACTCTATATTAACTCTGAAGATATCATATCTACCCACTTAAACCACCTCCAATACAAATTACTACTGCTTGTCCTTTCAAACTACCTCTACCTATTAATAAACCACCTCAAACAATTTAAACTGCCTATATCCACATAAAACCACCAAGTTTTAACCACCTCTAATTATAACAACTTACCAATTCAAATCATTGACACAATATAATTGTGCGAGACACCTAGGAAATGTAACAAGCAAAATGCAATGCTACATCTGGGAACTGTTCCGACATTCGTCATTCGTCATCATTGATGGCTCGACATAATGTCATGTCCCGGTCTGTTTCGTTACGTCGTCGTGACATTATGTCGAGCCATCAATGATGACGAATGTCGGAACAGTTCCCAGATGTAGCATTGCATTTTGCTTGTTACATTTCCTAGGTGTCTCTCGCACAATTATATTGTGTCAACTATTCATGTTTTGCAAAACTCGGTAGTATCAAATGATATAAATTCCAATCATATCAACTACCTATACCTACTTTAGACCACCTCTGAGACCTATTACTACCACTAATTCATTTAAACTATTTGAAACCACCTCTAATACAAGGAGTTGATGCAACTAGACAGAAAGTAGAGTTACCCTGAAAGCCTGCTTGACGCCTCCATTGTCAGCTATATTCTCCCCCTGAGTATTTATTCCATCCACATTGTGACCGACCTCTTCCATCTTGTATCTGCTGTATTGCTCTGTGAAATAAAGTAACAAAACATGTTGTTTGTCTGTATTATGATACTTATTTTAATGGTTGACAAATGAAGCCGTTATCCATTCCATCCTTTTCCATGCATGTGAATTTTTTTGGAGCAGGCTTAATGGCAGTCATTGACTTGATACGAAAATTATTTTGTGGGCCGTACAACTGGATTTTGGTTGCAAGTTTCTTGCATAAACACACTGGATGCTACGACCACTCTTAAAATGATATAAATGAGGATAGATAACAAGCAGAGATTATTAGGGTTTCCAAGATAATATTCAAAACCCTTATACTTTCTGTCGAGCGTCTGTCTGTCTGATTTCACATCTCCGGAACTACGATAGTTAGAAAGTTGAAATTTAGTACACATGTGTAACTATTAAACCAAGAGCCCAGGGGTGTTTTGTTAATAAAAAGTGTAATGGCTGGAACCGGTCTCAATTTTCCGTAAATACTTTCCTGTACAAGGATCTGCAATTCTGCCGGCTCGTATCGGATGAGTGTCTCAGGCAGAACCTTTGACCCCTAAAGTGCGTTCTGCCTGGGACACCCATCCGATACGAGTTGGCAGAATTGCAGATCCTTGTTCAGGAAGGTATTTACGAAAAATTGAGACCGGTTCCAGCCATTACACTTTTTATTAACAAAACACCCCTGGGCTCTTGGTTTAATAGTTACACATGTGTACTAAATTTCAACTTTCTAACTATCGTAGTTCCGGAGATGTGAAATCAGACAGACAGACGCTCGACAGAAAGTATAAGGGTTTTGAATATTATCTTGGAAACCCTAATAATCTCTGCTTGTTATCTATCCTCATTTATATCATTTTAAGAGTGGTCGTAGCATCCAGTGTGTTTATGCAAGAAACTTGCAACCAAAATCCAGTTGTACGGCCCACAAAATAATTTTCGTATCAAGTCAATGACTGCCATTAAGCCTGCTCCAAAAAAATTCACATGCATGGAAAAGGATGGAATGGATAACGGCTTCATTTGTCAACCATTAAAATAAGTATCATAATACAGACAAACAACATGTTTTGTTACTTTATTTCACAGAGCAATACAGCAGATACAAGATGGAAGAGGTCGGTCACAATGTGGATGGAATAAATACTCAGGGGGAGAATATAGCTGACAATGGAGGCGTCAAGCAGGCTTTCAGGGTAACTCTACTTTCTGTCTAGTTGCATCAACTCCTTGTATTAGAGGTGGTTTCAAATAGTTTAAATGAATTAGTGGTAGTAATAGGTCTCAGAGGTGGTCTAAAGTAGGTATAGGTAGTTGATATGATTGGAATTTATATCATTTGATACTACCGAGTTTTGCAAAACATGAATAGTTGACACAATATAATTGTGCGAGAGACACCTAGGAAATGTAACAAGCAAAATGCAATGCTACATCTGGGAACTGTTCCATCATTCGACATTCGTCATCATTGATGGCTCGACATAATGTCATGTCCCGGTCTGTTTCGTTACGTCGTCGTGACATTATGTCGAGCCATCAATGATGACGAATGTCGGAACAGTTCCCAGATGTAGCATTGCATTTTGCTTGTTACATTTCCTAGGTGTCTCTCGCACAATTATATTGTGTCAACTATTCATGTTTTGCAAAACTCGGTAGTATCAAATGATATAAATTCCAATCATATCAACTACCTATACCTACTTTAGACCACCTCTGAGACCTATTACTACCACTAATTCATTTAAACTATTTGAAACCACCTCTAATACAAGGAGTTGATGCAACTAGACAGAAAGTAGAGTTACCCTGAAAGCCTGCTTGACGCCTCCATTGTCAGCTATATTCTCCCCCTGAGTATTTTATTCCATCCACATTGTGACCGACCTCTTCCATCTTGTATCTGCTGTATTGCTCTGTGAAATAAAGTAACAAAACATGTTGTTTGTCTGTATTATGATACTTATTTTAATGGTTGACAAATGAAGCCGTTATCCATTCCATCCTTTTCCATGCATGTGAATTTTTTTGGAGCAGGCTTAATGGCAGTCATTGACTTGATACGAAAATTATTTTGTGGGCCGTACAACTGGATTTTGGTTGCAAGTTTCTTGCATAAACACACTGGATGCTACGACCACTCTTAAAATGATATAAATGAGGATAGATAACAAGCAGAGATTATTAGGGTTTCCAAGATAATATTCAAAACCCTTATACTTTCTGTCGAGCGTCTGTCTGTCTGATTTCACATCTCCGGAACTACGATAGTTAGAAAGTTGAAATTTAGTACACATGTGTAACTATTAAACCAAGAGCCCAGGGGTGTTTTGTTAATAAAAAGTGTAATGGCTGGAACCGGTCTCAATTTTCCGTAAATACTTTCCTGTACAAGGATCTGCAATTCTGCCGACTCGTATCGGATGAGTGTCTCAGGCAGAACCTTGACCCCTAAAGTGCGTTCTGCCTGGGACACCCATCGATACGAGTTGGCAGAATTGCAGATCCTTGTTCAGGAAGGTATTTACGAAAAATTGAGACCGGTTCCAGCCATTACACTTTTTATTAACAAAACACCCCTGGGCTCTTGGTTTATATTTTATCAACAACAGAAAAAATATAGCCAACTATTTGGCATGGGCATTTATTGATTTATGAGCGAATGCACACATTCGCTGAAAATAAATATTTAAAAAAAAATCATGTGGGATATCAAATTTGCACCGCTTTATCGAAATGGCAGCTATTACACCCGCCAAAAATATCAAAAATCGCCAAAAAATGGTTGTCCCCCCCTCCTAACCCATAAGGAGCAGCCCTAAAAATATGAAAAAATGCTCAATAAAAGCCTTATACGGGCCATTGAAATTCTTTGGATAAAAGGTTTCAAAAGTTAATTTTAGCAATTTCAAAATTGCACCTACGGGCACGCGCAAAAATAAATATTTTTTTAAAAAATCATGTGTTGTGTCAAATTGTAGGTATGGGTAGTATCAAATGGGTAGAACACGAATATGCATCGCTTTTTCAAAATTAAATTTAGCTAGTAACAAGCAAGCGCATAAAGGCAAGCGAAATGAGCCTCTTATGTTTTTAAGTGTATTTTTATTATATACTCATAAGAAGGTAAAAGTAAAAACTTTATAAGTAAACACATAAAGTCGAGCGAAGCGAACCCTAGAATATTATGTAAAAGTTTGATTCTATAGTTAAAAATTGGCTAGTAACAAAGATGCACATAAAGGCGAGCGAAGCGAGCCCTTGATTATTATGTTATGTTTTTTCGTTTTGTAATAAAATAATAAATATACAAATAAAGGCGAGCGAAGCGAGCACTTTTATATTATGTTTACTTTTTAGTATATGCTTCAAATTAGGTGCTGATAAGTAAACACAGAAAGGCCAGCGAAGCGAGCTCTGGAATATTATGTTATATATTATTTATTCTTTCTAAAATTAGGTATCGACAAACAAAATTTATATAGGCGATCAAAGCGAGCCGTTGAATCTAATCTAATTAAGTAAAAGTAAGATTCTTTAGTATTAATGTATGATATTTATGAAAATATCTGAGAAACCCTTGTAATACTTGCAAAGCGAGCACTTTGACGGATTTTTGTTTAATATTTTAATATTTTGAAATACGAGATAGACAAGTTTACGTAAATACTCGGTACCTTTTTAGTAACAATAATAATATAAATAACAAAATATACACTACTAAGAAAATAACAAAACATACACAAAGAAAAATAACAAAATATACACTACTAAGAAAATAACAAAACAACAAAGAAAAATAACAAAATATACACTACTAAGAAAATAACAAAACATACACAAAGAAAAATAACAAAATATACACTACTAAGAAATAACAAACATACACAAGAAAAATAAAAATATACACTACTAAGAAAATAACAAAACATACATATACTAAATAGATACCTATAATGCACTGAGCTCTTTCGTGAAAGTTATTGATGCTCTCGTCACTCCACCATCGATGCAGGTTTCCATTCTTATCAAAAAGTCTTCCCTTGTCATCAAAACCATGAGTTATTTCATGTCCAATGACCACTCCTATACCTCCGTAGTTTAAACTTTTTGGGAAATGACGATGGTAGAACGGAGGTTGAAGAATACCGGCTGGAAACACTGCAAACCAAAACTAAATTATCATTTTAAAAAACAAAATACATCACGTTGCTATATAATTAATTACAATTCATATATATATATATATATATATATAATATATATATATATATATATATATATATATATATATATATATATATATATATATATTATATATATATTTATATATATATATATATATATATATATATATATATATATATATATATATATTTATTAATAATGCCCTTTTTGGTCTTTTCGGCCCTTTAGGGTATTCGCCCTGTGGGAACCACCTCGGGTGGGTCACAAGTAAATCTAAAGTTGGCAAAATCTTTTTACATCAAATTCTATTCATAAAAACTGAGAGCATAGCCCGGGCTGTGAACCCCAGACCTTCGGTAGAGAAGTCCAGTACTAATTCATATATTATGTTTGTAAATAAATTTATAGCATCATTTATATTTATGTATACTTTTGTAATACTTATATTGGTTAACCAGACTGTAATGCACGAAACAAAGTTCTTTCAAGTCTAAGGCCCGTATTCAAAGACGTTTTCCTAACATTTCCTAACATTTCCTAACATTCTCCTAACTTTTCCTAACATTTCCTAACATTCTCCTAACTTTTTCCTAACATTTTCCTAAAATTCTCCCTAACATTTTCTAACATTCTCCTAACATTTTCCTAACTCCTACATTCTCCTAACACTCACCTTAGGTTAGGTAAGGGAAATGTTTTTAAGCCACGAAATTTAAATGATCGTTCCCGTGTTTTAAAAGTCATTTAGAGGCTTCGCATGATTTTTTTTAGTAAGAACCTTAGGTAGTCAAGTCAAAAAGTGATACCATTGTAAATAACGTAATATATCGCAAAATATCAATGTTATTAACTTATTACCTGGATTTACGACACACTTTGTCGTATTTATAACTATCTACATAAATTTACATAATACTGTTAATCCACTTACCTTACTATTAGGGAGTTTACCCTGAAATTCTTTTAACACAATCAGATTTTTTATTTTCTATGGTCTGTTTGTGGCGGGCTATCGATTCAAAGAGGAAATTCAGTTGGTCCGGTGTGAATAATTCAGCCATTATTATACCAAAAAATTTTACACAACCAAAAATGAATTTGATGACAAAATACGAAAAACAAAATTGTGTAAATGATTTAGCAAAATGAAAACAGTGTTGGACTGATTAACAGGTCTTCATTTAGACACCTTTGGATTCGTATAACCTGGTCCACGTTCAAACTTGAAATGCTTGATACTGCTTTATTTATGAAAGCTGTTACAATAATTGAACATTGTATTTGTATTAACTCTACTGTTTACTGAAACATATGTAAATAAAGTTTCTAATATATTTAACATTCGCCAAAGCAAGGCCGCATTGTTGTTTATGACAAAGTGTGTCGTAAATCCAGGTAATAAGTTAATAACATTGATATTTTGCGATATATTACGTTACTTATATTGGTATCACTTTTTGACATATCTACCTTAGGTTCTTACTAAATAAAATCATGCGAAGCCTCTAAAAGACTTTTAAAACACGATAGGAGAACGTTAGGAGAATGTTAGGAGAATGTTAGGAGTTAGGAAAATGTTAGGAAAATGTTAGGAAAAGGAAAAAGTTAGGAAATGTTAGGAAACGTCTTGAATACGGGCCTAAGTAATGCTGGCTAGACTTTAATGTAATGCATAAGCAAAAAAACATTAGGGCCCAATGCATTGCATTGGGCTTAATTTCCCTCGTAGATTATTTTTTGTAATTGAAGTTTTATCAATGTGTTTTTTGTAAGTATTTTTAAGGTATTAAAAATACCTTACAAATTTGTAATAAATCATTAAAGATTTGTGTGTGTGTAAATATAATATATATATATAATATATATATATATATATAATATATATATATAATATATATATATATATATATATATATATATATATATATATATATATATATATATATATATATATATATATAATTATATATATATATATATATATATTATAAATATATATATATATATAATATATATATATATATATATATATAAATATATATATATACTATATAGTATATATAACTCAATATAATTAGGAACGCTAGTATGTAGATGCTTAAGACAAAACAGCTTACTTGGTATAAATAAATGCCCGTTTTAGAGCCTTTCGGCCCATCAGGGTATTCACCCTGCGGGAACCACCTCAGGTGGGTAGCATCTACTACACCCCAATGATTAATTAAAGTCGGCGAAATCTTTTTAATACAAATACTATTAATAAAATCTTAGAGCATAGCCCGGGCTGCGAACCTCGGACCTCCGGTGCCGAAATCGAACGCCTTTACGATCACGGCCACGGAGGCAGATTTACTTGGTATAATTATATAAAATAATAATAATCTGCTTCTAAACTATTTTTGTTGACTATATTTTACGAATTCTATTGTTATAATGTTATTCTTGATTTATTTTATTCAACATTTGTTGATGTTCCTCAATTGTATCCTTAACTATTTTATATTTTTTTGTAATAACAAAACATAATATAAAATTTACATAATAATGTAAATTGGACTAAAAGTCCGTTTTGTTTCAAAAGAAATAAATGGTTTTCTTCTGGAAATTTTCTAAAATGCATCCCTGAGCATAAAATCAAGCATTGCTGTGGAAGGCGTGTAGACCGATATATTTGACTCATATATTTCACTCAGTATATTTACTTATTTGGTTCTTATTTCTGGAGTAATAAGCGTTGACTACGGCAGGAGCTGTGTTCCAGCCAGTCTTATTGACCGGCGACCCCAGATGGTTGTGTTCGACTCTCGTCAAATGCCTCAGTATGCTCATTGTATTTTCAAAGTAACTTTCAGACTTTATAACTACCTGCGAATAGTAAGACGAAATTAGTGAAATTGGTATCATAATGAAACATTTTAAAGTTAAAATGCAGAAGAGATATTTTGAATTTTAGTCAGTAGAAAGAATTTAGAAATATACATATTAAACAGAGAACAGGTATAGTAGTAGTAATATGGGGGGAGTGGTAGTAACTACCAGGCAAGTAGGCCACGTTGTTGGGCCCTTTTTGCCAGCTCCCTAAGATAGTGTTCTACTCCTTTTAATTTCAAGTGTAGGTATATTTCATCTAATCTAGACAGAAGAGCCGTGAATTTCTATGGTTCCTCTCATGCTTTTTCAAGCAATCAGACATATTATCACTGACTCGTGAAAACCAGGAACAACACGTGCTCTCACTGTTAAACCAAACCTCCACACACTTTAAACTACAAGGCAGAAACAGTATAGTATTATAATGAATCTACTATGAGGGTCCTAAATTTTACCTATATCCAGTTTCATTTAGGGTAAGGGGTCTTTAACGAGTACCAGACAACGCACAGGCTCGAGACCACCAGCTTTACGTCCCTTCTGAAGGACGTGGTACACAGAATTTTTATCCCTCTCATAAAAATCTCAGAGGCCCGTACTGGGATTGAACCCATTACTAAATAAATTCGGAAGTTTAAAATCCATTCATTATGTGTATTGGCCGCGTATCTTAACCACTACACCACGGGTGACTCCCGAGAACAGGTATTATTGTGATCATGTAATTTACATGTGAAAGCGTATGTCTAGTAATGGTATTCAGTTGGTTCACACCAACTGCTATGGAAAACTTAATATAACCGCTCGCAGAACCAATGAACTTTACTGAGATTACCAACCTATACAAAAATTTGTTATGTTTTGTTAAATTAATTTTTAAAAAATAATAAAAATATAATATACAGGGTGTCCACGGATGGAGTTGCCTACACGTGTAAATGACAAAAATTTCATTTTTCGACAAAAAGTCACTCTTTATAAAAATTTTTGCTTGTTTTGAAACGAAGATTGATCAGACTAAAAGTTTCGTACCAGTTGGGTACCCAGTACCCAAAATGTACAATTTTTTAAAATTCGCCAAGAGAGAAGTAGGTCTAATTTTGATTTTACGACAAAAAGTTATTCTTCAAAAAGTTACTTATTTTTTAAAAAAAAATCAATTTATGCAATAAAAACATGACAATCATTTTTCACCATTAATTAAAATTATTTTTTTTTATTAATTTGTTTTTTTTTGTTTTGATTTAATGAAAACACAAAATCAGCTGATTAATTAATTAATAATAAATGTAAACAAACTACATATCAAATCTGTTCTACTATGTATTTAATAAATACAATGTTCTAAATCTAAATAAATAAATAAAAAATCTAAAGTAAGAAAAATAAAGGAAAAGTAAAATAACGCAGTCGTATTTATTCAATATGATGTAAACCACCACGTTCGACGCACAGTTCTAATCTTTTCTTGAATTCATTATAGACTCTGCCTAACATTTCATCGGTCACTGTTTTCACTGCTTCTCGTATCTTGTTTTTTAAAATATTTACATCATGAGGAACAGTTTCGTGAAATACTTTTTGTTTCAAGTACCCCCACAGAAAGAAATCCATTGTTGTTAGGTCAGGGGAACGCGCAGGCCAAGCAATAGGTCCAAATCGTCTTATCCATTTTCCTGGAAATGTATGGTCTAACTAATCTCTGACGTTATAGGTTGAATGCGCCGGACATCCATCTTGTTGGAAATGCATTTTTTGTCTAAAGTCTAAATTTTCTTCGTCTAACTGTGGCCAAAAAAAATTGTCTAATAAATGTAAGTAGCTGTCTTGGTTCTGTGCCCCGTCTAAAAAATATGGTCCAATTATGTTTGTTGGTGTCATGGCGCACCATACATTTACTTTTTTAAATTTTTGACTGTTTGTAGTAATAGAATAATTTGGATTGTCCAGTGTCCAGTATCGTGCGTTTTGTGAGGATACATGTCCGTTGGTACTAAAAGTCGATAATAAATACTTATGATTTTGATGACTTGATTAAGTAGATTAATACTTTTTTTATTTGGAATTATTGAAAGTATTATTCGTACTTAAATAATTATTGAACTTGTACTAACTAGACATTATTTTTTCTAAAGTGGTAAGTTAGACGATATTATTAATATTGTTTGCTAAAGCTAATTTAAATAACTTTTTAATTTTTCAAATTCTTTTATTAATTCAAGATGTTAACGCAAGAACAGAGAATATACTTGGTTCAGTGTTACGGTATTGGGGACGTAACATACGCTCGAGCTATAGAACTGTTTCATATTAGATTTCCTAATGTTAACGCAACCAGGCAAAATTTAAAAAAAATAATTGAAAAATTTGTGCAAACCGGCAGTGTCGCTGACGTAAAAAAGCAGAGAAAAGAATACAATGAAGACGACGCAGCAACATTGTTGGTACTAGATTCCGTAAGGGATAATCCCTCCAAGTCGCTCAGAATCAGACAGCAGGAACTAATGATCAGTAAATCTCACATATAGAAAATTTTGAAAGTAAACCAATACCATCCATATAAACCTCATTTTCTACTCAAACTAGAAGACGGAGACGACGCACTAAGACTTGACTTTAGTTTGACATTAGGTGAAAAAATAGACCGAAACCGAAATTTCCAAAACGAATAATATCTAGCAACGAATCGACTTTTAGTACCAACGGACATGTATCCTCACAAAACGCACGATACTGGACACAGGAAAATCCAAATTATTATATTACTACAAACAGTCAAAAAATAAGTAACTTTTTGAAGAATAACTTCTTGTCGTAAAATCAAAATTAGACCTACTTCTCTCTTGGCGAATTTTAAAAAATTGTACATTTTGGGTACTGGGTACCCAACTGGTACGAAACTTTTAGTCTGATCAATCTTCGTTTCAAAACAAGCAAAAATTTTTATAAAGAGTGACTTTTTGTCGAAAAATGCAATTTTTTGTCATTTACACGTATAGACAACTCCATCCATGGACACCCTGTATATTTTAATATAAAATATTTAATACATATATTACATATATACTGTACAGTGAATGTATATATATATATATAATATATAATATATATATAATATATATATATATATATATATAATATATACACTAAGTAAAAAACTCGGGTACGGGGTTCCTCCCGGAATTACATTGGATTCGCTATGCTTACCCTCTCTAATTCAGACTCGCTTCGCTCGTCTTCAGAATGTACAATTCATATTGCAACACGTCTTCGGACTCGGATAGTAATACATCCGTTTAATTCTCAACGGTCACTCATACAGCACTGACCACGTTCAATGCCGCTTGACTTTTATAATCCAACAAAAACCATAGATATACTAATCGTATTAAAACGAAACTTATTGTACTAATTTATATTAGTACAATAAGTTATATTATATTAGTACAATTAGTAGACTTTGTACTTGCTACCAAGTCTTATCAATGTACATACATACTACAGACACCATCTTTTTATTTATCAGGGCCTTGTAGGTGCCGAAAAGTGAACATTTGATAAAAAAAATAGTGGATTACACATTTCTTTATATTTCAATACTTCTCGATCTTATTATTCGCGATACAAAGTCCGTAGCAGCGCCACCGTCGCTGATAAGAAATTGATAACGAAAGGGTGATAGTTGTTTAAGTCCTTATGGGGATTTTCTGGTTTTTCTTATTTGTGACGATTATTTCTTTAAATTTTTTTATCAAAGTGCTTTAATTTAACTAATTTTAGGGCGTATGAACTCAGTAGAATCACAATTTCATATAAAAATAGCGTTTTAAGGGTTGTCACGAGTATTTAAATTGAGAGATAAGAAGATTAAGATCATAATATAGTGTTTTATTTTATTTATTGTTAATTGATGTTACTTTTAAATAATTTTAGTTTATACAAACACACAAAATTACCATTTAATTGCATTAAATTGTTTAAATTAGTTATAACAGGTATTTAAATTAACTGATAAGAAGCCGATTTTCACTGTAATGGTGTTTTAATTTATTAATCAATTTTATTTACGCACTAAAATAATTAATAACTCAATAAATTCACTTTTTGTAAAATGTTTGTTTAAATTATTCGTTTAGGTTTTATTATTTCTGGGTTAAATCGGACGAATCAAAATCTGTAGTGATAAGAGCCTGATTCCATATTTAAAATCCTGGAATTATCGAAATATTTATCTATGAAGTATTTGCAATTTTTTTAGCACCGATGGTCGTTCTAATAATTTTCATCACATTTATCACAAATTAACAAACAATAAATAAATAAAAGAAGAATTTTTATCGGCTCCCATGCTAATCCTGTGATAAAAAAATTTTTGATCACCCTTTCGTTTTCCCGCCATTGGTATTGCCAACCTTACAACTATCTCTTTGAATCGCGAATGGCGAGGAAGTAAAACAAACTGCCTCTCTCTCATATTTATTCGAACATTTGTAATAATAATATTTTTGTATTTTAGTTTCATTTCAATAACCATCCAGTTATTTTCAAATAAAATGTAAGACTGTGTTCTTGAAAAGACAACATTTATGTTTTTTGTTGTTTGGTTTGTTTATATTGTAATTACTTACATTCTTGTACCTTTCATTTAGTTTCTCAGGGTTGAGGATGTAGTCTGGGTACCCTATCCTCAGCAGCATAGCGTTGATCTTCTCTGAAGCAAGTTTCTTAGTGATTGGATCTATCCAGTTGATTAGCGACAGAATTTCTTGAAATGCTTGTTGAATTTCTTTTGTCATTACCAGAGTCTACAAAAAAATATTTTATTATTAGTTTAAACAAGTTCTTTCATAAGCATAAACAACTTTATTTTAAGAACTTGCTTAATAACTTTGAGCCGATGAAAGATACTATTTCTGTTACTGTTGCTCTGGTTCCTCTACCAAGAGGAAGTCAGCGATGACGCTGTAGTTTCTCTAACAGAATGAAGTAAGGAATGTTGGTGTAGTTCCTCTACCAGGAGAAAGTCAGCAATGTTGCTCTGGTTACTCTACCAAGAGGAAGTCAGCGATGACGCTGTAGTTTCTCTAACAGAATGAAGTAAGGAATGTTGGTGTAGTTCCTCTACCAGGAGGAAGTCAGCAATGTTGCTGTGGTTCCTCTACCAGGAGGAAGTCAGCAATGTTGATGTAGTTCCTCTACCACGAGGAAGTCAGCAATGATGATGTAGTTCCTCTACCACGAGGAAGTCCTTGCTGACATTATAGACGGAATCCCAAACCACCTATTTGGTTTCCACTCCCAGATCTCCAGAATTCAACAATGTCATCGGGTAGTCGATGACATTGCATCCTCCCTTGAGAGAAAAAATATGGTTCGGCATTCGATAGAGTATGGCATGCCGGATTTCTTTGGAAACTCAAGAAAGTCTTTCCTTTTGCCATATCATAAAATCCTTCTTGGCTGATAGATTCTTCCGCGTAAGCTTAGATTACATCATCCTCCTATATATTCCTAAATCCGCTACTGTCCAATATCTTGGTCTTAGCTTTGACAGACGTTTAAATTGGCAACACCACACAAAGACGAAACGCGCTGGGGTACAACAACGCTTTAAGTTCCTGTCAATACTTCTCAAGTCTTCTGGATCGTAGGTTTAAGCTATCACTGAGCTACAAAACGTATTTATAATGACGAAGATAGTCTTAACGTGTGTGGTAGCATCAAGCCTTCCAACTCCAATCGTCTCCAGATCCAGCTATCTAAAATCCTTCCATAACAAATACTAGGAACCATAACAAATGCTCCTTTATACGTATTAAACTTAACTCTCCACGACGACTTTAATGTTCCTTTTGTCCGAGCTCTTTCCGTATCCCGCAACGAACGTTTCCCTATTACCATTGCATATTGTACGAATAGGGTTTTAAGGCTAAAAAAGGATTTATTTATTATAATATTAGAAATAGTATATTATGCTACTAGGCAGCAAAATGGAATTTTGCAGACGAGTTTTATAAATTTGCCCCCTAGCCGAAGGTGAGGGCGGGCTATGGAAATTACCTGCAGAGGCGCAAGCCGAGGCAATGTTTCCTTTGCTGCATAGTAGCATATACTATTTTATCTACTAACGGCAGAAAAAATACACAAGAGATTATTTTAAATACTTGCTGCGAGATTTTACAGGCAGTAAAGACTGCTTTGAAGTAGATGCAACGCTGACAATATCAGGTGGATTGTGGTCCAATAACTCGTCAATGTCAACAATGTTTGTATCTTTATTCACTTCACTGTTGTTCTCACTCATTATGTTTTAGTAACTTAACTTTAGTTTACAGATTTAGTTTTTGATAACGTTCTATTTTTGTAACTTTATATACTTAAACTAAATATAACAACATGAAATACAAATCTGACGACTTAAACATTAAAAATCTGTCGATTCATAAACAGCTGGTAAATAATTTAATTTAATGCCAAAATTATCAGTGTTGCCAATTTGTTTTCAAAACATTATATATAATTAGATAAACACATAGAGATATACTACTAGAGGGGCCCTATTGGTTAAATTTTGAAACATCGAAAAAGTAACCTTACCACATTTCATTATCATCAAATGAACGGAACCAAAAAACAGTAAATTATATTGTAGAATGTTTAAAATACAAATCACAACACAAACAATCTGCGGGAAGCCGAAAACAATTGATTAGTTATAACCTTAACTCCCTCTTGGAGGAGGTTTCAATGAGGTTATACAGAGCCCCTGAGAGCCCCACTAAAAATGTTTCAGGCCTCTCAATGTATTAAGATAGGCTATGCCCCCTCTAGTATATATCTCTATGGATAAACAAATGTTAAACATTTAATAATAATATCGTAATTTTAAGTAATAATAAAGAAAGTTACATACTAGAAACAAGCTAGAATAAATCATAGTTTACAAAATAAAACAATACCGAAATTCACGCAATAATTTGTATAATAATAACCTCCGCTCATTCATTTTCCCGCCTAGGAAGTTTTGACTTGTTTCCTATGTTATTTAAATGAGCCATAACTCCCTAGTACTTTTTTCATTACCAAAACATTTTGCGTACTGTTTTGAAACATTTTGCGTACTGTTTTAAAATATTTCCCGTATTGTTTGACAGTGTAGGTAAAATGAAATTTTGCAGCTTAAAAACAGTTCAGTAATGGCTAATTTTGCTGCCGTGAGTAGATAAAAAATTATAATTAATATTGAGCAGTATAAAATCAACTTACATCATTTTTACTTGTCTCGTCAAAATACTTGGAAACAAACATGGCCCCCACAGCCATGCCCATGTTACTGTTGACTTGGGTAACACACGACTTCCACCTCGGAGGTGACTTCTCTCTTCCAAACAGAGCGAAGTAAAACTTCTGCTTGGCTTCTTGAAAACGATCGTCTAAATTATTTACTCTGTGACGCACAAATCTCCATAGCAAATAATTGCAAATCACTCTGAAAAGGAGAGGAAATATAAATAACTACTGTTAAGGGTAAGCATAGTAAAATAGCCGCACCTTAAACATTTAACTTATTTTGTTGTTTTAAACCAAATTTTTATTAAAATATAACTACCTTGGGAATTGCATAATATAATATATTATACTATTATTTATGGAGTATACGACGTCATTAATCCACAATATGACGGCAAAAATTAAGTCTATTGAAGTGGAGTTATTGGATAAAACTTAAAATTATTACAAATGTACTGCTACAATTAAATTCATTATTGTAAATAAGCATTTGTTTTGATTTTAACATTTTAACATTTGACATACAATATTACTTTATGTAAACAAATCATGGTATTTGGCTAATGTTTCAAAAGGAAAGATTTCCCATCTGCAAAATGGTTGGGAAAAATATGTGGTGCACCCGTAATCAAGGTGGGCAGAACATTACCTGGGTTCAGAGTTAGCTAACAGAGGAACCAAATCCTCAACGTACTTCAAAGCAAAAATGACTAAATTTTCAGACACATTGCATGGTCTGTCTAGAACAATAGTTAAATATCTCTGCCAGTCTATCTGTGGTACGCTGGATCTAAGTTCTCCCACTGTCATTCTCTGGTAAAGTTCGCTTACATTTCTTCTCTCATCTGGCCCCGATGTGATCTGAAATTAATTCAACCTAGTTATCATAGTTATACAAGAAATGCTTTATAATCAAGTCTATTGACATTTCACTCAACCCACGGATACTGGCATCACCAGGTATGCTGATAATCCCCAGGTATGTTGGTTATCTCCAGGTATGCTGATAATCCCCAGGTATATTGGTTATTATGCTGGTAATCTCCAGGTATATCCCAGGTATATTGGTTATCTCCAGGTATGCTGATAATCCCCAGGTATATTGGTTATCCCCAGGTTGCTGGTAATCTCCAGGTATGCTGGCATCACCAGGGTTATCCCCAGGTATATTGGTTATCCCAGGTATGCTGATAATCCCCAGGTATATTGGTTATCCCAGGTATGCTGGTAATCTCCAGGTATGCTGATAATCCCAGGTATATTGGTTATCCCCAGGTATGCTGGTAATCTCCAGGTATGCTGGCATCACCAGGTATGCTGGTAATCCCCAGGTATGCTGATAATCCCCAGGTATATTGGTTATCCCCAGGTATGCTAGTAATCTCCAGGTATGCTGGCATCACCAGGTATGCTGATAATCCCCTTTCAAAGCTCTGTTCACTCCATACCAGACAAACATTTAAAATTTTTGCAAAGCCAATTTTTAAGTTTTATATACTTTGCAAATTTTTTACTCTATATGTTAAAAATTAATTTGAATGTGCAAACGTGTAATTAAAAAGGATTAGTGGGTGTTACAACTTCGCAACTAATTTTTAAAGCTGCTACTCTAAACTGGTAGTTTATATTTTAAGTTAATCTTTCAAAGCACATTTTTTTAGAAAATTGTTATGAAAAACAAGCAAAATAAGTATCAAGCAGAAATAATTAAGTTACAAAAATTAATTAAGTATCAACTCTCAAATCATAAATTACTTAAGATACTGAATATACTGAATACTTAAGAAGTATCAGAACAAGTATTAAGAAAAGCATACTACTTAACTCACCTTTGCTAATTCAGTTTCAAATTCAATAATTTTATCAACTTCATGCTGAGCTTTTTTCTCGTCAGTGCCCAACATTGTTATTATAGTCATCATATAAGCTCTGTATGCTTCTAAGTAAGCTATATTACTTGGGTGTAGGTAGTAATCTTTTGTAGGTAATCCCAAACTAGGCTGATCAAACTGAAACAATAATATAGTCATCATTTAACTGAAGGACCTATGTGGTGCGTGTCCAAGTAAATTGTTATACAAAATATTCAAAGCTGTATTGACGAAAGAATATCACTCGACAAGAATATTTCTTTGTCTATACATGTTATCCTGTTGATAGGTATGCATGCATACATATGTACATACATACATACTTACACGTCAATTTACAAGTGAATATTCTAGTCGAATTATATTCTTAGCACAAAACACCTGTTACACTAATTTGCCAAGTAATTCACAAGGACCCTAAGCTAATATTGATGATAATAATAATGATGTTTTCCTTAGGTAAGATGGGACCCAAGATGTAGCCCAAAGTGAGTTTCAATGCACCAAGTGGCCAACAGATGGGAATCACTTTTAGTCCAAGGTGAGTTTCAATGCACCAAGTGGCCAACAGATGGGAATCACTTTTAGTCCAAGGTGAGTTTCAATGCACCAAGTGGCCAACATATGGGAATCACCTTTAGTCCAAGATGAGTTTCAAAGCACCAAGTGGCCAAAAGATGGGAATCACCTTTAGTTCAAGGTGAGTTTCAATGCATCAAGTGGCCAACAGATGGGAATCACTTTTAGTCCTAGGTGAGTTTCAATGCACCAAGTGGCCAACAGATGGGAATCACCTTTAGTCCAAGGTGAGTTTCAAAGCACCAAGTGGCCAACAGATGGGAATCACTTTTAGTCTAAGGTGAGTTTCAATGCACCAAGTGGCCAACAGATGGGAATCACCTTTAGTCCAAGGTGAGTTTCAAAGCACCAAGTGGCCAACAGATGGGAATCACCTTTAGTCTACGGTGAGTTTCAATGCATCAAGTGGCAACAGTGGGAATCACTTTTAGTCCAAGGTGAGTTCAAAGCACCAAGTGGCCAACAGATGGAATCACTTTTAGTCTAAGGTGAGTTTTAATGCATCAAGTGGCCAACAGATGGGACCATCTTGTAGTCCAGTTTGAGCTTTAGTCCTACCTGATGGCCAACACTATCCTAATGCAAACTTGCCCAATATATCCTTAGTTCTTAAAAACATTAGTTATTCAAAACAAAGTGCACAAGGACTTTAAAAGAGTAACTAATATTTTGATAAAACAGACTCTGGTCCATGATGAGAGGCCAAGCTGTAGCTCTGCCTTAATCACCAATCTGTCAGCCATAGAAGAAATCAGTCTAATAATATATTATGGACTCTCTAATCCAACTTATCTTTAGTAATAAATTGTCCCATTATTTTCCATTGCATTAGCTAAGTGTTTGTGGCATGTCATAAGATCTGGAAGTAACAAGTGAAACTTTAAAGAGGAAGGGGTGACGCTTTGCTTTCATAGTTCATAGTAAGCATCGCATGAATAGAGTAGGAAAATTAAAATAAAATAGTTCCAGAAAAACACGAATACATGTCTTGCACTCACCTGTATAATATACTCGTCAGAATTCTTTATATCAGGTCCAACCCACTCAGAAATAAGAACATCGTTATTATAAAGCCTCAAGTTGGCCATTAACCAAATCCAGTCAAATTTGGTTGGATCCCATGTTTCCATGAGTACAGGCCATCCACCGAGTTTATCCAATAGTTCCATCAGTGGCCTCGCCCCACGCTCTTCCAGTACCTCTAAATACAACAAGGCATTTCAACAAATAGAATATAAAACAATTTTAATGTTAATAAAATCATTTTTATCTCCAGACGGTGTATAATGTTAAGTTTATTAACTAGTTTTTGGGGAGTAAAGAAGCACTTTTCACTCCCAAGGGAGAAAAAGTTACTTTTTACTCCCTTGGGAGTGAAAAGTGTTTCCTATTATTGAGTTATTAGAGCCAATTATACCAATTTTTGGGGGAGTGGTATTCTTCAAATTTATACAGGTGACCGATCAATTTTTTGCAAATTTATAAGGGGACCCGACCAAAAAAAATGTTTTTTATTGGTTCAAAATCCGTTTCAGGTAAAAAGAAGTTGTTTGGAACAATAATTTTTTTTAAAATTTTTTTTGGGGGCAAGTCCCCCAAAATTTATAAGGGGGAGCCGACCAAAAGATTTTTTTTATTGGCTCAAAATCCGTTTCAGGTCAATAGAAGTTGTTTGAAGCAATAAAAAAAAAATTTTTTTGATGGTGGTTTTTGTGATTTTTTTTTTTTTTTTTGTGGCAGCCCACCTAAATTTATAAGGAGGTCTGACCAAAAAAATAATAAATTACAACCAAAATGTTTAAGTAAAATCAACGTCTGGAGATAAAATCTTGTATGCACCTTGGGAGTAAAATGCTATTTTCCCCCTCGCAATAACCTTCCTCGGCTTCGCCTCGGGAGTTAATAGTCACGATAAAAATTAACAATTATTGATTGTTCTTGTGATGACTGACTCAAACCAACAAGAGGTTCAAACCCATACAAAAATCATTGTTATACAAATAAAGCATACAACATACTGTCATTGATGCAAGATTTATACAAATTCTTAGTTTTGATATAAGCTTCAGAGTCATTGTTGTTATTCTGTTCCAGCAACTCTCTGATGATTGTATCCAGCGACTCTCTGAGAACCTCAAAAGTATCAAAAGCAGCCTTGTCTTTAGGTATGGGGTTGTATTTAGCCCAGTTGCCGCAAGCGTACTGGTAGAAATCATGACACGGATCAACTGTCGTATCCATGTATTGCTTCATCAATCTACCTGCCAAAATCATAGAATTATATCCTAAAATTTAACACAAATTTTCACACACTTTGAGAACAAAGAAAAGTCTCAAAAAATATTATCAATGAACTTTAAAACTATTAAGAGATCAATATTACAATCTGAACAAGAAAGGAAAACAAATAATTTTTTTTTTTTTGAGGTAGTACGTAATTGAGCACTTTATTGGACCGTTTTAGGATGAGAAGCCAATCATTATTGTTATAGGAGGTTATTTAGTACTTTTCACCTCCGAAGACAATAATGAATGTAAAAAAAACTCCTAGGACGTAAAAGTAATTCATATATTGCCGCCATTACTGTAATGTAGCGTTTTCAAAAAAAAAATAATCTGTATAAAACCTTCATGAGGTTTCTTTAAAAACGTTCATTTTGTTTCTGTTTTTGTCGTAGACTAATTTTTTTTCGTTTTTAAAAGGTGTTCTAATTGACAATTTTTGTGTGTTTATTTGTGTGTTATTTTACATTTTTGAGTAAAGGCCCGTCTACAATCTTAAGTTAAGTTAGGAAGAATCGAAGAGTGAAGAATTCCTCAGGAGATCGAAGAAGTGAAGAATTTTTCACTTAGAACAAACTATTTGGAAATCCCGCTCTTTAGACTTAAGAGATCCGTAAACACGTCTACAACCTCTGAGTTGTTAAGTCAAGTTTTAAAGTTACAAATTACACATATAGCTGTATTAGACTACTTTTCTTCCTACCGTCTACACACATTTTATTTATTTACTTATTGTAACAACGAGCAGAGCTCAATAACAATTTTAATACAATTTAAATAAACATAAACTACTAATAAACTACTTTTCTTTCTACCGTCAACACACATTTTATTTATTTATTTATGGTAACAATGAGCAGAGCTCAATAACAATTTTAATACAATTTAAATAACCATTGCTTTTTCAATGATCTTTCCTTCCATTTTTAAAGACTTTTTGCAAATATTTTTTTAATTTACTTCTAAAATCGACCGTGTTTATTTATTTTAATTAATAAATAAAATCAAAATGGATGAGGTAATTGTTGGGAGCGTTATTTTCCTTATCTCTAGTATGTCTACAGACGTAGGAACCTCATCCATTTCAAAAACTATATAATTCAAAAATAAAAAGAAAAATATATTTATATAAAAAAATATTCAAACAAACAAAACAATCACATATTCAAACAACAACAATCAAAACAATCACATCACATCGTTTACAAAATATTGTAATCATTCAAAAACAGATAACGTAGTACATTCTTCTTTAAGTAACTTATAAAAAACCATTCTTATGGTTTTCTTAAGTCAAAAGAGCGGGAAAAAGAATTATTTAAGAAGAAAAAGAGATTTAAAAATTCTTCACTTCTTCAATTCTTCCTAACTTAACTTAAGATTGTAGACGGGCCTTTAAAGTGTGAAGCTATAGATGAATTCGATGACAACGATAATATGGAGTTAATTGGACGTTTTTTTTTTCAATTAAGTATATAGCGCAGTTTTTTTATAACCTTTTTTTTCAAAATTTTCAGTAATTAGCCGGATTGTGATAAATGAAGCCTATTTCCGTAATCTGCACGCTCTTTTGGTTAATCTCAAAGAGTATTACATTCACTCAACGATTTATTTTTAATCTAACTTGGTACATACATAACTACTGTTAGACGTCAATATTTGTGTTATATTTTGACATATTTGTTAACATTGACGTTTCTAACAGTAGTATTATGTACCAAGTTAGATTAATAAATCGTTGAGTGAATGTAAATACTCTTTGAGATTAACCAAGATTACGGAAATACCTTAATTATCAAAAATCCGCTTAATTACTGAAAATTTTGAAAATAAAGTTATAAAAAAAAGTTTGTTGTGATCCAATGTTCTAGAAGCCGTGGATATTCGACCGCGCCTTATGATGAGTTAATGTCAGGCCAATGTAATTGGTTCCTTAATTCTATTTTCACACGCTGTCAACTGATCTAACCTGTGTGCTGAGCTTAAAAATTAATACATTTTCCATAATGAGAAAAAAGCGTTAACTCTAAATAAGAAGGATATAAATGGTGGAAATTCTGTGAGGTCTCTTGTCTTTTTAATTTTCCCCATTTATACCGTAGTTATATAGAAAAAAGAATTGTGTTTGCAAAAAAATCCGAAACCGGGATGTCACCGGAATTATCCGTTTCAGGCGTTTTTAATGCTCCTAAGTGGTTTTCGCAAAGTTGTCTGTCTTATGTGTGTGTTATCATCGTAGCGCTCAGTGTATTATGCTAGAGTTGAAATTTGTGACAAAAATCAGTTACCGCTGTAGTTTGGCTATCGGAATATTTTTTTATGCCGTCATTAACCCGCAATAATGACTCGGCGAAAATTTCGAAAAATCACGCGGAAAAATTGAGTATAATGCGAACGGATTGAGATTTGGCACGCATGAGACTAACATATGTGGCAAGTTTTATCTCATTATCTGTTTTAGTTCAAATTTTATTGAATGACTTGTGTACATTTTTTAAAAATTGGAAAATGGTCCACTGGTTGAGTTGAAATTTGTTACGAGTGTATATTATTACCTAATAAATAAGTACACTAAGTTTCGTTTCAATGCGACAAGTATATCTATCATAAAAATGTTAAATATCCTTAATCAAAAAAATTAATGAGCATCGAGCGTGGACAGTGCTGTATGGGTGACCGCTAAGAATGATTCGGATGTATTTACTATATGAAGACGAGCGAAGCGAGTCCGAAGGCATGTTGCAGTATAAATTTGGTGAACTGTATTCTGAGGACGAGTGAGCGAGTCCGAAGCAGGGAGGATGAGCGTAGCGAATCCGATGTAATGAGGAAAAGTTCCGAGGTACCCCGTAACCAATTTTTTGTATTTCTTCTGTTAGCTAATTTTTATTTGTATATTTTTTTTACTTTTTAGCTTATTTATTTTTTGTCATTTATTATTACGTAATTTATTATTTTTTTTAAATAATTGTGGTTATGTATTCCATATTTTTTATTTTCTTCGTTTTTTTGGTTATTTGTTAGGTAGGCTCCCTAATAGTGATGACATAGAGAGTAAATACTGCGAGTAGGGCGTTGTTTTATTTCAATGACTATTTTATGACTCAATAAATTACAACGTACACACCGCGTATTTAACAGGCGATCGTATTGAATACGTATGCAATACGGTCAACTAATTTCACGGTTCTTACAGCATATTTGTTTAGTCGATCGAGTGAGATTACATGATAACTGATCCTGCCAAAACATGGTATCTTTTATAGTGAAGGTTCGCTTTTGGTTATAAGAAAGTTTAAAACAAAAAATATATTTAATTAATTTGTGATTTCTTAAAGTTACACTAAAAAAAATAATTTTCCAAAAGTTATTTGATCAAAAACGGTAATATAGAAGTGAAATAAAAGTTCGACGAGAAGGTTATCCGTTAAATACGATCGTCTCTAAAGGTATATACAGCGTATCAGGGGATCCATTTAGATTCCATCTCCCTAGTTCTAGCGTATGCGATCGGATCCCCTCCGCATGGTTCATACAGCTAATATTACCGTATTGAGAGATCGTACTCTATACGATACGCGGATATAGCAGTGTGTGTGAACGTACTAAATGTTTATCAATGCAAAATATAATAACCCTCTTCGTTCTAGTAAAGCAATGAAAAAATATAGTAGTAAGAGGATGATACGAAAAACTAGAGATGTATATGACCTTGTGACTTCCTGATAGTGGACGGGTCGCCTTGGCCCTTCCAGAAAGCATGCTGGGTGGCTGGTTCGCTATCAGACTCAAGCTGCTCCACGCGTGAGTCTCTGCTGTCTCTCTCAGCGTCGTCTATAAAGGTTTCGATCAAATCTGATTTCTTGTTGGTACACCCCATACACCCTTCTCCTTCCTGACAATCATCACAAGGAGAGTCTTCGATCCTAAACAAATCAACTTATCACAATCAAGCAATCCGCGTTAGAACTTATGCCTAAGTTGTTTTACAATTAGTTTAATTCATTGTAACTTATTTCAAGAAACCACAACAAACTACTAATGCTAATTTAAGTTGAAGAAATATAAAATAATTAGCCTGTTTTATCTGAAACTTAATAACAGATATATACTTTGAAAGTTTATATCATTTGATACTGCCGAGTTTTGCAAAACATGAATAGTTGACACAATATAATTATGCGAGAGATACCTAGGAAATGTAACAAGCAAAATCCAATGCTACATCTGGGAACTGTTCCATAATTCGACATTTTGCTCGTCTCTAGTAAATACTTCACATTATATTCTTCGGAATTAATTGAAGGTCAGAGTGAGTTCAGGCTTTTTCGGCGCCCTGATGAGTTATACGTAAAGAAACAGAGTGGGACATGACATTATGTCGAGCCATCAATGATGACGAATGTCGAATGATGGAACAGTTCCCAGATGTAGCATTGCTTTTTGCTGGTTACATTTCCTAGGTGTCTCTCGCACAATTATATTGTGTCAACTTTGAAAGTTTTTAGTTTTCTCTCTTTTTTAGCATGACTTTTTAGTTGGTTTTTTTTATTATTTTGAAAATAACGTTAGTACATTTCATAATGTTATCAGTTGATTTCCTTTTTTTAGATGTTTGCTTGATAATGTTCTGTGTTAAGAGTGAAATATTGCAATAAATAAATATAATTATCTGGTGTCTCATTAGTGCCCAATTTATAATGTAATAATCTCTTTAAATTAAATAATATGAAACTAAGAGCATGGCTCGGGTTGTGAACCCCAGATCTCTAGTCATAGATCTATGATACAAAGATAGCCTCTCCATAATAATTTTTATACACTCTACTATATAGCAAAGCAGACTATCAAGTCTTAGTAATTATTATTAGTACTAGTGGAAAAAGTTGTTGTAAAGGAGATCTATACCCCAGTATAGTAAGCGAAATCCCTCTAACTATATAAAGGTTTAAGTAATATATAAACCAAGAAGTGAAACAAACGAGATTTCTGTCAGACCTGGCATGTAGTTCACATTTTTTCCACCAGAGAGTTGCTCAAATTTTCCTATGACCGCGGCCATTTTGTTTACCCTAGTAAATGTAACAAAACTATTTACGGTACTCAAATTTTTGTTTTTATTGCATTTATTTGAACAGTTTAGTTTAAAATGTTAATAATTTGTGTAAGAAATACATTTTGCCACATCCAATAGTGGTTTAAGTCCGAATCTTTAAATACTAGGTTTGTTTAAATTACTCGAGCGGCTAATTAAACTTTTTTATCGTGTGCACTCCTTAACTTAGTATATTTTTTGCAAATGATATTTGTTTTTTCCCCTTCAAATATTAATTGTAATTAGTAATTTAACAAATTAAACCTAATTTTTTTGAATGTAATAAAAGCAATCGTAATTTTAAAACTGTCGTCTGCATTTTCTTCCAAATCTTAATAAAAACATGTAGTTTACCTTTAGTATAGTTTCTCTTTTTCTTTAACTAAATTATTATAACAATTATTTAACAGAATTTAATACAAAATCATTTAATTATCACGTACATATTAAAGTACGAAAACACGATAAAAAGTAAAACTCACCTAATGTTATCAGGGTTGCCAAAAAAATTAAATATAAATACCTAAATCCGAAAAGGCGCATGCGCAGTTATTCTAATTATAGCTATTTTTTATTTTTGAGCCAGCTATCAGCTGATCGGGCAGGTTTGAATTTTTTTCATGTGTCAGTATAGGAGTTTCTCTACTTGGTTTATATATTACTTTACATGATATGTTTCAAAGTAAAATAGAGCAAAATAAATTTAAAAAAAATAAAACTAAATGAGTTGGGGTAATAGTTACGTGATTTGAATATTCTTCCTGTCGTCTGGTTTCTCGTCATAGTCTTGTTCTGGAGTTTCCTCCCGTGTCGTATCAACCTACAACAGGAAAATCTCTTTTTGGAAAGAGAAAGAAACTACGGGTTCTGCATTGACTGTTAGCAAGAAAATGAACAAACTGCCCTACAAGATTTAGCCAAACAAAGGTTATTTATGTAGAGATATAACTATTTGATAAATGAGTTTAAAGAGGCGCTGAAAGAGGATGCTTAAACTCTAACAAACAAATTAAATCTTTACTCAAGAAATTGTAGTACTAAATATAATGTAAAAATATAAATGAAAGAATAAAAATATTTCTGGACTCACTATAAAGCTTCGACAAAAGGGGAAATAGGGATAAGTAAGATGGGAAGGAGCCGGAGGGCTCAAGATAAGACCTAGCCTGAAGTAATGTGAATAACGGTTCCAGGCTAGGTTTAAGGGGTTTCGCGGAGTGAGTTTTAGTTGGTATGAGGCAGACCCTGAGTCCAACACTGTTGACAGACCGCTGTCTTCGTGCGTAAATGCATTTCTCTCTCTTTTTTGGTAACACTTTTCCCGCAAGAAAAATTTTGCCAAAAAAAAGTATTTCATTCAACATTTTGGTTTAAAAATTTAAATTTTCTTACTCTTAATTGTTGTTCAAATTCTTCTTTCTGGCTTTTATGATGATTGATTCTAAGTTCAGAAGAAGAATTATTTGAAGTCAGTTCTGGAATTAGTCTGTTTACGTTGGATATTCCACCACCAGAGAACGCAGGTTTGATTTCCCTGGTGTTCCATCCACTGACCACAGTCTCCTGTAAACATAATGCGTCAAACCAAGCATATAACATTTGACAACCAGCTAACCCAAGAATAGAAAGTGCTTTCACCTGAGGTAGGTAAAGTCATCAGAATTTAAACACATCTCGTTGGTAGCAAAATAGGATAAAAGAGCAGAGTTTAGTTCTTGCTCATGTAATGTCATTTGTTTTACGCAGGGAGGGACCACCACTAACATTCGTATTAACAATCATAGAGCTTCATGTTTGAATCCTAGAAGTTATCTAACTGTAGCAGTGCATTCCCGATCCTATAACACCACCGAATTTATCTCCTTATCTCCAATACCACAAATAAACCCCTCCTTAAGAGTAATGAGCTTGCTCATCAACTCGTCAAGAAATCTAGAACCGCTTTCGGCTTCAATAAACGTTTTCGACCATCCTTTCAGCGAATTTCTTTTGGAAAAATTCGCTGATGGCATAGTCGTCATGGCGGGTTGTTGTGACTTGGGGATTTTTAAATTAAACGATAGACTGTAGTCTAATTCGTGTCTAGCTATGGCAGAGGTACTGATGAGTAGTGTTGAGGATCTTATTTATAATTAAACAATTATTGCAATGGACTCACATTATGGGTGGAATCATTATCTCGAGGTACTGCTTGACGTCTGATCCGAACTGTCAAGTACTGAGGAGACTGTGGAATGCAATTAGTCCGGAAATCTTGCAATAATCTGCTCTGCGGTTGCTCATAAAATTCAGGGTCAACCCAGGACACTGCAATCAATCATTACTGTCATAATCTCAGTCGGAGAATCATAGATCATGTTTTCATTCAAGTAAATGTAAACAACTAAACAAACATAATAGACCAAGAGCCCAGGGGTGTTTGTTAATAAAAAGTGTAATGGCTGGAACCGGTGTCAATGTTTCGTAAATATCTTCCTGAACAAGGATCTGTAATTCTGCCGACTCGTATCGGATGGGCATCCCAGGCAGAACGCACTTTACAGGTCAAATTTACTACCTTGTTAACAAACAGTAATGGCTGGAACCGGTCTCAATTTTTCGTAAATACCTTCTTGAACAAGGATCTGCAATTCTGCCGACTCGTATCGGATGGGTGTCCCAGGCAGAACGCACTTTACAGGTCAAATTTACTACCCAAGTTAACAAACAGTGTAATGGCTGGAACCGGTCTCAATTTTCTCGTAAATACCTTCTTGAACAGATCTGCAATTCTGCCGACTCGTATCGGATGGGTGTCCCAGGCAGAACCTTTGACCCTAAAGTGCGTTCTGCCTGGGACACCCATCCGTTACGAGTCGGCAGAATTGCAGATCCTTGTTCAGGAAAGGTATTTACGAAAAATTGAGACCGGTTCCAGCCATTATACTTTTTATTAACAAAACACCCCTGGGCTCTTGGACTATATTAATTCTACAGCTTTTTAACAATTTATAAAACTTTTGGATATTACCAATAATCCTTTAAGACAAGGCTACTGAATACATCGTTTTCTTTCAGTGAATAACTTCAACGGTGCTCATTGTAATATAGCTAGGTTTACCGGGTATCCCATTACTAATTCAACAACAGTTTATTTTTACTATTCCACATTTACACCGTAGGTATATAGGGAAAGTATCGTACATTATAATTGAGCGAGAGACACCTAGGAAATGTAACAAGCAAAATGAAATGCTACACTTAGGAACTGTTCCATCATTCGACATTCGTCATCATTGATAGCTCAACATAATGTCATGTCCCACTCTGTTTCCTTACGTCTAACTCATCAGGCCGCCGACAGAGCCTGAACTCACTCTGACCTTTAATTAATTCCGAAGAATATAATGTGAAGTACTTAGCAGAAACGAGCGGTGTTTTCTTACCGCCATCATGCATGGCAAGCAAAACATACATCATTTGATAATACCGAGTTTTGCAAAACATGAATAGTTGACACTATATAATTGTGCGAGAGACACCTAGGAAATGTAACAAGCAAAATGCAATGCTACATCTGGAAGTGTTTCATCATTCGACATTGTCATCATTGATGGCTCGACATAATGTCGTCCCACTCTGTTTCGTTACGTCTAACTAAGCATAGCATTGTATTTTGCATGTTACATTTCCTAGGTGTCTCTCGCACAATTAAATAGTGTCAACTATTCATGTTTTGCAAAACTCGGTAGTATCAAATGATATATGAAAAGTATTGTGTTTACAAAAAAAAATCCGAACCCAGGATGAAACCATAATTATCCGTTTCAGACGTTTTTCAGGCCTCCTAAGAGGTTTTTGCAAAGTTGTCTGTCTGTATGTGTGTGAATGTGTGTGTGTCTATTATCATCGCAACGCCCAGTGTATTTATGATAGAGAGTTGAAATTTTGTTCAAAAATCAGTCTACCGCTGTATTTGTGCTATTCGGTGAATAATTTTTTATACGTCATTAACCCGCAATAATGAGAAATTTGGCACGCATATGACTATGTATAAGTCTAGTATAAGTTTCATCTAATTATAAGCATTAATTCAATTTTTATTGAATGACTTGTTTGTTTTTAAAAAATTGTCAAACATTGGGAAATGGTCCAATTGAGTTGAAATTTGGTACAAGTGTATATTATTACATAATAAATAAGTACATTAGGTTTTGTTTCAGTATAAATTTAGCGAACTGTATTTCTGAGGACGAGCGAAGCAAGTCCGATGTAATGATGTAAAGTTCCAAGGTACCCCGTACCCGATTTTTTTAAATGGGTAATATATGTTGCTAGACCTCCCAGAATGTTAAATGTTAAACCCTCATTAATATGTTAAATAATTTTTATAATTCATGAGATACCTCATCCCCCACAAAATTTTATATTTTTATTTTTGTTGCTTAAACAATAATAATACACAAAATTAGTAAGGGTATCCATAATTATATATTGAAATTTTTTTAAAAAAAAGGTCTAAATTCTGGCAGGACGCTTTATTCGAAATGTTTACATTTCTCAAAAGTGCTTATAATATAAAAGTAGTTCAAGCTGGCCCTATGAAAGACAAAATTTAGAGAAATTCAATAAATAGAAGTCAATTTACATCATTTCATAATAATATGTACCATTTTAAAGATTTAATTTGTATGTACCACTGGACGTACAACTTTTTGAAACGTATTTTTAGCCAATAAAGTTTAATGGTTTTGTATTTTAGAAACAGAAACATAAAAATCTAGGTTCTAGTTTGTGCCTCTAAAGTTAAAAATCTAGGTTCTAGTTTGTGCCTGTATATTTAAAAATCTAGGTTCTAGTTTGTGCCTGTATAGTTAAAAATCTAGGTTCTAGTTTGTGCCTCTAAAGTTAAAAATCTAGGTTCTAGTTTGTGCCTGTATAGTTAAAAATCTAGGTTCTAGTTTGTGCCTCTATAGTTAAAAATGTAGGTTCTAGTTTGTGCTCTATAGTTAAAATGTAGGTTCCTAGTTTTGTGCCTCTATAGTTAAAAATTAGGTTCTAGTTTGTGCTCTATAGTTAAAAATCTAGGTTTTAGTTTGTGCTTGTATAGTTAAAAATCTAGGTTCTAGTTTGTGCCTCTATAGTTAAAAATCTAGGTTCTAGTTTGTACCTCTATAGACAGACACGTATTATCAAACCTACATAATTTCCTTACAGTAGGTTTACATAGAGTAGATTACCTGATCTAGTAAGATGCGTGTTTGTTTTCTGTCTGTACTGTTGCGACTGCAATCTATTAAAAGCAGCTACAGTTAGACAAAGCATTCCTAAGGCAACTATGACAGCTGATGCCACTCTCATCCAGATGTCAGCTTCCAGTATAACATTCAATCTTCTTAGGCTTTCAAATAAATCAAATTATCCGTTATTGGCTTAAGCATACGAAATTGCATTAGGTATCCAGTATTTAAAAGCATTCTGCTTTTAATAAAGCAGCCTCCATGTTTGTTTACGTGTATAATATAACGTACACAAATCACATTTTTGATAAGTACATTTGAAAATTTGCTTACATCGTGACAGTATGCAATTTTATAAATTAGTAATACGACGAACTGATATAGAACAACCATGTGGCCGCAAAGCAGCAACAGAGACGCATGCCGCGAAGTTGCCTCCGACAGAGCCGACGTAGCGTAGCGGCTCACTCTTTTATTGAGTGATAATAGTTATTTATGCAACAAGGGATGAAAGTAAGTTTTACAGCTCAAGTTAAAGTTTCGTCCTAAGGCAGCGCCGAAGGAGGAAACTTCATTAGCTCACGAGGCCGGTAGGCCGAGGGAGATAAACTAGTTAGCTTCCGAGGCTTGCCGAGGGAGTTAATTAACATTTTGGCTCCCGAGGCTTGACGAGGGAGATAATACGAGAGCTGAAAACTTTCATCCCTTGTTGCATATTAAATTTTATCTAGGACTAGAGAACTAATACTCAACTATTAACATATTCTTCAGCTCCTTAATTGTTATTGTGTTAGTTTAGTTTATTCTTACCGTGTCAATTACTCTGATGAAGAGAGAATAAAGCCACTATCTTCACATTATTTTATTGTAAGCTGTCAATAGAATAATGTGTAATACTATATTTGTAATTTAAAATTTTAGTGTGTGTATATTGTATATTCTACCTGTAGTACCAACATAACACCGAAAAAAATCCTAAAAATTTCCTGAAATTCCTAAAAATTTTACTAAAAAATTCTGTCAAGTTGGCAACACTTTGACTTTTCCTCCCTAGGGAGTAAAAGTACATTTACAGTGTGAGATAACAAGGCTGTATGTAGAACTTACAATACAAGGAGTAGATAAAAGATATTTAATAATTAGCTGGAATTTAAAAAAAAAATGAATAAAAAAATAAAAATTATTCCAATATTTCTTACAGATATTTTTTGAAAATAAAATTTCCATTTTCTTTCGAATCTCTCTGGCCAAGCTTCAATCCAGATTCACAATCCTAAACACACAAATATTAATTTTAACTCTTGTAAGCGACGCTACAGTAAAACCGAACGTTACAGCACCGAATACACAAAACAAAACTATAGAATGCAATCAATATCCATACAATACAATAAACAAATATGAACAACTAAAACTTAATGAATATAAATGTAAAAACAAAAATGTAAGTAAGTAAATAACTAAGAATGTAGTATGATAAGCAAATAAAACTGTAGTTGTGTCACAATTTAAAATTTATTTGTAGTTTAATAATTAAATAAACAAGAATGGATTATAACGAAATAAATAAAAATGAAGTACAATATGAAAAAAGTAGGAAGATAGTAAATAGATCAATAGTTAAGATAGTAAGTATATAAGATAAGAAGTAAGATATATAAGACGATAGTAAATAGATAAATAATTATTATAAAGATAGTAATAAGTAAATAAATTTGTATGTAGTGTAATAAACCAATAAATCATTTACAAAAAAATAATTAAATAAATATGAAAGTATAGTTATAGCTAAAAATTAAAAAGAAAATACAAAAAAAAAAAATAAAAAGGTAAAAAAAATAGTACTAAATAAATATGTGGTGCAGAAATAAAATTATATGTACCATTTTTAATATTAGTATTTAATTAATAGGTTGTATTAACTAATACATTATCTTATGAACTACATTTATACTTTTTCAGTGAACTACAGAAACAGATGTAAACAATAATTGTTTTGAACCCGAATCAATTTGAAACAAGTTATGAGAAAAAAATAATGTACATGTAAACAAATATAGCAAACAAATGCGAAAAAAGATATTTAGCAATACAATAAAAGGATGTTCAATCAATAAAATTGAGAAGAGGGTGGTCAGACGGTCAATCAGTGAAATTCTCCCTCCATGCTCTAGATAGAATAATTTAATATTAACCTTGGTATGGGATGTGGTATCTAGTAACATACCTTAAACATTCACTTCCCTTAGCCAGAGTAACATGACAAGACATGAGTCCTTGTTTTATAGTCATCTACTAAATTACATTATACTCAAACAACCTGGCGTAACACTATTTGTAGAATGAAATCTTCTGACAAGAATGGTATTATGCTTATGCATAGCAATCATTCCAAAATTAGTATCGTTTAGAAAGAATAACCACACAACTAAAGAATATATATCTAACATGTAATATAAAGTCATAACCATAGATCTAGTCTTAGGCAATAACCATAGTTCCATTTTTAAACCATAACCATAGTTCCAGTCTTACGTCATAACCATAGTTCCATTCTTAAACCATATCCATATCCATAGTTTCAGTCTAAAGCCATAACCATAGTTCCAGTCTTAAGTCATAACCATAGTTCCATTCTTAAGCCCTAACCATAGTTCCAGCCTTAAGCCATAACCATAGTTCGAATCTTAAGCCCTAACTTTAGTTCCAGCCTTAGGCCATAACCATAGTTCCATTCTTCAGACATAACTATAGTTTCAGTATTAAGCCATAACCATAGTTCTATTCTTAAACCATAACCATAGTTCCAGTTCCATTCTTGAGCCATAACCATAGGTTTCAGTATTAAGCCATAACATAGTTCTATTCTTAGTTCCAGCCTTAAGCCATAACCATAGTTTCAGTATTAAGTTCTAACCATAGTTATAGCCTTAAGCAATGACCATAGTTCCATTCTTAAACCATAACCATAGTTCCAGTCTTAAGCCATAACCACAGTTTCAGTATTAAGTTCTAACCATAGTTCTAGCCTTAAGCAATAACCATAGTTCCATTCTTAAACCATAACCATAGTTCCAGTCTTAAGCCTTAACCATAGTTTCAGTCTGGCAGCCAGAGTTACTCATGTTTTTACAAGTCTCTAACATGGCCGTTGTTTAATAACAATGTATAATTTGTTTCTTGTCTTGATGGAAGCTGTGCCTTGGCAGTTGGTATATAAGCTGTCCCATATACACCTATACAGATGACCTCAACTCATACTTAAATAACAAGTGACTGTCTCTGTTCAGCCTCAAAACATTACTATATTTAATTTAGTCCAATAATTTTTGATAATAGTGCTTGTTTAGAATGTTTCGGGAAACCTTCACCCTCACAGTAGAATCTAAAGTAGTCTACAATTTTGTTGAATTCATTTTTAAGAAATCTTATATAAACTAAAAAGTTAGCTGGGATGCGAACGCCAGACATCTGTGGAATCAAAGATCAGTATAGTCCAATAATATAGTGGAATAGAATATGTTGACACTGGTGGGTAATGCCAACGACTTGTGGAAATTTGCCTCTTATTATCCCTTGTGTCCACAAACAAACAGTAACCGTAGAGACACTACCTTATGTAAGGACATAATCTGAAGTCTCGGCTGACTTTAGCAACTCTTATGTAAGGTCATAAGCTAAAGTCTTGGCTGACTTTAGCAGCTCTTATGTAAGGTATAAGCTGAAGTCTCGGCTGACTTTAGCAACTCTTATGTAAGGACATAAGCTGAAGTCTTGGCTGACTTTAGCAACTCTTATGTAAGGACATAAGCTGAAGTCTCGGCTGACTTTAGCAACTCTTATGTACATAAGCTGAAGTTCGGCTGATTTAGCACTTTTATGTAAGACATAAGCTGAAGTCTTCATGCTGAAGTCTCGGCTGATTTAGCAAACTCTTATGTAAGGACATAAGCTTTAGCAACTCTTATGTAAAGACATAAGCTGAAGTCTTGGCTGACTTTAGCAACTCTTATGTAAGGTCATAAGCTGAAGTCTCGGCTGACTTTAGCAACTGTTATGTAAGGTCATAAGCTGAAGTCTCGGCTGACTTTAGCAACTGTTATGTAAGGTCATAAGCTGAAGTTTCGGCTGACTTTAGCAACTCTTATGTAAGGTCATAAGCTGACGTCTTGGCTGACTTTAGCAACTCTTATGTAAGGTCAAGCTGAGGTCTCACCTGGATTTAGCACCACTTTAAACCTCTGATAATAAAATAAATTAAAAAATGTTTTCACAACCAAGTCGATATCAGATTCAGAGGACATGATCAGTTATTAAGGTGTGGCATAAATGCACTAGAACTAGAGCTTGGCAGCGGATACCTGTAACCTTTAGTTAAAAAAAACTTACCACACAGCACTAAGACCAACAGTTTTCTTTTATCTTCTAGTCATGTCGCATAATAAGTTGATAGAGAATTTCTAAAATATATCAGTTTTGACAGCTTCAATGACAGACTACCTTTCACAACATAACAAACATTACTTATTATGAATCCTAATTAAAGTATCGAGACCGTTTTTAGACATTGAAAATATCTATAATCTCTATTTTTAATTTATTTAAAGGCACTGGATGGGACTGAAATAACTACTTCTTACTTCTTTAAATGACTATATTTCGCCTAACATTGATATTAGGCATTGATGTCATCTGTGTTCTGATTGTAATAATAATAAATCTGTGACAGTCTAAGGGTTTGTATAGACATGAGTATGCCTGGGGTCAGGCGAAATATAGTCATTTAAAGAAGTAAGAAGTAGTTATTTCAGTCCCATCCAGTGTCTTTAAATAAATTAAAAATTATATACAATGGTGACGAATACTAATAATAATAAATCTATAATCTCTGCAATAGATACTAATAGATCTTAAATAATACTTTTAAGTATTATAAGTGTTATTAGAAGTGCTAATAAGCATTCAAGTCAATTGACATTGCTTTTATCAAATTGACAAAGAAGTGCCAACTAAACAATATTCCTTTGACAATGGTCACATTCCACTGTGACACAAATAGAAACTAATTATCCGTTATATTTTTTTTTTTTAAATTTAGAACAATTTTGTCATCAAAATATTTTTGTCTAGAACTTAAAGTTAAAATTTATATACTTGACTATTTATCTCTAGTATAAGCTAAAATACTGAAATAATCACTACTATAAGCTAATATACTATAGCAATCACTACCGGTAGGGAAGAAAAGGGCGTTCTGGCAAAAAAAGAAAAAAAAACATAACATTCTGGTGTTTTTGTGTCGGTACACACATTTTAACATAACATAACATAATATGTTAGTCTTATTAAAGATAAATCATAATATTCTAAGACTCGCTTGCCTGCCCTTTTTATTTTTGTTTGACAAAATCTAATTTAACAGCATAGCAGAATAAACAAACGTTTGTTAGTACCTATTTTAAAACATAGGAATATAATATAACATATATTATTCTAGAGCTTACTTTGCTAGCTTTAATGTTTTTGATCTAAACTTTCGGAATTCTTCCGCAAATCCTAGTAACGTAACAAATCTAAGAAAATAATTTCCGAAAAGTAATCCAAGTAAATAATTTTTCCGAGTAATAAGTAATCGTAAATAATTTCCAAGTAAATAATTTTCAAGTAAAAAATGTCCGTATAAAAAATTCTTCTAGGTAAATAATTTCCAAATATTAAGTAATCAAAGAAAATCATTTCTAAATAAAAATTTTTCCAAGTAAAATATTTCCAAGTAAAAAATTTCCAAGTAAAAAGTATCAGAGTAAATAATTTCCAAATAATAGTTATCCAAGTAATAATTTTCAAGTAAAAATTTCCGAGTAAAAGTAATTCAAGCAAATAATTTCCCATAAAAAGTTTTAAGTAAAATTTCTAAGTAATAATTTCCAAGTAAGAAATAATCCAAGTAAATAATTTCCAAATAAAAAGTTTTCCAGGTAAAATATTACCAAGTAAAAAAATGTCCAAATAAATAAGTTCCAAGTAAAAAATAATCCAAGTAAATATTTTCCGCATAAAAAGTTTTCCACGTTAATAATTTCCAAGTTAAAAGTAATTCAAGTAAATAATTTCTAAATAAAAAGTTTTCCAAGTAAATAATTTCCAAGTAAAAAGTATCCAAGCAATTAATTTCCATATAAAAAGTTTTTCAAGTAAAATATTTCTAAGTAAATAATTTCCAAGTAAAAGTGATCTAAATAAATAATTTCTAAGAAAAAACTATTCCAAGTAAAAGGTAATCAAAGTAAACAAATTTTGAGTAAAATGTATCCAAGTAAATAGTTTTCGAGGAAACAATAATCCAAAAAAATAATTTTCAAGTAAAAAGTAATCTACGTAAATACATTTAGAGTAAATATTATTCTATGTATATAATACAAGTAAAAATAAAATCAAGTAATAATTTCCAAGAAAAGTAATCCAAGTAACATATTTACAAGTAAAATGTATCCAAGTAAATAATTTACAAGTAAAAGTAATCAAGTAAATAATTTACAAGTAAAAAGTAATCCAAGTAATAATTTACAAGTAAAAAGTAATCAAGTAAATATTTTACAGTAAAAAGTAATCAAGTAATAATTTACAAATAAAAAGTAATCCAAGTAAATAATTACAAATAAAAAGTAATAGTAAATAATTTACAAATAAAAAGTAATCCAAGTAAAAATTTAAGTAAAAAGTAATCCAAGTAAATAATTTCAAGTAAAAAGTAATCAAAGTAATATTTACAAGTAAATGTAATCCAAGGTAAATAATTTACAAATAAAAAGTAATCCAAGTAAATAATTACAATAAAAAGTATCCAAGTAATAATTTACAAGTAAAAAAGTAATCCAAGTAAATAATTTACAAGTAAAAAGTAATCCAAGTAAATAATTTACAAGTAAAAAGTAATCCAAGTAAATAATTTACAAGTAAAAAGTAATCCAAGTAAATAATTTCAAAAAAAAAGTAATCAAGTAAATAATTTACAAGTAAAAGTAATCAAGTAAATAATTTCAAGTAAAAAGTAAATCAAGTAAATATTTACAAGTAGTAAAAAGTAATCCAAGTAAATAATTTACAAGTAAAAAGTAATTTAAGTAAATAATTTCAAAAATAAAGTTTTTCAAGTGAATAATTTTTAAGTAAAAACTAATTTAAGTAAATAATTTTCAAGTAAAAAGTAATCCAAGTAAATAATTTCTTATTGAAAAGTAATTTAAGTTAATAATTTCGTTTTAAATGCCTGTTTTCGTGCTTAAATCTATTTCTTGCGAGAAGATTTGGTTTCTGCTTTATAACTTGAGCAGTTAGTCTATTATCAAGCACTACTCGTATTTTATTTTTTCTGGTAAATACTTTACATTATATTTCTTTAATTGAAGGTCAGAGTGAGTTCATGCTTTGTCGGCGCCCATATGAGTTAGATGTAAAGAAACAGAGTGGGACATGACATTATGTCGAGCCATCAATGATGACGAATGTCGAATGATGGAACAGTTCCCAGATGTAGCATTGCATGTTGCTTGCTACATTTCCGAGGTGTCTCTTGCACAATTGTACCGTGTCAACTATTCATGTTTTGCAAAACTCGGTAGTATCAAATGATATAAATATTTATATCTTTATCCACAGATGGAGTAATAAGATCAGATAAAACACTAGAGAAATGATGAGCAAAAATATAACAAATACTTTGAGGACATGTAAGTACAATCATGTACATGTGTAAGTAGAATCATTAAGATAAACAGAATCAGGAAGAGAAGAAGATTTCCTTAACGAATTTACATAGTTCCAAACATTTTTGATATTGCTAGGAATAGAAGATTCGATATCTTTAATATATTGAGAGTAGCAGGATTTAGACAAAGATTTACATTGAGAGCGAACAGAAGAAAAAAGAAGGTAATCATTGAAAGAGAGGGTGGATTTAAAACGACGATGCAGAGTAGGCTTGTAGAGAATAAGTTGACGAAGTTCAGGAGAAGTCCATTTAGGAAAGGAAGGATGAGTACGATAGTTAGTAGTAGGAGTAAGACTAGATATAGAGGAACTTAAAACAATTAGAAAACTAGAAAAGGCACTATTTGCATTTGTACTATCAATAACTTGAGACCAGTTAACATTACTTAAGACTAAATATATAATAATAATGCCCGTTTTAGGGCCTTTCGGCCCTTCAGGGTATTCGCCCTGCAGGGACCACCTCGGGTGGGTCACATCTACTATGCTCAAAGTGAAGCTACAGTTATTTTTAGAACAAATTCTATTCATAATAAGCTGAGAGAATAGCCCGGGCTGTGAACCCCGGACCTCCGGTGCCGAGGTCCAATACTAAACGACCACGGCTACGGAGGCATATAAGACTAAATATAATTGCTCTAAATACCAATTTTCAAAATTATGGTATGATTGCACAGTCTAAAATAGTTATTTGTGTAACTAGGCAGGAAAATGGAATATTACTGACTAGTATCGAAGTTAGCCCCCGAGCCGAAGGCGAGGGTGTGCTATCTAAATTACCTGCAGAGGCGAGGCCGAGGCAGGTAATTTTAATTTTGACTGACGAGGCAAAGCCGAGGAAGATTATATATATTTTGACTGACGAGCCAGCCAGGCAAATATACGGGTCAGTAATGTTTCCTTTCCTGCCTCGTTCCACACAATATTTTATCTGCAAACAGTAATAAATCAAAACTAGCATTGTCGAAAAACTTATAACGTTTGTATAATGTTTTATATTTACATTTTCTTTGACTGATAATACAGATCTTATCGAGAAAGTTGATCACAGAGTAGCGCTCGATTGTGTTTGACAGTTTCTTTTAAAAACGCTAACACAAAGTTTTCACTTACATTCTTTACTTTTTTTCTCTGAGCACTATTCTTTGAGCACTTCATATGGTTTGAGACATCTACTTCCTGATTCGCCGGGTAGTAGGCTCTCTTTGGCATTTGTAGCTATTTCCAACATCCGGCGGGGTATGTTCGAAAAAGTTCGTCTATATCTTCGACGATATTCATCACAAAACGCTATAGAATCGCTTTAGAATAAACTAACTTTTAAACTGTATTAAATACGGGTTTGAATGATAAAATAGTTAATGACTTGACAAAAAAAGATGAGATAATAAACCAAGACAAAAAGTGTTGCCTTTAATATAATCAATAAAATTGATTTCCAATTAAAGATTTACATTGCAAATTGTTTTATTTTAATTAGTTAAATAATGTAATTATTCATTACATAAATTATTAAATAAATTATGTTTACATAAAACTTATCATGTTTACAAAAATTATCTATTAACTTTCTTTACCAGCATAGGCAGGGGCGGCTGGGAAATGCTACTTTCCTGCCTAGGCAGGTAAAGTGCAGTCATTCATGACTAATTACCAGCCGATCTGGGAAATGCTACTTCTCGCCTAAAATTAGTTCAGTAATGCTTCATTTTCCTGCCGTGAGCAGATAAACTTATTTTCTAATTTAAAATCTAATTCTAATAGAAGAGGTGTGAGTCTAATTTTAGTAATGGATCCGTAACTACGTAAATAGTATCGTCATCACATGAGGATAAAACCAAGTCAAGTGTGCCATTTTTTACATTAGACATTCTATTTACCTGGTAAAGAGTAAAAAGAATAGTATTATGCTACTAGGCAGCAAATGGAATTTTACAGACGAGTTTTATAAATTAGCCCCCCGAGCCGAAGGCGAGGGCAGGTAATTGAATTACCTGCCGAGGCTGTAATTGAATTATCTGCCGAGGCTGGTAATTAACCCATTTGACTGACGAGGCGAAGCCGAGTCAGGTAAATGGCGATTTGCCTGCAGAGGCGGAGCCGATGCAGACAAATTCAAGAACGAGTCAGCAATGTTTCCTTTGCTGCATAGTAGCATATATTATTTTATCTACTTACGGCAGAAAAAAATATACATGAGTTAATTATTCTTTAAAATATAACGTTTAATCTTAGTGAAAAATACAATTACAAAACATTATTAAATACAATTGACTGACACCAATCTTTAAATATATTATAGTTTTTAATACATACTGCGAAGATTTTGCTGGCAGTGAAGACTGATGCAATACTTAAAGGCGTGTGGTCCAATAAGTCATCAATATCAACAATGTTTTCTATGTTCATTCTCCCTTATTTATTTATCTGATTCATTATGATTATTAGAAACTTTTCGTTGATTATAAGTTATCGTTTATATAAGTTTTATATACTACTGCCTTTATTTAAACAAAGTAAATGAACAAAAAATAAAAAACCGATGACACAAAATTGACAACTCATGGTAAAAAATTAAAACAAGCCGTAGATATCAGGGTTGCCAACTTTATTTTTTTTATATTATATTATCATGTTTTTTGTAAAAAAAATTAATACTTGTAATTTAATAATGAGTTAATTGTAGATAAATGACGTCATAAAAATATTTTCCGAAGAGCACAACTACACCTGTAGACTCATTTTTGTACAAAGTTTCGAGTGTAGGCGTTTATCGCTACTGTACAGCAACGCGACTGTACATTCTAGCTACTACAGGAATGAGTAGTAACGCGCAAGGTGTTGAATAAAGGGGTGACGCCATTAAGGAACATTTCTGACCCCATGGAGTTTATGAGGTAGAGAAATAGGAGCAAACTTACCTCCCCTAAGGTTATAAACTTTGCCTCTAAATTTTAAGACCTGCGCTGTTATATAAGGATCATAAGCATGCGCAGTTTGTACCAAGCATGTGCAGTTGGTTTTTGACGTGTGTTTCGTGTTGCATTCATCTCTATGTTTTGATTTTCGATGGGGTCACTTTGTTGAATGGCAATTCGACTTAGTGCGTCATCCCCTTTATTCAACATCCTTGGTAACGCGATTGGTCATTTACGCTAATGGTCGTCTCCGCGACTGTACACCAAAGCTACAAAAATATGTAGCTAAGATGCCCAGTCGCGAAGACGACCTTTTAAGACTTTTTGATATCTGTCGCTAGAACGCTCTTTCGCTTTAACATCCCGTAGCATAGACGTCCAACTCTGTAATTAGAGTAAAGTTCATTTACGCTAAAATCAAGAATGGACGTTTACGCTACTCACAATGGACATATATGTGCATTTGCGCTACACGTTTACTATAAACCCAGGTTACTTTACATAGTACTTAATTTATTTCTTCTTTCATGTTTGGACGAGAGCGCTACACTGTAATAACTTAACTGGGCGTTTTAGCTACAGTATTTATAAAATTAAAAAATCGCTTAAACGACCATTCGCGTAAACACACATTCTTAAATGTTACTTCAATTTAGCGGAGTCGATCATATTTGATTCGACATGATTATAGACTTATTACAGAAATGGATGTCTACGCGACTGTACATCTTAGCTAATGTAGCGCAAACGTCCAGTCGCGTTAAAACCATTTTTTTAGGTGAAATGTACGGTCGCGTTGCCGACCAGTCGCGCTCAACGAATCCGTCCCAAAGTTTCAACTCTCTAGCATACATACACTTAGAGCTACAATGATAACAGACACACAAACAGATGGACACATTGTGAAAACCACTTAAGATCACCTAAAACGGATAATTCCGGCGACATCCCAGATACACTATACTATTTACCTGCGAAAACTCCTGGTAAACTGAGCCTGCTGCTTTCTGGAAATACGTTCGTGCTATGAGGGATCAGTATAACTCGAATATTCAAGTGGTCAATAGTGATGCCGGTGATCTTACCACTGAACCTTAACAGTGAGCGACAGAAGTATTTCACATCGGTCTAAGCTCCTCCTTCATAATTTCTTTGCCCTTTTTTTCCTGTATTAATTGTAAGATATTATTTTTTTAAACTTATTTCAATGTATTTTGTTAAATGTACTGTGTTCAAAGTTTTAAATATTTTTGTATACTGGCTCACGCCGTCAATTATAAATAAATAAAAGCTTAAAGTTATAATTGCACTATACTTTCATTCACAAATTAACAAATCAATTAATACTTATATTTTCTCACAACAGTGGAAATTCGTCTTATATTGTGCTGATTCACAAAAACGAAGATAGTTCAATAACTTCCCACAACCATCCTATTTCACTAAATAACATATATTGCAAAAATTTTACAATAATAGTATTTTAAAAGAAAAAGTAATAGTATTTTCTTGTTCCGTTTCTAGAGAAAGTTATTGACTTAACTACTAATCTAGTAATCATAAATAGACATTTGTCTATTTGACACAATATAATTGTGCGAGAGACACCTAGGAAATGTAACAAACTAAACACAATGCTACATCTGGGAACTGTTCCATCATTCGACATTCGTCGTCATTGATGGCTCGACGTAATGTCATGTCCCACTCTGTTTCGTTACGTCTAACTCATCAGGGCGCCGACAGACAGAGTGGGACATGACATTATGTCGAGCCATCAATGATGACGAATGTCGAATGATGGAACAGTTCCCAAGTGTGCATTGCATTTTGCTTGTTACATTTTCCTAGGTGTCTCTCGCACAATTATATTGTGTCAACTATTCATGTTTCACAAAACTCGGTAGTATCAAATGATATATGTTTGCTTGCCATGCAATGATGGCGGTAAGAGAGCACCGCTCGTCTCTGGTAAGTATTCATATTATATTCTTCGAATTAATTGAAGGTCAGAGTGAGTTCAGCTCGTGTCGGCCCCTGATGAGTTAGACGTAACGAACAGAGTGGGACATGACATTATGTCGAGCCATAAATGATGACGAATGTCGAATGATGGAACAGTCCCAAGTGTAGCATTGCATTTGCTGTTACATTTCCTAGGTGTCTCTCGCACAATTATATTGTGTCAACTATTCATGTTTCACAAAACTCGGTAGTATCAAATGATATTTGTCTATTTATGACAACAGGTTTTGTAGAGTTAAAATTAATAACTTTGTTTTTGAACCTTTTTATGTATCGTCTTGCATACATCAAGGTTCGGTCTTGGGACTGTCACTCTATTTAGTCTTTGTAAATTATGACAAAGACAACATATGACATATTTACCTTCATTTATAAGCAACAACTATGCTCTCTTTGCAGATGATTTGAAAATATACTCATCTCTATCTGAAGATTTGTCAGCATATTAACTACAGTCTAATATCAATAGTATTCTCTCGTGATCACACCTTGATAAAATGCATCTCAATGACAGTAAAAGTGTTCATCTCTTATATGAGGTCAAAACCAGAGATAATAAAACACTAAGTACAATGTTGCAAGAGAACCACTCTCACAAGTTGATTACGTTGAAAATCTAGGTGTCACTTTAGATTCAAAGCTTAATTTTGAAATGCATGTTGGAAAAATCGCTACAAAGGCAATGAAATGTCTTGGCTAGGTCCATTTTATAACAAAGGAACTTTTGACTGATTGTAATATTAGTCTTTATAAATTATTGGTCAAATAATTGTTCAATGCTACATACATCTCATTGTATGTATATAAAGCGATGGAAATTCGCTAGATACGTGGCAAAATGCCATGTAAAAATGAATACTAAAACAACGATTGTGTGGACTTAAAAAGACCATAGCAAGGCGACGATAATTCACTAAATACATGGCAAAAAAACCATTAACAAAAAATAATAATAAAACAACGCAGCCACAAAGCGACAGCATGGTGGCCCTAGGCTTTAAGCATCCCTGAGGGGGCTAGGCCTTGTAGCGGCTACCAGTCGACTTATTTCTGACGGATAGCAAGATTTGAAACTCCTTGCAGAGTCGATCAACCCCTTAGCCCTACTAAACACTAAAGTTAAATAACTTAAATGGCATCATGTCAAAATAATTGATGTCAGGGGTTCTCAAAACTCCAGCTAAGAGGGTCATCTATCATCGAGCTAAATTTTGGTGTACCTTGTAACAGGAGTGTGTACATAATATTTCTTTCCTGAGATGCCCTATTGAGGTAGGAGTTAATTCATTAAATATTTTCATTCCTAATTATACAAAATAGCAGATTTTTTAAAAATTTAATTAATAAAAAATCATGCCAGCGAAGCGAGCTCAAGAAAATTTAACAAGATTGTCATTGGACAGTTAAGAATTAAATTCTAGGTTGATTAATTTTAAAGTCTTCATTAATCAACCTAGAATTTAAGAAAATTTAGCTGTTTTTATTTGATTTTTTTCTACATTTATAAAAAAATAACCGGCGCCGCCTAAGCTACTTTCTTTTTCTTTAACTTTTCTTCATTTTTTTAACGTAATTATGACATCATTACAAATGAGTAAAAAGGAGATTTCTTTTTTTATAGATTATTTTGACAAAAGTTGAAGCATCTGGGATTTCATAGCTGCTTATCATGTTATCGATGGAGCTGAAACTATCAAATCCAAAAATATAGAAACTTGATGTTATAATAAATATTTAACACAAATAAATAGTAAATAGTTTTGATAGATTATTAACACAACAGCTAAATTAATAAAATAAAAATGTATTCCATTTTATAATTGGCTTAGCACACAAAGGCTGAGTGCTGCATTTGAGCCGAGTAACTCGGCAAAAATTGTTACGATCAATTTGAGATGTATAAGACTAACATATGAGTAAATTTCATCTTATTATCAGCAGTAGTTCAATTTTTCTATTACATCAATTACTCTATTTTAATAAATGTTTAAAGTAGCAAATTGTATTACCTAATTAATCTGCATGAATATTGAGTACTTGCGTAACACAAAAAAATAATTAATGTCTTTAAATCTGTAATTCAAGGTCTGTAGCAGCGTCATCAACCCTGATAAGCAAAAGTTGATCAAATATGTATACGGGTTTCTTAATTTTTTCTTAGTTTTGATGATTTACCTCCAAATTTTTTCTTGAAGTTATTTATTTTAATTAACTTTAGGATGTTTAAACTCCTAAAAAACCTTTTAAATAGGTTATCAATAATGTTCTTGTTAATAGATGTTTAGGAACAAAAAACTGTAATTTCATCCCTAATAATATCTATATGAAGTACTTTAGATTTAGGCTCCACATATACTTAAACATGAAATATGACTCCAAATTATTAATATTACATTAAGCAAATAATGAAGTTATTGCTGAGCATTATTTCAAATGCATTTTAAAGTTATGAATTGAGATTTTAAACAAATTATTACATAAATAGATATCAGAAGCATAGAACCATTAGACCAACTAGAGAGTATAGAGATATTTTTTGTTATAATTAAAAAAAATTGTTAAATAATTAATTATTAATTTTTTTGTCGCAGTTTTTTAATATTACATTATTATGGATAAATTTAAATATATTTATTAAATGTTCTTTTTATAAAATGTACAACATAATTTTACATGACTATATCTAGTAATCATAAAAAATAAAATAATACAGCATAGATTTCTCCAAAGAAAAAAAAAATATTCACATAAACAACAGGAATGCTCTTTTTAAGTTAGTTTTATTTTTACTTATTTCCAATGATTTTATGAAAGTTATACACATTAGGAGTTAAAGGAGAGCTGCAAGTGGTGAGAAGCAAACACTACATCAAGGTATTGTCAGCTATGTAGTTAGGAATATTAATAACAGATAGCAGCACAGGTCTGAAATCCATTTTAAGTACTTTTTGACCCACCTTCATTTTAGTGATTGTCATGTTATTTGTTACTGTGTTCTGAAAGTCACCCATATTTCTTTTTACAATATTTATAGATAGAAACCAACAATTACAGTCTATCGTTTAGTTTAAAAATCTTGACAGGTCAGTTTAGACACCACCGATCCTTAAGAAAAAATATCCCTGCAAGAAGGGAGCGGGAAAAAACTATGTAAACAAATCAGGTTATTTTACCCGTATTTTCTTGGCAATATTTTTTTACATTTCTTTTGTGTAGTTATTCAAATTATGATTAATTTGAAAGTAGTTTTCAAAACGATGTAATCAAAAGAAGAACCACAAACAAAGCGAACGATTGGCGGGAAGAAGGTTTTTTCTCAACAGCGGTTAATGTAGCAGGGTTTTTTTCTCTCTTTAAGTGAGAGGTTGGCAGCGGCTTCTCTGATTGGTCAATCCCCAAAATACTAATGACCTTGGGGATTTTTAAACTAAATGATAGACTGTAGTTAGCATTGCTTATATTTACATCACAAACTAATGTTATTGTTTACTTTATTCAACTGAACTCTTAGTAGTGTTTCATACGACTGGATTGCAGGAGTCGTCAATACCTTTAATATTGATTACGTCCTATCCTACATGTTATGCATTTTGTCCTGCAGGCATGCATCATGTCCAGCTGTCATGCAGTCATGCATCGTTTCCTGCTGTCATGCATAGTGTCCTGTAGTCATGCATCATGTCCAGCTGTCATGCATCATGTCCTGCAGTCATGCATAGTGTCCTGTAGTCTGCATAGTGTCCAGTCATGCATCATGTCCATGCAGCATCATGTCCTGCAGTCATGCATAGTGTCCTGTAGTCATGCATAGTGTCCTGTAGTCATGCATCATGTCCAGCAGTCATGCATCACATGACTCACCACTTTTATTTAACAACATCAAAATCAATGAAAAAAAGTCTCAATTAATTTATTGAACAAATCATTCAAATAAGTAAAAAATGTAATTAAGAGTATTCCTGCATAAATTAAAATTATATTAATACAAAATAACCCTAAACATTTATAAATATAACGTAGAAAAGTATGAAAAAAAGAAAAGGGAAAAACAGTTTACATCTCTCTATATAATATACCTGATACAAAATTACACATAACTAATAACTTAGAAAACTTGCTTTTATATGAGATACTATGAGCTGGAGGCGATTGCTCAGACTAAACATATGAATCCAACAGAAGCAGAGCACAGGAGCATTCCATGTTAATCCTATCCATCGCTTGTGCATATGTAAGCAGCAGTGTAAGCTGCTCTATCAACAATAGTCAAGTTACTGACAAAAATTAATCTCTGCATAAATGTCAAATCTTTCTATTAATACCATTTTTCTCTTGCTAGAAATAACTTACATTTTTCAATTAATAATAAATAAAAAGTCCCTCCACAAAAACAAAACTAGGTAAAACAGGACCTCTGATGACATATCTTCAGTGCCGAGTCGGTAAGTCTGACTGCGATGTAAAATAAATAAAAACACATAGACTTAGTCTTCTTTGTTTTTACATCTCAATGATTTGTGCCAATGATGACATCTTTGTGTGTTGCAAGAGCTTTGTCAATTAAGTTTGGTTTTTGTGGAGACTTCATATTTTGCATTAATTTTCATAAAATATTTCTAGTTCAAAGCAAAATACGAACTAATGACAGCCAACATATATAACTTAAACTTTGCAGGATTTAAGCCTGGTTCAACTTAGTCGGTTTTGAAATACAGGTATAATTTAAGAAGTAAAATTTAAAACACACTTCACCTCTATTGTAAGCTTCAAAAGGTAGAAACAGGGCTTTAAATAAACAGAAAAAAATATGAAGACCAATGAAAGACCTGGAGTTACAGGCCTTAGAGATAAAAAATCAGAGAAAAATGGTGATCTGAAAATAAAACTTCGGTCAAAATTCATACATAACCTGGAAAATCTATTGTTGATCATATTAACATGGGAGGCAATGTCAGAATTAACAACTTTTAAAGAGTACAGACGTACTTAACTATAACTAAAAGAAGTTACTATGATACAGCTATCCACTCTGGTTCCGCTTGGATTAGATAATGTTTAACCACAAGTATCTCATAAAAAACATTTCTAAAAAAAATCTCCCAAATAATCAATTTATTATTTTTTATATTTTTATGAACTTATTATTAAATTTAATGAAAGGGAGGTTATAGTAGAGTTCTAATGAAGGGGTCATAAGCGATGCTTGGATAAATATGAATCACAATGAGAACTATGACTAATGGTATCTAGAGAGAATGCGACATCCAGTCCAATCAGGCAATGTACATTAAAAACACATCTTAGTGAGAGTCAGACATTTTTAAGATCTTCTGGTAGTTCAGTTTTAGGATGCTTATTCTCAAAATGTTGCTTATACGTCTTAGGATCCGGCATCTGTGCCTGCAGACAAGCAATAAACAATATTACAACAATAATAAGTACAGTCTAAGATTTATAACTAATATATAAACATTTTCGCAAACAAATATGATAATAAAACAATGTAAATATGCATTAACATAATTAAATGCTCGGACTTGCAAAATTATTTCATTGTATAAATAAATAAATATTTTATTTCTCCAAAATAAAAACATGTATACAAATCATGATATTGTTATAATTATAAATTAAAGTTTTTTCCTACTATAAAAATGTCTAGGGTTAGGTATATATATATAAACCTGACCACCCCCCCGGAATTAATAAAACCATTCCAGTTAAATTATTGGTAAATAACGGGAAATTTAAAAATATGCTAAGGGAACAACAAATTTTGAGTAGGGTATCCTTTTTTCAATATTTTTGAGGACTCTGAGTAGAATGAAACTAGACTGGAGTCAATTCGAATAATAAAACGCAGAGCCTTGGGTCGGAGTCTTACTTCCTGAGGATCTTTTTAATATATATTTTTACTTAAACAAAATAATTGTGGTGTGGTGGTGTGCAGGCCAGTAGAATGTTTGCTTTCTACCCGCCTGGGCACCAATGCAGTTCTTACTCAGTTTTTTCATTTTATGCTTCGTAGTGGCAACAGTATCACTTTTATTTGCCTGATAATTTGCAAGGAATTATCAAATGAAATCCGCTGAAACTTACTGTTGTTCAGCATAAACTGAACTTTGCATTTTACAAGGGCAATAATAATTTTGAGCAACCTATTGTATAATTCAGAGACAAGTAACAGTGCTACTGTTGCAACTATAAAGGGAAAACCTGCAACATTAAACATTCCCGACGAAATTCACCAGGCATGAGCAACAGCGCCCAACAATTTTTTTATTTAATGGCTGAGACAGAGGTAATCATTAGTACGTTCACACACACTTCTAGATCCACTGATCGCATAGAATACAATCTCTCAATTTGGTAATATTAGCTGTATGAACCATGCGGAATAGATCCCATCGCATACGCTAGAACTAGGGAGGTGGAATCTAAATGGATCCCCCGATACGCTGAATGTACCATTAGAGACTATCATATTTAACAGATAACCTTCTCGTCAAACTTTTATTTCACTTCTATATAACCGTTTTTGATCAAATAACTTTTGGAATATTATTTTTTTAAATAATAAAAGAAAGGAAGTCTCTCCACAAAACAAAACTTTATTGGCAAAGCGCTTTCAACCTAACTAGAGGCCATCATCAGTAATTTTTTTTTTCATTTATCATTTTATTTTATTCATTATTTGATTTCGTTATTATTTGTTTATTTATGTTTACGTACATATTTTATCTCCAATGTATTTTATTCATTATGCTTTATTTATGTTTATATTTATTTATTTAGTTTTATTTATTGTATTTTTATTTTTTCACTTTATTTATTCTATTGTAACTTGTTTGTTAGGTTCTGCACTGATGATGGCCTCTAGTTAGGTTGAAAGCGCTTTGCCAATAAAGTTTTGTTTTGTGGAGAGACTTCCTTTCTTTTATTATTTATGATGAACTCCATTCACTCTCATTCTAGTAGTATATATTATTTTTTTAGTTGTAACTTTATTATTATGCAAAGAAATCACAATTTAATTGAATATATTTTTGTTTTAAACTTTCTTATAACCAAAAGTGAACCTTCACTATAAAAGACACCATGTTTTGGCGGGATCAGTTATCACATAATCTCACTTGATCGACTTAACAAATACGCTGTAAGAACCGTGAAGTTAGTTGACCGTATTGCATATGTATGCAATATGATCGCCTGTTAAATACGCTGCGTGTACGTAGTAAGTATAAATAAAAATTCATTCTTCATAATTTTAGGACATCCTTATGGATTAGCTAGGGAGGTACAATAATGTATTAGTGGGGATCAAGATGTTTAGGCAGTATTATGGCTGCCGTTTTAAATTATGATGCATATTTGTGGTCTTTCTATGAATACCTACAATTTATTTCAAAAATATTTTAAATGTAAAAAACGCAAGATGTGAATGTAAAGACATAGGTGGTTAAATTTTTTTTTTTTTTAAATTAAAAAGTTGTACATGTGTACCAAAATCTCAAGCTTTTATAGTTCCTCTAGTAATTTGCAATTATTAACTTATCTTATAATTTACTATCTTAATCTTTTATTTTATTACCTAATCCAAACTATTTTATCTTCTCACTTACTGTTGAGATATGTAGAGGCCACAATATGGTAATGGTTAAGAGGAAAAATTATTGATAAAATAATGCATACTGGTGATGATAACAGGAGGGTTTGCTCAAACAGTGCAATTTAACATTTATTTGTGATTTGAGCTGCAAATGTAACACCTGTTGCGTGATCAAATAATTGAACAATAACAGTAATTTACTTCGAACGGCATAAATAAGCGTGAAATTGCTTAGAAATACCAACTTTCACTGTGAGCTTGTGACACAGAAATAGATGGGTACAAAAGACAAATCATACATTGTAATCGTCCATAAATAAACACAATGAAGAATAAGTAAATATTTACCTTGCAAACAGCGCAGGAGAAGACGAGAGCTTTTTGCGCTGCTTTCTTCTGATCGTTAGCATTGTGGCCTTGTTGCTTTTTCATTTTAGACTGTTTGTCAGCATTTTTGGCTTGGGATTGAATTTTCTGATGACCGCGAGCCATTTCTGCAACAATAATACACTATAGTTGAAACATAAAAAGGAATTTATAAAAAACTAAAAGAAAGATAGTGTTTCGAAGAAAAACCACTATCAAGAAATCGACCTAAAAACCTATTTCGGACTCGTTTAACCCATCCAAACCAACAATATATGGTATAATATTTGTTTGAACAGAAAAAGTGTCTCACCTTACGCTAAATAAATTTAAAAATTGTGCGACGCCAGAAATATTCGAAGCAAATCGAATGAGAACAACAATCCGAGTTTAAGGTCACCTGCCGCCATACTGCTTATCCATGGATGTTTCAGCAGATATAGATACAAACGATGAATTCTTTTTGTTCGAAATGTCATAAAATAACTAGAAATAAAAAGGATTGATTTGCCCGGCAATGTAGTAAGTAGTAGTAGTAATAATATAGGGGGAGTGGTAGTGTAACTACCAGGCAAGTAGGCCACGTTGTTGAGCCCTTTTTGCCAGCTCCCTAAGAAAGTGTTCTACTCCTTTTGATTTCAAGTTTAGGTATATTTCATCCAATCTAAACAGAAGAGCCGTGGATTTCTATGGTTCCTCTCATGCCTTTTTTTCAAGCAACATACATATTTTTACTGACTCTTATAGTCTAGTGAAAACTAGGAACAACACGTGCCCTCGCTGTTAAACCAACCTCCATACACTTTAAACTACAAGGCTGACACTATAGTATTATATTGAATCTACTGTGAGGGTCCTAAATTTTGCCTTTACCCAGTTTCATTTAGGGTATGGAATCTTTAACGAGTACCTGAACGCACAGGCTCGAGACCACCAGCTTTATGTCCCTTTTGAAGGTCGTGGTACGCAGAATTTTTATCCCTCTCATAAAAATCCCAGAGGCCGTGCTGGGATTGAACCCATGGCTAATAAACTCGTAAGTTTGAAGTCCATTCATCAGTGTATAGGCCGCTACCTTAGCCACTACACCACGGGTGACTCTCTTACGCCCGACAATGTAAAGATTACCATACTATCACAGAACAGAAAAATTCAAGTATAGGACATCAAAATAGACAAAATTATTGTATAAACGCATACCAATGATAGGAAAGTTTTAAGAGAAATTTTCAATTTATTTTATTAGCGAGGATGCCAAAACGCATTACACTTGTGCACGATCGGTCAGCGATCCGAGCGGTAAAACTTTTCAGGCGTTGTGTCCATAGGATAAAAGTACTACTAGGTTGTGTCAATGTGCTTCATCTTAAAATGTATTTGAAGACTAGTAGTAGGCACAAAAAAACGGGTATCAGGTACCTCGAAATTTTCCTCATCCTCTCTATTTTGGACTCGCTTTGCTCTTCCTCAGAATATACAACTAGCAAAATGTATACTGAAACAAATATTCTAACTGAAATTACTTGTCCTCAGTAGTTTTATTTCCAGCTGACACCCATCCAGCCTCTGTCCTCGCTCGATACTGCTTAACTTTATGACCCAATAAATTTATTTATTTTTGTAACAACGAGCTAATCGTAAATCCGTGGAATACGACTTTCTAACCTCTGTAGTTAAGACTCTATTCTACCTGGGATGTACTGTAGTGTGGTGGATATACGACTTTTACTCTTTACCTGGATGTACTGTAGTCGTGGTGGATATACGACTTTTAGTCTATTTCACCTGGGATGTACTGTAGTCGTGGTGGATATACGACTTTTAAGTCTATTCTACCTGGTATGTACTGTAGTCGTGGTGGATATACGACTTTTAAGTCTATTCTACCTGGGATGTACTGTAGTCGTGGTGGATATACGACTTTTAAGTCTATTCTACCTGGGATGTACTGTAGTCGTGTGGATATACGACTTTTAAGTCTATTCTACCTGGTATGTACTGTAGTCGTTGGTGGATATTTTTAAGTCGTGTACTGTAGTCGTGGTGGATATACGACTTTTAAGTCTATTCTACCTGGATGTACTGTAGTGTGGTGGATATACTTTTAAGTCTATTCGACCAGGGATGTACGGTGTCGTGGTGGATATACGACTTTTAAGTTCTATTCTACTGGGATGTACTTGTAGTCGTGGTGGATATACACTTTTAAGTCTATTCTACCTGGAATGTACTGTAGTCGTGGTGGATATACGAACCTTTTTAGTCTATTTACCTGGATGTACTGTAGTCGTGGTGGATATACGACTTTTAAGTCTATTCTACCTGGGAATGTATGTAGTCGTGGTGGATATACGACTTTTTAGTCTATTATACCTGGGATGTACTGTATCGTGGTGGATATACGACTTTTAGTCTATTCTACCTGGGGATGTACTGTAGTCGTGGTGGATTACAACTTTTTAGTCTATTATACTAGGATGTACTGTAGTCGTGGTGGATATACGACTTTTAAGTCTATTCTACCTGGGATGTACTGTAGTCGGTGGATGGATACATAAGTCTGGTGTATACCGGTGTATTGTAGGTGGTAGATATACAACTTTTAGTCTATTCTCCCTAGGATGTATTGTAGTCGTGGTAGATATACAACTTTTTAGTCTATTTTCCCTGGGATGTATTGTAGTCGTGGTGGATATATGACTTTTTAGTCTATTTCCCTGGGATGTATTGTAGTCGTGTTGGATATATGACTTTTAGTCTATTCTACCTGGGATTACTGTAGTGTGGTGGATATATGACTTTTAGTCTATTCTACCTGGGATGTACTGTAGTTTTGGTGGATATACGACTTTTTAGTCTATTCTCCTGGGATGTATTGTAGTCGTGGTGATATATGACTTTTTAGTCTATTCTACCTGGGATGTATTGGTGTCGTGGTGATATATGACTTTTTAGTCTATGTGGATATTGACTTTTAGTCCCCTTTTTAGTCTCCCTGGATGTATGTAGTTGTGGTGGATATATGACTTTTTAGTCTATTTTCCCTGGGATGTATTGTAGTCATGGTGGATATATGACTTTTTAGTCTATTCTCCCTGGGATGTATTGTAGTCGTGGTGGATATATGACTTTTTAGTCTATTCTCCCTGGGATGTATTGTAGTTGTGGTGGATATATGACTTTTTAGTCTATTTTCCCTGGGATGTATTGTAGTTGTGGTGGATATATGACTTTTTAGTCTATTTTCCCTGGGATGTATTGTAGTCATGGTGGATATATGACTTTTTAGTCTATTCTCCCTGGGATGTATTGTAGTCGTGGTGGATATATGACTTTTTAGGTCTTTTTCCCTGGGATGTATTGTAGTCGTGGTGGATATTGACTTTTTAGTCTATTCTCCCTGGGATGTATTGTAGTTGTGGTGGATATATGACTTTTTAGTCTATTTTCCCTGGGATGTATTGTAGTCGTGGTGGATATACGACTTTTTAGTCTATTCTACCTGGGATGTACTGTAGTTGTGGTGGATATACGACTTTTTAGTCTATTCTCCCTGGGATGTATTGTAGTCGTGGTGGATATACGAGTTTTAGTCTATTCTACCTGGGATGTACTGTAGTCTTGATGGATATACGACTTTTTAGTCTATTCTACTTAGGATGTACTGTAGTCGTTTAGTCTATTCTACCCAGGATGTACTGTAGTCGTGGTGGATATACGACTTTTTTAGTCTATTCTACCTAGGATGTACTGCAGTCGTGGTGGATATACGACTTTTTAGTTTATTCTACCTGGAATGTACTGTAATCGTGGTGGATATTTGACTTTTTAGTCTATTCTACCTGGGATGTACTGTAGTTGTGGTGGAACGAAACTTCTTATTACATACGAAAGAATAATATGTAAAATTATTACATATATTACATATATACTATATGTTCAGACTTTCTGTCTGTACGTTTTGCAGCACTTAAAAAATTCTGACAAGGAGAATTTTCTTTAAAATGCGCACTTGCGTGCTTATCAATCTAATATTCAATGACCTGAGCAGTAGCGTCACAACTTGTCATTTAATTTGTTCACATTATTTTAAAGGAAATGTCTATATTTATCTCATAGATTACAAAGAGCACAGCACAATATTATTTGCACTCATTTAAAGCTCAGTTTATACTAATTCTGCATGCATTTTGTTTGAGATATTAATTAAGAAAAAATTGGAATGATAAGCAAGAAAGCGTGCATTTCAAAGAAATTGGCCCAATTTACCAACCTCAGAATTATTTTGCATACATAGAGACAGCCTTAAAGGTAAAATTATAAACAAGAAAAACAAATAAAAATAACATATTCTAATTTGTCTATCATATAACATATAAATCAACACAGAAAAAAAATCAAGATCATATTTACAATAATTTATATTCAAATAAAAACCCTAGTGTAAAATAAAATTTTACATTACAATATATATTTTCATTTATTTACAAAAATTATGCTAAGTTCATTATTCCAGGCAGGGCCGTAGCCAGGAAGGGACCAGGGGGGCATGCCCCCCTAGAAAAAATGTTTCCCTCTCTGACGAAGTAGATTTGATTGGAATTCCCTTGTAGATGTGTGAATTTCCCCCCCCCCCCCTCGACAAATTTTGGCTGGCTACGGTCCTGATTCCAGGGAACTGTATAAGCATGAACTTGTGATACGAAATGATAATATAATTTTTTAGAATGGTCAGTGTAGCAACAGGTCTAGGCAGTAAAAACACAGTGTAGTCAGGTTGAGTTGAGTTCAGTCATGTGTACATCCCACTCTGGTTCCATTTAACTAATTATGATGCTTAAACATTCAATTTATCATAAACTTTAATAATTTTTGGGGAATTAATCGGGGAAAATCCATAATTTGACTTCTAAGGAGTCAAAGTTCCGTTATCTGAAATGTCAGATAAGGGAGGAAGTGAATTGGAAGGGAGAATCCAGTCTCAACAACTATCATCATTTCTGAAAGGAATTTTTAATCTTTAGATTCAAACGTGTCCCTTCCCTTTCATATATTTATAGCTCATTATTTATTTAAAACAATAAATAAAATAAAAATGGGAAGGAAAAGACGCAGCCATGACAAATACATAGAAATCTTTGTTTCATTACTCATAATGGACTCATTTCAAGTTTATTCTACTGATGAGAAAAACACCAATACTTAGCTGTCACACAACAAAACAACAACTTCACAAAATATTTATCTAAACAGACATAACTAGTTAAAAAATTAACTATTACAAAATTTAGAATCAGATTAAGAGTTTAAAGTAATTAAACTGGTACCTATTTAATTTTTTTTTTTACAAATTGATGAAGATAATTTTAATAATAAATAACATAGTCATTTGTTTGATGGAGAGTTACTTAATGTCTGTGTTTATGTTTATGTTTCTTAGCTGAATGTTTGCTAGAGCGGGAATGCGCATCTCTTTCCCTAGGTGGAGGGGAGGGGGAACGCCTTCGTGATGATCTCTGAGAGAGATGGATCCGGACTGAAAGGGGATCTCATCCTGCGAGAACTACGCTGGTCCTGGACGAGGGTGAATTTCGACTACGCCCTCGAGAGTTACTGCGTGATCTACGGCTACTTCCTCCACCTCGTCTGTCTCGATTATCTGTACTGTACCTACCAGTGCTCCTACTTCTAGATCTGAAAATAAATTTTATCTTCATCACTACAGTCAATAGAAACAATAAAAATGATAGACCATATGTATAAATTTACTAGTCAAAATTGTAAATAATTCTATAGCTTTTTTCAATAGTTATACATTAATGTTAAGCCCCGGGGGCTAGATCTTTGTTTAGTTTGTAGTTTTCTTCGATAGTATACACAGCTAGCTTTGTTTAGATACCTTATCTGTTTCTGTCTGTTAACAGCTTTAGTTTGTTATTAAACACTTTCTGATGAAGACCTAATCATACGGTCGAAAGCTTAAATGTTGTTTTATTTATCATGACCAAAACCTCATAACTCTTTACTATTTTTTGTCAATAGAAACTTCATGTTTCTGATGTAACTTCATGTAACTGTTTTTTTTTGTATTCTCTTATTTTTATTTATAAATATATGTGTGTATGTGTATATATGTATTTATTATTTTTTGTACACCTAGTATAACTTAAGATTTTATATTTACTTAAAGACCACCACACTCAAGATTACCTTGTAGGATTTCACTATGTTCTATGTAAATATTTTGTTTGTAATACTTGTTTTACTTTTGTATCAAAACTTTTTTTGTGAAATAAAGAGCTTTGAAAAAAACCCAAAAATATTTTTCTTTTCTATTATTTATTTTATTTACTACTTTTTTTTATAAATGTATGTTTTAACTACAGGTAGTACCAGATAACTGGTAACTTAATAATATTCAATCCTTTTTATAAGAATAAACATTACATCATAAGACACAAGTAGGGCAAAACATCCCAGTTACATGACAATCTCAAACCATTTCATCTTTACTTGAACAGTAAAGATGATCTCTAGGAGTGATCAGTTAGTTACAATCTATCTGTTTAGTTTAAAAATCTTGACAGGTCAGTTTAGACACCTGATTCTTAAGAAAAAAAATCCCTGCAAGAAGGGAGCGGGAAAAACTATGTAAACAAATCAGGTTATTTTACCCGTATTTTCTTGGCGATGTTTTTTTACATTTCTTTTGTGTAGTTTTATTTTAAAATATCATTTTTAAGATTAATTTAAAAGTAGTTTTCTAAACGATGTAATCAAAAGAAGAACCACAAAAAAAGTGAATGATTGCCGGAAAGAAGGTTTTTTCCCTACAGCGGTTATTGTGGTAGGGATTTTTTTCTCTTTTTAAGTGAGAAGTTGGCAGCGGCTTCTCTAATTGGTCAATCCCCTAAATAATTATGACCTTGGGGATTTTTAAACTAAACGATAGACTGTAGGCTATTTGTCTCACCTGTGACTCTTCCTGGAGGGCTAAAGACACACTTCTAGATCGACGAGATTTCTTATGTCTGAAACAAACGTTCAAGTTGATCAACAGGAAATACAGTAACTTGAAAATAAAAATTAAGTATTCGTAAATTTTTCTATTGTAAAGTTAATTATCTAAATTTTTTAATGTAAATTATTTAACCTGCTATGAGATGATCATGAAAACACAATTTTTTCAAGAAGCTTAACACAACAGAAATGGATAATGCTGATAAAATCTTAAGATTTCAATTATTACTGAAAACATTACTTTCCTAAATACTGACGACATAATGCAGGAAAATAAATAAATAAAAGCTTTATTGTTCAAGATATGCAATGGCAAACATACAAACGTCAATCACAATACATTTCAAAACAAAGAAAAAAATTCTTCAATTTTATATACAGGGATTTTCCTTTAGTAAATTTTTAATTTTTTTGTTATCAAAATCATTGTCATCAAGATTTCTAATTTCTGCCGGGAGGGTGTTGAACAGCAAACTCCTAAGTAGGAGAAACTCGTCTCAGATCTGGTAAGTCTGTGTTGATTATTATACATATTATTTTTATTTCTGGTGTCGTGCTGATGAACACCTGACCTTTTAATAAAGCTATTGTCTCTTTTCACATATTTAAGACTATGATAAATGAATATAGCCGTCATAGACATCAGTCTTAATTTTTTAAACCGAGGCTTACACTTAGTCCTTCTTGGGACCCCTGATATTATCCTTACAAGGCATTTTTTCTTAATCAGAAATTTATCGGTGACCCCAATATTTAAAAACACAAAAGTGTCAAATAAAACAAGTATTACTTGGGTTCAGGCAAGTCCTCAGGGGACGGGCTGTTCTTTCTCTTCTCAGACCCTCTATCTCTCTTTCTCAATCTGCAACACAAATAATTTATAAGGAGCTTACTAAGAAAACCAATATATATTCTAAATAAAGAGGTGAATTCATGACATCTGACCTCAGGTAAAGAACACTCGCTGCCAAGTTCTAAACAGTTGCAACTTTATTTTATTCCAATTAAACATGCTGAGCCATCCTGAGAAAACATTTCCTTAACTCTCGACAGTTTTAAAAACTAGATAAAAATAATTGTACATTTTACAGAAATTTAAGAAAGTATAAAGAAAGAGAGAATGTGTGTAGTAGAGTTAGGTACTATGGCAGCTGTGATGCTAAGTTAGAATATTATACCTCAGCATGACAAATCAAAGTTCTAATACAATACACAAAGCCTATTTTCATCTGTGTGCAATGTAATAATGAGCTATACTCTATCGTGTCACTTAGACTAGGGAAATTAATTTTGGTATAGTTGGTAGGAGTGCTATTATACCTTAGCATGACAAATCAAGTTCTAATACAATGCACAAAGCCTATTTTCATCTGTGCAATGTAATAATGAGCTATAACTCTATCGTGTCACTTAGACTAGGGAAATTAATTTTGGTATAGTTGGTAGGAGTGCTATTATACTTAGCATGACAAATCAAGTTCTAATACAATGCACAAAGCCTATTTTCATCTGTGCAATGTAATAATGAGCTATAACTCTATCGTGTCACTTAGACTAGGGAAATTAATTTTGGTATAGTTTAGGAGTGCTATTATACTTAGCATGACAAATCAAGTTCTAATACAATGCACAAAGCCTATTTTTATCTGTGCAATGTAATGAATTGTATCAGCTATAACTATCGTGTCACTTAGACTAGGGAAATTTTGGTATGGTTGAGAGTGCATCCCCACCACAAATCAATTGTACAAACCAATCAGAGCTCAGAGATGCCCAAACAACTAGTTATACTGTAGATCAGTGGTTCTCAACCTTTTTTTTTACTCATTGCCCCCTTTTAAGTACCTTGCGAGTATCATCGCCCCCCTATCATATAAGGTGATAAACCAGTATCCAAATTACCTGCTAATTATCTTTGTATAGCCAATACATTATTTAATTGCTTGTGTTAATATTCTAAATTAAGGAAATTAAACAACTAATAACCTAATATTACACATGTTTATTATATATAATAAAATTGAGTATGTTTATATAGTGACTGGACCAAAAAAAAAAGGATTTTTAGAAGAGTTGTAGTGTTTACCTCCATTAGTTTAGCCACAAACGTCTTTTCTTTTACCCCATAATAATGAATTACGTAAAGTTGTTTAAAAACAACTGTTTTGAAGACCCAATTTTTATACATCGTAGCACTAGTTTGTGTCTTTATCGGTTTTGTAGCCATAATTATTATTTTTTTGTAAAACATTTAGTTTTTAGGCCCCGCAAACCACACCTAATTATCTCTAGCTGGGGCAGCACCTCAGGTGCTCAAAAACTTATGTTTTTTGGCTCACTCTGTACATAGTCAGTGGCTCAATACAACTGAGATCAGTTAAGTTGAAATTTTAAGGGTGTTTTATTTATCTGGGCCCTTAAATAAAATTAAGAGGGAATAAGTAAGTGAAACAACAGAAAATAGTATAATTTCAGTAAGCGCAGTGGAATTTTCTTCAATAATAACAACACCAACAACGTCTTTCCACTAAATTTAAACTTTATTTAGCAGAGCCGGCTTTCGGCAATAATGCCATCTACAGTGCCGTGGTGGGATGTTGAGTCTTTCAGTTCAACATCCAGATTCATGAACAGTCAGATTCCATGAACTGAGAGACTCAACATCCCACCACGGCACTGTAGATGTCATTATTGCCGAAAGCCAGCTCTGCTAAATAAAGTTTAAATTTAGTGGAAAGACGTTGTTGGTGTTGTTATTATTTTAGAAAATAGTACATTTATTAAAAAAACATAAGAATATCAAAACGGTAATAAGACAATTATCAAGTAACTAAAAAATTGTGTATAAATAAACATGAATTATCAAATAAAAGATAAAAGTTAGACTTGTGATCTTCAAGACAAAAACAACCACGATTTTAATGTTATCTTCCTTTTCCATTCTTTTTGGTTCAAAAAGTTATCTTTAACTCATTAATATTCTTCATTTATTTTTATTTTGTTGTTTATTTGTAATAATTAGATTTACATTATTGTTTAACATCTTACATGATATTTAAATTAGTTTATACGTTAGATCCTTCGCAAAACTTAAAATAATATTTCTCTACATTTGCCATTAACTCCTATCATTCCCCCAAACGTCTTACCACCCCCTGCATCGCCCCCAACTACTCACTGCCCCCATACTTGCCCCCTACGTCTCAGCGCCCCCCTAAATTCTTCAAACACCCCCTGAGGGGCGCTAGCACCCACGTTGAGAACCACTGCTGTAGAACACTACAATCTGTAATGGATTTGAGTCCTTGTCAGACGAGAGACATTGCCGATACATGTTGAAGAGAGCTCACTAACATTCTCACATCCTGCATATAAAACACGGCCATCATCAAGACTAACTTAATGATGGGAGAAGCTGCTTCCAAAACATCTTTAATTGTAAATAACAATGACAATGGATTATGACCAAGTAATTTGACCCATGATAGACCAACTTGTAAAAAAACTTGATGTCTAAGCTACCTTTCTAAGTAATTTCTTCCTATGATGCTCAACCATGGCAGACATGGTCCAACCAGATTTAATATTTTTCTTTCCTGATTCTAATTCGTCCTGATACTGCATAACTTTCACTTCCACTTCTCTCAGTTTAGCTCTTCTCATTTCTTCTTGCATATCCCTTTTCATAAACAAAGAATATTTATTTTTATTTATTTATAAATATAAAATAAAGAGATATATATTTATTTTTAAATAGCCTTGTATATATGTGGGTATACATAGCCCTAGCCTTGTATATATGTGGCTATACATAGACTTGTAATATGTGGCTATACTAGACTTTATATATGTGGATAGTTGTATATGTGGCTATACATAGACTTATATGTGGATATACATAGCCTATACATAGCCTTGTATATATGTACCTTGTATATATGTGGATATACATAGCCTTGTATATATGTGGCTATACATAGCCTTGTATATATGTGGCTATACATAGACTTGTATATATGTGGCTATACATAGACTTGTATATATGTGGCTATACATAGCTTGTATATATGTGGCTATACATAGCCTTGTATATATGTGGCTATACATAGCCTTGTATATATGTGGCTATACATAGACTTGTATATATGTGGCTATACATAGCCTTGTATATATGTGGCTATACATAGCCTTGTATATATGTGGCTATACATAGCCTTGTATATATGTGGCTATACATAGACTTGTATATATGTGGCTATACATAGACTTGTATATATGAGGCTATACATAGCCTTGTATATATGTGGGTATACATAGACTTGTATATATGTATACATGACTTGTATATTGTGGCTAGACTTGTATATATGAGGCTATACATTAGCTTGTATTATATGTGGCTATACATACCTTGTTATATTGTGCCTATACATAGTTGTATATATGTGGCTATACATAGCTTGATAATAGTTATACATGCCTTGTATATATGTGGCTATACATAGCCTTGTATATATGTGGCTATACATAGCCTTGTATATATGTGGCTATACATAGACTTGTATTATGTGGCTATAATAGCCTTGTATATATGTGGGTATACATTACATTTGCCATACACAAGTCTACAGGTGGTTTCCCTTAAAATACCTTTCTTCGTTTCTTGCCAAATATGAAAAGTGGTGGTTTAAAAGCAGGAAAATAGAAGTGGTAAAATTATATAAGTATTTAGGAGAAACAATGAATTGTAATCTTAATTTTACAAAGCACCATAACAATAGACTGACCCTTGCAAAATTTCATATCAGCAGTCCATGGGCAAGGTTTTTCTCTTTACATGGAGTACTACCATTTAATCAAAAATTGAAAGTATTCAAGGCTCCCATAGAACCCATGGCTACATATGGGCCATAAACTTGGGGCTTTGAAGAGGTTGAACAGAATGAACAGCTTATAAAATATTTTGTTAAAATAGTTTCTATTTTTTTTTAAGATCAAGCAATAAAAAATGCAGGTTGATGCTGGGATCCGTGTTGCAGCGGCAATATAGGCAATACACAACTGTATTGCGTAGTTAGTCTACCCAAAAAACCTGCAGGCGCACGCAAAATCATACAAATAATAAAACGTAACACTTTTTTCAAATCCGACGAATTTCCAAAATGCGTTTCTAACATTTTTAATTTTGTTGCGGGATAGTATTATCAAAGAGAATCCAATTTCCAATCCCAGCAATATATTGAATGATAAGGAAATATACCTTGAGCCCATAGAGTCGTCCTCAGCAGTATCGTCCAGTGAGTTATCCTCTTCCTTCTTCTGTTCCAATAGTTCCCACTTACTCGTAGTCATGGCTTGTTCTTCTATCTGTGAGGGATCCACTGTTTCCCACTTAGACGGAACAAATAGCAAGCTACTTTTGTTCTTCTCTTCCGAAGGCTCCTCAAAAGGTTTACCATCAATATCATCATCAACTAAACAAATAAGATCATTTTAAACACTGATAGTAATTCAGGGACAAGCGGCAAGCACCTCCCTGAGCAAGTAAGCCCCATAGTTGTGCCAGCAAGCACCTAGCAAGTAGGCCCCATAGTTGGAGCATAGATGGAGCAAGCAGGCCCCATAGTTGGAGCAAGCAGGCCCCATAGTTGGAGCAAGCACCTAGCAAGGTAGGACCCCATGAGTTGGAGCATAGCAGCTCCATAGTTGGAGCAAGCACCTAGCAAGTAGGTCCAATAGTTGGAGCAAGCACCTAGCAAGGTAGGGTCCCATAGTTGGAAGCAAGCAACTAGCAAGTAGGGGCCCCATAGTTGGAGCAAGCAGGCCCCATAGTTGGAGCAGCAGGCCCCATAGATTGGAGGCAGCAAGCCCCATAGAAAGGAGAAGCACCCTAGCAAGTAGGTCCAATAGTTGGAGCAAGCGGCCCCATAGTTGGAGCAAGCAGGCCCATAGTTGGAGAAGGCAGGCATAGTTGGAGCAGAGGCAGGCCATAGTTGGAAGCAAAGCACCTAGTCAAGTAAGGCCCATAGTTGGAAGCAAGCAGGCTCCATAGTTTGGAGCAAGCAGGCCATAGTTGGAGCAAGCAGCAGCCCATAGAAGGAGCAAGCACCTCAAGTGGTCCATAGCTGGAGAAAGCAAGGCCCCATAGTTGGAAGGAGCAGGCCCCTAGTTTGGCCAGCAGGCGCCCATAGTTGGAAGACAAGCACCGAGCAATAGGCCCATAGTGGAGCAAGCAGCTCCATAGTTGGAGCAAGCACTAGCAAGTAGGTCGCATAGTTGAGCAAGCACCTAGCAAGTAGGCCCCATAGTTGGGCCATTTATGTTGGTACATTAAGACAAATAGTAGGGTCAAATTTCTCATGACAGAGATAAGATGCTTTGCGTATTATTTGCAGAAGAACATGGCTGAGCTCAAACAGTTAGTTTTGACACCCAATGTGTTAGTTTTTGACACACAATAACACTGACCCCCCATCTAAATACTTAACTTTCCAACCCTTGAAACTATAAAGCAGAAATAAAAAAAGTCATTCCTAGCCATGATAGTAAATCTATTTAAAACAATATTATGTCGTTGCTTCTGGTGCAATGATAGCCACTTAATTACTTACAGACATGGCTTGTATGGAAACAAGCCATGTCTAATCACCATTAGCTAGTAAAGCTAAAGTTAAAAATATTTATTACAACAAACAAACCAAACATAATAAATAAATAATTATTCCTATTGTAGTTTTATCTTTCAATTGTGTTTGTTTTATTTAAATGTACTTTATCATCTTTTGTTCTAATAAATCGCTATCGGTTATCCTGTCCCGTTATTTGTTCCGTAACTTGTTCTAAGCTCTCATCAGCAACTTGTTGCATCACTTGCTCTGCGACTTGTTCAGCAGGTTTTGGGTACTATTTGAGCTGTTTCCTGTATTGTTTTTTTTTATTTTTGAATCGTTAATAAAATAATAAAGTTAAAAAATATTTTAAGATGATATAAAATTTTGTAACAATGTACACTTGTTTTATTAAAATCAGACTTGACGTTTACAAGTTATAAGCGTATAAATTTAGAGGTCTACCATTTTTCATAGACAGTAAACTTATATAAGTTAAGAGGATAACCTGGGGTGTGAACCCAAAACCTCCATGGTTTGAAAGTCACTATAAATACAGATGATTTAACAAACAACGACGGAGAATGCTTGTTCAACAATATTTAGTTATTTAAAACAAGTAAGCAGTACCAGGTACTCCATCAATGTCATCAATAGCAGAGTGAGATGGGTTGCTGTTGAGTAAGGCAGTCTTGAGTAGAGCAGCACCGTCCAGGGGTACTCCATCTAAATCATCTTCCTCTTCTAGTTTAGTATCCTCTACGTCGGTATCATCCGGCTCTTCCTGCAGATCAACACAGACAATCAAATTAACACTTCAGTCTAAAGTACAACGATTCATTTTGAATCCCACACGTTTCAAGTTGAAACAGATTCAAGCAACAGATCCAACAGATACTGACTTACATTCGTAACAAATCAACGATGCAGGTAATTGCTGCTTATTTCTGGTTACTTAGAGAGCAATGACAATAAATAAACATAAATAGTTATTTATGCAACAAGGGATGAAGTAAGATTTTAACGCTCAAGTTATAGTTTCGTCCGAGAGGCTGCGCGAAGGAGGAATTCATTTAGGCTCGAGGCCTGGTGGCCGAGGGAATGAAATACTAGTTAGCTCGCGAGGTTGCCGAGGGAGTTAGACAAACATTATTGCTCCAAGGCTTGACGAGGAGATAATAACGAGAGTGAAAACTTTCAATACCCTTGATTATGATCATTAAATTTTATCTCGACTAGACGAATAATACTAACAACTATTAATATAAGTTTTGCAGCTCCTTAATTGGTTATTGGTGTTAGTTTATGTTTATATCATTACCGATGAGTCAATTTACTCTGGATAAGAGAGAATAAGCCACTACTTCATATTATTTTATTGATAAGCTTCAATAGAATTAATGTGTCAATAATATTGTAATTGTAAACAATAGTGTTGTGTATATTGTATATTCTTACCGTAGTACCACCATAACACGAAAAAAGAAACTAAATATTCTAAACTTCTAACTAAAAAAAATTCTGTCAGTTGGCACACTCACTTTGCCTCCTAGGAAGTAAAAAGAACATTTACAGTGTGAGATAACAAGACTGTAAGTAACTTACAATACAAGGAGTAGATACAAAACTTTTAATGTGAGGAGAATGAGAACAGAACCCTTTTCTTATATAACACTATTAGAAGTCAAAATAAATTACTGGGGGGAGGGTATAATTATACCCCCCCCCCCCCAAGTAATTTATTTAGGTTAGTATTAAAATCAGTATTGATATTTTGTTACATCAATATAATGATGAGAAAATAATCTTGTACATTGTGTTGGGAAACTGACCTCAGGCTCAGGGGCAGAAGTACCAAGGAAAGTGTACTTAAGCTTGGTGAGGAAATCCTTAGGGTAAACAGCCCAGTCATTCCAGGCTTGGAAAATCTTGAGCACTCTGACTTTAAAGGCTTCGGCTTTAAGTCTGCTATCCAGAGACATCAATGTTTCATGAACCTGCTTGAAAATCTCAGGTAACCGACTCTCCAAACTTAACAAACAAAACAATTAAATATTCAACAACAAAAAGGGAAACAAAAAAATTACAGACCCCTCTCCCTGGCATTAATGCCCTACACTAGTAAGACCTACAGAACTCATCCCTGGCTTGCACTACAATTGTAAAACCTGTACAGAACCTCTCCCTGGTATGCCCTAATTGCTAACCTTTACAGAACCCTACTCCTGGATATACAACAAACTACATTGAAAAGAACCTACAGAACACTCTCCTGGCTATGCCCATAACATGTAAAACTTCGACCTCTCCTGGCTTATGCACTACATTGAAAACCTACAGAGTCTCCCTGCTATGCCCTACATTGTAAAACTTACAGAACCCTCTCCTGGTATCGCACTACACATTGTAAAACTTACAGACCCTCTCCCTGGCTATGCCACTACATTGTAAAACCTTACAGAACCCTCTCCTGGCATCTGCACTACATTGTAAACCTTACATGACCTCTCCCTGGCTATGCCACTACATTGTAAACCCTTAATCAGAACGCCTTTCCCTGGCTTGCCACACATTGTAACTTACGAAACCTCTCGGCTATGCACTACTTGTAAACCCTTACAGAACCTCTCCGCACTGGCTATGCAACTAAATTGTAACATTACAGAACCTCTCCCTAGCTATGCACTACAATTGTAAAAACCTTACAGAGAACTCTCACTGGCTATGCTCACTAACAATTGTAAAACCTACAGAACCTGCTGTATGCACTACATGTAAAACCTTACACAGAACCTCTCCCTGGCTATGCACTACATTGTAACCCTTATACAGAACCTCTCCTGGCTAGCCACACATGTAACCTTACGAAACTCTCCCTGGCATATGCAATACAGTTGTAAACCTTACAGAACCTCTCCTGGCTATGCCAATACATTGTAAAACATAACAGACCTGCGTCCTGCGTATGCACTACATTGTAAAACCTTACAGAACCCTCTCCCTGGCTATGCCACTACATTGTAAAACCTTAACAGAATCCTCTCCCCAGCTTGGCACTAATTGGTTAAAACGCGTACGAACTCTCCTGGGCTTTATACCATCATTGTAAAACTTTACAAGAAACCCTCTCCCTGTATGCCACTACATTGTAAACTTAAGAAGCGTCATCAGGCTATGCCACTACATTGTAAACCCTTACAAGAACCCTCATGGCTGGTATGCACTACATTGTAAACTTACAGAACCTCTCCCTAGCTATGCCACTACATGTAAAACCTTACAGAACCCTCTACCTGGGCATATGCACTACATTGTATAAAACGTTACACGGGAACCTCTAAACCTGGTATAACCAATACATGTAAACTTACAGGCCTCTACTGGCTATCATACATTGTAAAACCTTACAGAACCCTCTCCCTGGCTATGCCACTACATTGTAAAACCATGTAGTCAGAACCCCTCTCCCCGGCTAATGCACTACACTGAACACCCTTAAAGAACTCTCACAGGTATGCACTACATTGTAAACCCTTACAGAACCTCATCCCTAGCTATCACAACTTGTAACCCTTATGAGAACCTCTCCCTGGGGCTAATGCCACTATCAATTGTAAACCTTCAGAACCCTCTCCTGGCTAATGCGCAAATTGTAAAACTTACAGAACCTCTCCCTGGCTATGCCACTACAATTGTAAACCCTTACAGAATACCCCTCTCCTGGCTATGCACTACATTGTAAACCCTTACAGAACCCTCTCCCTGGCTAAATGCCACTACATTGTAAAACCTTACAGAACCCCTCCCTGCTATGCCACTACTTGTAAAACCCTTAGGACACCTAAATCGCCTGCTATTGCCACGTTACATTGTAACCTTACAGAACCCTATCTTCCTGGCTATGCACTATACAAATTGTAAACCTTACAGACCCTCTCCTACCTGGCTATGCAACGTAACAGATTAGTAAACCCCATTACAAGAATCCTACTCCACTGAGCTAATGCCACTAAACATTGTAAACCCTTACAGAACCCTCTCACCCTGGCTAATGCACTAAATCTTTACATTGTAAAACTTACAAGAACCCACATCAGCCCTGGCTATCGAGCAGTCCTACAACCAAAATTGTAACCTTAGACCTCTCATACCCATGGCTATGGCCAAACAACAACTCTCCGCTAAAACCTTACCAGACCCCCCTCCTGGCTATGCCATCACTACACCCATAAACTACTACAAATCAACATAACTGAGGTACCCTTACAGAACTCATCCACACCTGGACTTAGCACACATGGTACTAAACGAACCCTCCTGTATACACTAGACATTGTAACCTTCACAGAACTACCCCTCCCCTCCCCTGGTATAACCCAAATAACAACTACATGTAACTTACAGAACCCTCTCACTGTGGGCTATAGCACACACTAACTACACAAACAATTTGTAAAACCTTAAGAACCCTCATCCCGGCTAAGCCACTACATGTAAACTTACAGAAACATCTCAGAACCTGCTATGCCACTAACTTGTAAAAAACTGCCAGAACCTCATCACCAACCTGGCTAGCCAAACTAAACATTGGTAAACCCTAAACAGGAAATCCTCTCATCTCCATTCCTGGCTAGCACACTACATGTAACACCTTAACAGAACCTCCACTCACTCCTTCTACACGGACCTGGCTATGCCCTATCATTGTACAACCTACACCGCACCCATCTCCTCTGGCTATGCCTACCTAGTCTACACCTTAATCACCGAAACAACCCATCTCACACCTACTTACATGGCGATGAACCCACTACAAATCGTCCACCCATTACAGAACCCTTCACCTGGTAATGCAACCTATTGTACAAATACCACTTCACCGAACCTCATCTATTGCACCTGGCTATAGCCCTCACTAGGTACCTTCCGACCAACCATCTCCCACCTGGCTATAGACCAACATACTTGTCACCACATATACGCACCTCTCACCTCCAGACTC